>JAMAJY010000035.1:0-311746 GCA_023628775.1 Lecanicillium sp. S3808
CTCTTTCCTAATGTAGGGCCTCTCTGGCCCGTCTAGTTCATAGCGTAGTCGTAGCGACCCTCTTGGGTCATGACAATTCCAGATATTAGCTAGATTAATGCTATTATTCATAATTATTTTCTAGAGCTTATTAAAATACTTAGAAATAATATTTAAATCCTCTATTATCTACTATACTTGATCTTGTATTTTTTGAGTAATAATAGAGAATTTTTTATATTTAATAAATCAGTTAACCCAGCACTTCCTAACCTGGTGTTACTCCACTAAATTCTCTGGCAGGCGGCGCTATAAAATCGCATTTATAGTCTTAATAACAAATTCTTTATAAATAAGAATATTTATATTATCAAGATATATAATATAGCGATAAAGACCAATTTCTTCTATATTATTTAGACGTGCGTTATATGCGCTAGCGCCTCCGGGAGGCCTAACCCTATTAAGACGCCGTCGAAGCAACCCTCGGCTGATATTGAATTTTTTCGCGACTGTATTAACTTTTTAAGTCGGGTCTTCGCAGATAGATTAGACTACCATTTCTGCGCGTACTTCCTTACTTTGAGAAGCTAATTCCATCGTGGGCGACATCTAGAGAAAATCGCGCATTAAAGGTTCGAAAAAGTGGCCGCGGAGGTGATGTGGCCGGCGTGGTGATGAGCACCCTCTACGAGGGTCGATTTTTCGTGCCGTCGCAAGTGGGGGCGTGGCACGAGTACATACTCGTATTACTTAATTATTAGTAGGCACTAGCAGTAGGACGGTTTCATCTGCTGTGGATGCGCACAGCCTTTTGTTGGAAACGCAAACGCCACAGCCAAATAATTCTTGCCACTGCAACATTCTGTCGTCGAACCTTTTAATCGCCGTTGCTGATTCGCGTTCGCCGTGCTGTTGTCATAGTACCAAAAATTATAATTTCAAGCTAGTTTCTTTTCCTACTGCGCGCCAGCCCTACCAGAGCAACGTTGGCGATGGGCTCCTTTTACGTGATGAGTCTGCTAGTGCTATGCGCTGCTACACTTGTGGCTTCTGCACCAGGTAAGTCAACACAAGTTTTTTTTGTTCGCTGAGCAGCTTGAAATGAACACAACTATTTCTTCAATTGGACGCTTATTCGTACTAAAGTAGCATCCGACCTGACATTGGCAACAGCCAATATCAAGGCCAGCTCTGCCTACAGTGAAGAGATCGCTATGGCTGATGCAGCTGAGGTCCTTGGCCAGCGGGATTAAGTAGCCGTGCAGGGAGGCTAGTCAGCAAAAACACGCAAAAGTATGCGTATAATGCACATAGAATAAGTACGTACATAGCACTAGAATGGACATTTGCAGGTGCTGAAAGACGCATCGTATTCATTCACCGCGGGATGTGGCTCGTTTAGTTGCTACCCGCTACTCTTCCCGGGCCATTTTGCAAAACTCGTTGAGAGATTCTGACTTGTGCGACTGAGCATCCGCTCCATGGCCGCATCATCAGATTGATGGCAGACCATGGATACAACATCAGCGACGGCTGTGCATGCATTAGATCCTCTGCACAATCAGCGGGTGCTCCGCAGAATACACCACCGGCATTAGTAGGAATAGAAGGGCCGAGGCAGGGCGGGAAGGATCACCTCTCTATATGAGTTACGGGGAGGCGTTCGACTAATGTTGGCGCTACTGTCCAAAAGTTCCTCGCAGTCTGTCATGGAGGGTTGCATTCTACAACACTACGAGTAGATAATAGGAAGTCAAGACTTTGCAAGAGGGGTAGCATCCGCAAAACCTGCCTTCTCCTGCCTGATTGGAACAAGCGTAAGACCATGTAATTACTCTGTGAGTACACCGCGCCGGGGGCAGGCCAAAGGTCTTCCCCGCGATCTTGCTTCGGTTGGCCCCAGCCCAAGCCGTTCCCGAGCCCATTTAAAGCCACACAGAATCCCCCCCAGTTCTGTTGGCTCCACGTCTGTATATACGCATGCTCACTTCCTCCATGTCCGCGTTCGCACTCTTGAAAAATTCCCTTTATTTTGCCTACTTGACACTTCATAAGCAAGTTTGAGCCTCATCGCGATTCCTGGTCTACGTCAGGGCGGTGGGCAAGTATACGATATCAAGAGGTTACACCCTTCCGCAAAGTCAACAGCACTCATTCAAATTGCATCATGGAAGAATTGTGGAAGCGCTCCAGTCGGGCAGCGAGTGACAACGTTTTCGGACCGCAGTCCGAGACGTACAGCGATGTCACGCTGCGCTTTCAAGAAAGTATATTCACCATGGGACCGTCTGCAGTGCTGCTTCTTGTGACGCCATTTTACGTGACTTACTATTTGTGTCTTCCGGTTGCCACCGCAGAGGAGCCTCTGGTGTTCGCAAAGCTAGTAGGTCTTGAATTATCGAAGCCTGTCCAACCCTCAATTGACCACCTTTCTGCTCACAGGGAACCAATGGCGCCTTGATCATCCTTCAAGTTGTATCTGCTGTGCTTTACAAGTATCCCGATGATCCCACGGGTATCTCTACTGCCTCATCAGTGCTTGCCTGCCTAGCTGCAGTTGCACTTGCCGCCTTTATGCATTTTGAGCATCGTCATGCCGTCGAATCTTCCCCGCTTCCTGGCCTATACCTTTTCGTTACCCTCCTCCTGGATGCTGCCAAAGCAAGGTCATACTTCCTCCGAAGTGCAACAGGCCTGTACTCACTTGGATGCGTGACCACTCTCATATCTGCGTTGAAGCTTGTCTTACTTTGCCTAGGAGAGCTCCCAAGGCGATATCGAGTAAACAAACTCTCTTTAGGCCCTGAAATGATCCATGGTTTCTGGGGTCGTACATTCCTCGTCTGGATCAACTCTACTCTCCTGTTAGGGTTTCGAAACATACTTTCCATTGATGACATCCCCCAACTAGGCCCAATGTTTGCGTCCGCAAGGCTCGCAGCTATCTTCGAGCCGGTTTGGGTCAAGCGTGAGGCTACTAGGATATACCTAATACCGTTAATTCACAAGCTAATACTTTGCAGGCAAAGCATCATCATTCAGGCTCCTTCTAGCAACGTTTTTCTCATTATACTGGTCTTTCTTTGCTGTGGTGCCCGCTCGGGTGGTCTACATGGCCTTCTCATTTACCGAACCATTCCTTTTGCGACGAATCCTACAACAGGCTGCGCAGAGCACCAAGGATACAAAGGCTGAAAATGGCCTCATCGGTGCCATTGCGCTCGTTCGACTGGGTGTAACGGTAAGTATGCTCAAGGAGTGTGACAGTTACGGTTTGAGAGCTAATGCATGATTAGGTCACTCACATGTGGTACCAGCATATGAATAATCAGCTCGCTATAAAAGTCAGAGGTGTTCTAATCTCACAAATCTTCCGCAAAAGTATACGAATTGGCAGGCAAGAAGCAAAACGGTCTGCTGCTGTGTCTCTCATGAGCACGGACGTCGACAGCATTGTGAGAACTATGGACAAAATCCACGAAGCTTGGGCCAGTGTTGTCGAGCTGCCTATTGGCGTTTATCTACTCTCAACTGTTATATTTCAAGCGTCCTTCCTCGTGATTTTCCCTGTTGCAAGTAAGCACAACTCGCAACCTGAAAGTTTCGTTTGCAACTCCTAACTTTTTTTCTCGCAGTTGCAACGGGTCTCGCCCTGGAGATTGGAAAGCGATCAAGACCTGCGACAAAGGTATGGAACGATTTTATCGAAAAGCGTGTTGCGATGACGTCCAAAGTATTATCTCAATTGAGGGGAATCAAAATGATTGCTGCTGAGACAGCGGTGGGGAGTTATGTTCAGCAACTTCGTAAAACCGAAGTAGGCTACTCCAAGCAAGTTCGCAGGTTGTCCGTTGTCAGGAATGTTGCACGTAAGTTCAAAAACTAGTATGGCCTGATGACTTGCTAAAAGGGTAATAGTCACCATGGGTTATGCCCTCACTCCTGTCTTAGTATTCGCTGGCGGCCTTTTCTGGAAGGGATTTACGACGAATTTTAATGCAGTAACTGCTTTCACCACCCTTTCCCTTATTCACCTTGCAGCACGACCAATGGCTGCTATTCTAAACTCTTGGTCCCAAATTGGTACCTTCATCGCTTGTTTTGAGCGTATACAGGGTTACCTGTCGCGTCCCGAACATGTCGACTACCGTGAGCAAGTTGACGGGTTTTTGAAGACTGAATCATCCTTGGATAAAGAGAAGGCCCTATCTTACGATATCAATCGCTTCCCACTGCAGCTTAAAGACCTGTCTATCTTAGCTCCGGATGGCCGATCCTTATTCTCCATCAACACTGCTTTTAGCCGATCTTCGGTCACGATGGTTATTGGTCCTACTGGTTCGGGCAAATCTACTCTTCTAAGGGCACTCCTAGGTGAAACCATCATTTCAGAAGGGTCTATCTATCTTCTGGCGCAGAAGATGGCGTACTGCGACCAGGAAGAGTGGTTGCGCAACGTCTCAATACGAAGTAACATTATAGGCCAGACCGACTTTGATGAAGAGTGGTACAACAGAGTGATGACGGCATGCCTCCTGCGGGAAATAAACGAATTCCCTAACGGGGATATGTCTCTTGCGGGCAGTCGTGGCGCAAATTTGAGCGGTGGACAAAGGCAGCGCGTTGTAAGTGCGTTAGAGACAATAGGACGCAAAACTTGCTGACAGAAATAGGCACTCGCGAGAGCTATTTACTCTCGTGCACCAATCATGCTCTTCGACGACAGTTTGAGCGCAGTAGACCCTACCTCATCGTCTTTAATTTTGCAGCAGCTTGTCGGAGTCGATGGTCTGCTGAGAAAGCTGGGGACTACCGTCATCATGACAACTCATTCATGTGCGTACATCACTACTCACTCCTTGATTTGTTCGCTAACAGTCTGTAGTGGAGCTGCTCAAAAGCGCCGACAGAGTACTCGTCATTCACACCGACGGCACAGCTACGATGCAATCTCCTCAGTCAGCGATTAAAAAGTACGAAGGACGTGATTTCCTGGATGGTGACGAGGCTGGAAGCGAGCTCATAAGCGATGAAGATAGTCAAGACGATTCGGCAACCAGGCACTATTCACCGCCGGCACCAAAAGCTCAGCCCAGCAAACAGCTCCGTCAAACAGGAGATATAAAGCTGTATAAGTATTACCTCAAGTCGTTCAGCCTCAAAATGCTTGCGGTGTGGCTTGTCGTGGCAAGCCTAGTTATAATTACGGAGAAGGGCCCAGGTAAAAGATTTATGCATCGCACGCTTTTAAGCAGTTAGCTAATCTTGCTGTACTCGAAAGATATATACGTTCGTCTGTGGGTGGATAAAGACCCAAACAACAAGAAGCTATTCATCGGATATGCGATGCTTGGAGTAACCAACTTAATCGCAATTGCTCTTTATACTTGGTAAGCCAATTAAACTGTCGGAACAAGGGCTTTCCCTTTTCGTCCCCTTTTTGGCAGTCAGAAACTCACCATGCACCTTACCAAAGGATCTATTTCGTTCGCTTAGTACCAGAGTCCGCTGAAAGCCTTCACATGCAGCTGTTGAATACCGTCCAAAAGTGCGTAAAAGGGGTCACCATATCTGAATAGCACTGAAGTGCTCGATCTAATCGAAACACAGTGCAACTCTCTCGTTTATTACGTACACAGATTCTGGGTCTTTATTGAACCGGTAAGACCCTCCTTTCCTGGTATTCCGCAGTAAAGTGGTATCTAACCTCATTTAGATTTAGTCAAGACATGTCTCTTGTAATTCAAGAGCTTCCAACGGCATTTTTCTTTTTCACATATAGTAAGCTTCAAGCGTTGGCTACAACGAAGCTCCAGGCTAATTCTTTTTCCCCAGCCCTTTTCGGAGTACTTGTGAGCATCGGAATCATTGCAGCAGGAGCACAATACGCTGCAACCCTAATTCCGTTTATTTTTACCCTGTTATACGGCCTCCAGCTATATTACCTGCGTACATCAAGACAAATGAGGTTACTAGACCTTGAATCTAAAAGTCCAATGTACACACATCTAAACGAGTGCAGCGAAGGTATAGAGCACATCCGTGCGTTTGGATGGGAGCAGCAGTATATGCAACAGGGCTTTGATCTGCTTGACCGCTCTCAGAGGCCAGTTTACTACATGTTGTGCATACAGCGCTGGTTAAGCTTAGTCCTCGATTTAACGGTCACCGGCATCGCTGTGATTCTTGTGGCTTTGGCTTTCAACCTCGGCTCGATGAATCAGGCTGCTCTGGGTCTAGGCCTTCTACAGGTAATGCAGATCGGTCCCGATCTGACATACCTCGTTGAGCAATGGACCAGTCTCGAGACGTCACTAGGGGCAGTGTCAAGGGTGCGCACATTTGAGCAGGAGACGCCCCAGGAAGGATCTGACGGCGAAGCGCACACCGCATTGACTTTACCAGAAAATTGGCCACAAAATGGACACATTGAGGTCGTAAATGTAAGCGCAGACTACAAGGTTGATGATGAGGACTACCGTGCCCTGCACGAAATCACTGTGGACATTACTCCAGGCACTAAAGTCGGTATTGTCGGGCGCACGGGGAGTGGAAAGACGTCGTTTCTCTTGACTCTTTTAAACTTTTTGAAGTTTACTGGGTCTATCAGGATAGATGGCATCGATATAACAACAGTACCGCGCCACATACTTCGATCCCGTATCACGGCCATCTCGCAAGAGCTTATGGAGATGCCTTGTTCTGTTCGGGATAATCTCATGCCGCATGAGATTGCTATGGCCGCGGAAGATCAAATTGACAACGCTAAATTACTCGATATACTGGCAAAGGTGGGACTTCGGCAACTGGTTGAGAAGCGTGGCGGACTTGATGCAGCTCTTTGCGATGTTGGTCTGTCAGCAGGCGAACAACAGCTGTTTGCTCTTGCTAGAGCTTTGGTTCACCATGATCAAACTAAGAGCAAGGTTATTTTTGTTGACGAAGCTACCAGCTACGTCGATTATGAGTGCGAAGAAAAAATACAAGATATCACCACCGAAGCATTCCAAGACTGTACCGTCCTGACAATCGCACACCGGTATCACACAATACAGAATACAACTCTTCTAGAATTGTCGTCTGGAAGGCTGGTTTCTTATGGTTAGGGGAAAATAGATGCAGAAGGGCAAGGAGGGTAAATAGGGCTGACATCTGCGATATCCTGCTGTTAAGTTGAATGACGCTTTTCTCTTGCGATGTAACAACTTCCTTTTTTTTTTTCCTTACTAATTGTGGTGGCCAGAAATGTGCGGCTTCAGCAGGGTTTTAAGTAGACAACTCAAAATGTATAGTTCTTTTCCGCCAGTTTGGCTGTCAGTTACTATCCAAACAACGTGACCATTACCACTTTCAGGTCGGTCGTTGCACGCTGTAGATCTACGGCGCTTTGAGATTACACTTGTCTGGACGCTTTCGACAAGTAAAACTCCAGCCAGCTTTGCCAAAGCCATATGAAGAACAGCCTACGCCCTTGTGCGCATTTGGGCCTTGACCACAACAGTCATGTTTTAATGAAACTCGACAGCATTCATGGTCTCATGATCCCATACGTGGAACCAGACTTTTCCATATCCATTGCCAGCAATGCTGCCTCAAATATTTGCATAATACGTAAGAGTGTAAGATTGCAGCGACCTAGGCATTTTTCAGCTCGGCGTCGTATTCTCGAATATCCCCGCAGAATGTCGGCTCTAGCTGAGGTCGCAGACCAGGTCAGCTCTGACCTACACCGCACGTCACCCAGCCGCTCCAACGCAAGCGGGGTGAGCGTGAATAGCAGTGACGACGCCATTTTATAGTCCGGCTGTCAGCTCTGTCCAAGTTACACTCATTGGTTTTCCCTGCCGAGAAATCTATATCTTTGCGTGTATTCCCGCAAAGCTGATTTCCAGCCTCTTCGTCTGTTGTTCCCCCCAATGCCAAACAGTCTCACACGACAACAAGCCTCCTCGCAATCAACTTACACCATAATAGCACTGCATCACAGATCAAATCTACAATCACAATGGGCCTCAAATTCTACTTTGCTCCCTTCTCTACCGCCAACGTTACCACTGCTGTCCTAGCCGAGCTGGAGCACGGTCGGTCGGAGCCCATTGCCGAGCGTGTCGAGGTCTCGCTGCAGAACGGTGACACCCGCACCGAGCAGTACCTCACCGAGGTGAACCCCAACGGCATGGTGCCGGCCATTGTACACGACGATGTCCCCATTTGGGAGTCGTCTGCAATCACCATGTACCTGGGTGAAACCTTTGGCGTTGAGCGCGAGGTGGACGGTGCCAAAGCGCCTTCGCTGTATCCGCCGCCCTCCAAGTGTCGCGGCGAGGCCATGAAATGGATTACGTGGGCCAATGTGCGCCTTGGTACAGAAGCTGGCTACATCTATGCTATTCAGCAAGGCACTCAATCATGTGTGGACAAGGTGCGTTTCTTCCCAAGCAGTGCAGACGGGGTTTGTTTAGCCCGAGCGACAACTAATCACTCGTACGTTTGAAAACAGGACGCCGAGCTTGTAAAGGCCAAGGAGAAGCTCTTGAAGACGGCGGCCGTTCTGGATGGCCATCTCAAGAACAAAGAGTATCTCCTCGGCTCCAATTACTCGATTGCCGATACGCATGTTTGGTCGTTTCTGTCGTTTCCCGTGCAGCATCTTGGTTTCGACGTTTCATCGCTCCCAAATGTCACGGCTTGGATGGAGCGCGTCAGCAGCCGCCCTCAGCTCAAGGGTCTTTGAGAGACTTTGATGCCTCGCAAGAATGTGTTTTTGCGGTACAGTATTATACGTTTGAAAATAATAAAAATAAAAATAAAAATCTTTCTCTTGTCTGCAAGTCCAAGTCTGCTAGGTGTGATGCTGTCCATTTACAAAGTAATTATGCATTTGCCAGCAGAAGCAAGCCACGCTAAACCAGATCGGTGGCCTGTCTCGGTCCCCCATCACACGCAGAAAATAGCAGCACATCAGGCCCGGGCCAGTAAGGGGCTGGGGCTTCCCAAGCTTCCGCTGTGCGAGCCACTGACAGGGGCGACATTTCAATCCTGGTAGCTGTAGTGGCCCACCAGCACGCGTAAAATACGGGGTGGAACGCCTCTGGAACGGAGCCTTTCAATGAGGCTCACACCAAGACTAGAGGCTAATAATTGCTGGCCTGGCCGGTACCTTGGCGGGACATGGTACCTAACGTTGCTCCAAGGCTCTGCCTGGCTCCATCGTACCAAGTTGCCTCCAGGTACCTCCACATGCCACAGGCTCGTTCCCAGGTTTGGCTGTGGCTTGCCAGCACGAGCTCATTACGAATTCCACCACCATCTTTCATGGATGCGACACCACCTCTCCCTCGCGTAGAGTCTCTTTATTCCTCTGCAAAAATCACGGGCTGTTCTCTCTTTTTCTAGTCTTGGCTCCTTCACCTTTTTTTATCGCATATCTAATACTCTAAACCTCTCGACTCTCGTTCTTTTCTTTCGACTCCTTTGCCCATGCTCCAGGGCGTCTAGAATAGCCATGCGCCTAACCTCCTTTTCGCGTCTCGCAGTAGCGGCGCTTTCCAGTACGTTTCATCTCAAGTCCAACCCCCCTGAACCACCTCCAATCTTGTCATGGACTGGATATGGACTCGATCAAGGAGCTTCTTTGGCTCTCCGCAATCGCTTAAGATCCCTCGCAACTAACGCTGCTTTGCGCGCCCCTAGCTCTCGTCCCCTCGCTTGCCCGAGCTGAAGATAGCGATAACCCCGAAGGCCAATCGACATTCATTGCCCCCGACAATACGCTTGCGTTTGCTCTTACCGTCCCAGAAGATGGATCCGACTTCTTCTTTCATCTGCGCGTCAAGACGTCGCGCTCATGGGGTGCAGTCGGCCTGGGCAGCGATGATATGCCCGGCGCGCTCTACCTCATGATTTACCAGAATGAAAAGGGGGACAACGTCACATTTTCTCCGCGCCTCACCAACGGACACCACGAGCCAAAGTTCTACGAGGATGTGCAGTATGAGGCGCTCGACGGCACGGGCGTCCAGGACGGCTGGATGACGCTCACTGCTCGCTGCATTGACTGCCGCAACTGGAACTCAAACAACGTCGCGAACAAGGGCTACATTGACGTCAACAGCCCCAACCAGCATGCCATTTACGGTCTAGGTCCCAAAGAAAAGCTGCGTGACGACAGCCCCAGTGCCGCCATCCGATATCACGAGTCTCATGGTGTCTTTACCATTGACATGAAGCGCACGCGGGGCGCTGCCGACCTACCAATCATTACCGACGAGTCGGAGAGCGAGGGAACGACGCTCGACAGTCAAAAGTCTGGCCTCTTTGACACCAAGTCCACCATGCATGCTGCGCTCATGACCTTGGCTGTGCTCGTCCTCTACCCAGTTGGTATTGCTATTCTGCGACTTGGCCGGTGGGCAAGGTGGCACGGTGCCAATCAAGGTATTGCTCTGATTGTCGTGCTGGCTGCCTTTGGTCTTGGAGTCGCTACTAGCTTCAAGTATCAGCGTGTGAGTAAATTTCCAAGTTTGGTAGACTAATTATAGAGGCTAACGAAACTCCAGTCTATTCACTTTACATCTCCTCATCAAATTCTCGGCATGGTTGTCATTGCCTTCCTCATCGCTCAGTTCTGTCTTGGTTTCCTGCACCACAAGGAATTCCAAGAGACAAATATGCCAACAAAATATGGCAAGATTCATCTTTGGCTTGGCAGAGGTGTGCTTTTCTTGGCCGTGGTGAACCTCTTCATGTATGAAACCCCTTATCTGAATTGTTCTGACATGCTGCTAACGACTTTATAGTGGTTACGCCTTTGCCTTGAATCGCAAGAGCGGTATCGCTATTGCTGCCGTCCTGCTTGCCATCTTGGTTGGCCTGCTCGTCTACAGCATCTATCAGCAGCGCCAAGCTAAGAAGCGCCGCGTCGCTGCCGCCTTTGGTGCCGCTCATGCCCACAGCTACGGCCAGGAGCCCTGGCGCCAGAACACTGACGCAGGTGTTGACCGCTCGACCAACGATTCGCCCGAATACGACCGCGAGCCTGCGATTGGCCTGCAGAGCACTTCGCCATGGCAGAAAGGGAGCGGACGCAAGAGCTACGAGGACGATCCAGACCTGGGCGCGCCGCAACGCCCCAGGGACATGGCGTAAACAGCCTGGGCGTCGTCTTGTCTTTTGTATTTGTCGTTGTATCTTGCATAATAGCTAGGTTGAAGAAAATGGCGTTGGTGGCACCGGGATGTAACATTGCATGGGAATTGGCCGGTCTGAACTTGTGTATTCAACTCGAAATCGTTTTTTTCTGCGAGACAACATGTATCATACTATTCTTGTCTTTTTGTTCTATCGAAATTGCAGCGTTTATCATCAAATCATCATGTACTTTCGTGTCAACGAGCAACAGGAGGCTGCACAACTAATGCCGCCTCTCTGAGTCGTCGTCTTCATCACCATCTAACCAAATCTCATGCCCATCGCCTTCTCTAACCAACAAGCTCGACAGACACGCGCAAACCGCCACACCGCTCAGACACCACCATACCAGGCCAACAACGCCTCGATTCAGCCCAAACCCATACACCACACCGCCAACCATGGGTCCAATCGTCCTCGCGGCACTACTCACGCTCTGTCCCAGCCCATGCACCGTTCCCAGGACGCTCGGATGCGGCGAGCAGTTATTCACCAGAATCGTCTGGCTCGGCAGCGCAAACGTGCGTCCAGTAACCTGCACAAACAGCACGCCGCATATCGCCAGCCAGATCAGCACGCCCGTTTTCGCCGCCGGCGGAAGCGCACTGCTCGGCACAATGGACAGGTACGGCACGAGAAAGTACGCCACGGGGAAACAGAGCAGCGATAGGCGCCAGGATTTAATCGTCCCTAGGCGTGCAGAGACGTTGGGGTATAGGAATAGCTGCATCAGGATGCCGATGACGCCGAGGATCGACATGGCTAGGCCGACAGACTGTGGTTGCAGGCCGAGGCCGCCGGTGAAGTGAAAGGGGAGGCTGGTGTGGTGTTTGGACTTTGATGGGTCGTGGACGGGCGTGGATAGGAAGACGAACCAGAGGGAGTTGAAGGTGCCGATGTGGAAGATTAGGAAGAATTGCGCAAAAAAGGTTATGGCGACGTTACGGGTGAAGATGCGGCGGAAGGGGAGGCGTTGGGTATAGCGCTGTGTGCGAGGGCGCTTGGATGAAGCACCTGCTTCGCCGTCACTGCCGAGCTCGACGTCGGATGAGGGAACGACTGTGTAGGCGCCTCGATTTCTTCCGGCGTCGCCGATGCGGAATGTGCGACGGATGAGAGAGGCGAGTCGGGTCCCGAGCTTGATGCCGACGTCTGGCATGCCGTAGCGCGAGTCGAGCGTTTCTTCGAGGCCGAGCCACACTGCCACTGCGGCGCAGAAGAGGAATATGGCGCTGGCTATGTTTGGCGTTGCGTATGGAAAGGCCTTGAAGAAGCTCACGTTGCCAAAGAGGTTTGGGTAGCTCCCTGCTGGGTCGGAGAGGATGCCTCCTAGGATGGGTCCGACGATGACGCCTATGTTGAAGGTCATGGGCATGAGCATGAATGCTCGGGGTTGGTATTTCTTTTCGCGGATGATTTCGCTTATCCTGTTGGTTTTTAAAATCCCGTGTTAGACACTCGGCTTTTGTCATATAAGCAGATGGAAAGAACGGTTGTCTCTTACATTGTTCTCATCACGCCAATATTTCCATTCGTGGCGCCACCAATCGTTCGAAACACAAGAGCCTGCCAAAACGACGTCGAGAAGCCAAACCCAAGGCATGAAAAGCTCGTCCCCAGCAGGCCGATGAGGAGCACCGTCTTGCGGCCTGCACGGCGCGAGTCGGCGACACGGCCCCAGATCATGGCCGTGACAAACTGCGCGGCCATGAAGCTGGCGTGCAGAATGCCGGCTTGTGCGGAGATTGTAGAGTCTGGAAGATTCGGATCAAACCATTTTAGTTGGTAAAACATATAAGACTAATATAATATAACAAAGATTTGGTCAGAATGACATGTCTTGTCTCTCGCTGTGTCAAGTTTTTTTTTGGAGCTGACTCACCTGTAATGACGTCTGGACAAGCGGCTCGCTCAGCCGTGACAGCGTAATGATTGCCAGCTGCTGCTTCTGCGGCAAATCCTTCCATGCAACTGGCTTCTTGCTCTCTTTTGCGCCGCCATCGTGCGCTGTTGCACCATTGCGATCCCGCGGCGGCGGTGGTGGCGATATGTCTGCCGCCTCTGGATCAAGCGACAACCGCCGTGAAGGGTTGCCGCGCGCGTTTGGCCGGTCATGCTTCATTTATAAGAGCATGAAAGGATTCAATGAGGGTATCTCGTTTAAATATGGCCCATCCATGTGAGTGTTTTTGCTTCAGGGAAGAAATTTGAGTAGTGAATTGCTGCTGGCTGCCGGCGACTTTCTGTGTTGGGGCTTCGCCGGCGCCGGTGCCGATGGTACGGTCTGGAAAAGTGTGGAGTGGCGGGATCGGCGGGCGTGGCGGGGGGTTCGATGGCGTTGAAATGACTGGGCGGTTTCCTGACAAGTATAGAGTAAAGGAGGTATCTTTAAAGTAGAAATTGATAAACAAATATATAAAGTAATATTTCATCAATTCAAAAGAGTCAACATGGCAATCTAGGACAGAATTTGAGTGTTGAAGAGACTTTTGGCTGTGAGAACCGTTGCTCGGAATCCCGGCCCTACCTCCGAAACGGGGCACGCTTCTATGAGTACACTAAACAAGCTTATTGGTACAGTGTATTAGCCGCTAGCTCTGGCGGATGTATTTAGTGGCTGTGGCGGATACCACGCAAGGTCCCAGTGGTGTAATTGGCGGCTGCTTAGTTACGCTGCTGCTTTGACTGGTCGAAACGTCGCCGGTACTAGGGAAAGCGCATTCCCGCGGGAACGAAAGTGAGCGTTGCTGGTTGAGGGAACTAGTTTTGGATCTAACTACTACATTTAACAGATTGGCGGTTTATGTAAGATCTGAAAGTGCGTATGTACTATGCGAATGAGACTTACACCAGTACTATCCAACAAATAAACCGCCTGGTTTCCTTGTCGCAAAAGTCGGCAATGGCCTAGATACAAGTCATCATCACGGAATCCGAGTATAATCTGCTTAGCAGTTTTCCAAAAGTAGATACTGCCCGGCGCGACACTGTTTGAGCGCACACTGCATAGTGCTGGGCTTTTATCGTTGATACTAGCATGCCTCGCTGCACAAAAATAATCTTGGCTGATATTGCTCTCTTTTGCATAAATTGGCAGAAACTATGCCTCTTCTTTCTAACCCTCTAATTACCATGACAAAGCCAATCCTGCTTGCTGCCGAGTGGGGTTGTGAGACTGCTGCAGTAGCCACTACATATCGACAGCACGAGGCGATCAAGACCTCATACTTTAAGTAGTAATATTGCGTCAGCAGCTTATTCGAAAGATACTTTTGCACTTAACATCGCATAGATTTGCAATACACAAATACAACTGGCAGCGATAACGGAGTCTCAGACCAGCGTTCGAAACACTGCGACCCGGCGCCGGCCCAAAGTCGGGGCAGAGCAGCAGCACGTCATTATACAAGATATATATGTTATTTCTTGTAAGATACGCCAGACATAAATTAAAAATCTACTATCTGCCTGTTATCCGATCCAATGACGTGATTCTTCAAAGATTAGCCTATGAGAGCGCAACGGATCCCGAAGCCGCCGCCATCCGCCCGCTTCATCACCACCCGGCGGAGCCCGGGACCGGCGTCGCAGGGACCACGCCGGAACCCTCCGGCCTTTTGTCCATCAACAACACCACACAGTCTCAACAGACACAGCTTTTCCTCTTTACCATAGCATCTCTCCTTCTTTCGCAGCTCAAGATAATATTCCGGAACAAGCTTCAAACAAGCTACTCCAGGTTGAACGTGGGCGGGCGTTGCAACTCGTGCGCCGAACACGCTGGACTGGATTCATCTCATCTACAAATTCGCCAAACAGCCCAGTCATTTGATCCAAACTTCTCTATCGCCTCTCATAGCTCTCCGCTCGTCATTCAACCCATTCACTACAATCACACAACACCTAAAATGTCAGCAATCAAGCTCCAAGTCGGCGACATCAACGTCCACGTCACAGCCCAGCCCCTCACACAAGGCGCCTTTGAGCAATTCGGAGACGTCATCAACAACCCTCGCCCAGACGTTCTTCCCACCTCTTACGCAGAGCACGCCGCATCTCTCCCTTCTAATGCTGTCACCGCCAACCAGGGCTACGCTATCCAATACCGCAATGTCAGCCGTATAAAGAATCTCTACGAACAGTCTCCCAGCGGCAAGGCTCAACCAGCCGTGAGTATGTTTGTGTGCTCATCGCGACCCATCATGACCGCTGCAGGCGCAAAACACCCAGAGTTTACAGTTCAGTACCTGGAACGACATCCGTACACTACACAGACATTCGCGCCGGTAGCCTCCACGGCGAGTGCGTACCTCGTCATTGTTGCGCCAAGCCTGCCGCCCAGCTCGCAGGATCAGGATCTACCTTGTCCCTCTGGTCAAGGCCTGCCCGGGCGAGGCCTGCCAGATCTCAAGAATATCAAGGCCTTTATTGCGACTCGCAGCCAGGCTGTGACTTATGGCGCTGGAACTTGGCACGCGCCCATGGTTGTGCTGGGGGCTCCTGGAACGACGCTGGACTTTGTCGTTTCGCAGTCCATGAGCGGCGTGGCTATTGAGGACTGTCAGCTGCTGGAGTTTGAATCCAAGGGCCGATCCGAGCCGGGAATACGTGTGCAGCTTCCTACGTCTCCTCAAATAAAGGAAAAGCTGTAAGCGGGTATTATTGGATGGGAACTGGATAGGAACTGGATAGACATGGCATTTATGACAATTTCTGGGCATACGAAAACTTGGTACATATTTTGTAAATACATCAAAATAGCACATTTTCCTCGCCATTAAATCTTTAAAGTGATGACAGTGTTCAACTTGTGTATAAGGCAGGCGAGCGGTGTATATCAACCAAATTGAAGCATCGTGAAGATTAGTCATCCGCCGAGGCTGTCCAAGGTTGTGCAATCACAACGGCTTATTTCGCACCGTAATCAACCTCCCTTACTTGGATTGAGCAAATATTACCATATTCTGACTCAACAGCTAATTACTGCCGCGATGCCGACCGAGCTGGTGTCCGTGGATGCTCGCAACAAGCTCGAGGACTTGTCGGGCATTACGCTTCAGCCGGGCGATAATCCGTATGATGTGTTGATCAACGTTTGCGACGACAACCCTGTAAGTTGCTTCTTGGCGTTACTTCTTCAATTTCTCTCTGCATATATGTTTATGGAATCAGAAATCTCGTTCAAACTTTGTAATTTTCAGGCTAACGGGAAGCAGCGCGAAATAAGAGCGCTCTACGACGTTCACCGCACCAAACGCAACGCACAGCAAAGAGAGAAGTTCCTCTCGGCGGATTTCAAAGAACTCGTCATCGATCAGTATCTACTACGCCTAGAAAACCCTTCCATCCAACCGGGATTCAAAGACGAGCGAAACTGCTTGGTCTTTTGGGCTAGACCCCCGGAACATGTCCTTAAGCTGGCAGCAAAGCTGCAGCAGATGCTTCAAAAGACTGCACCAGGTAAAGCAACTGAAACTCGACAGTTTCATGATCTATGCTAAGAATATTGCTAGATATCTGGCTCATGCCAACACATCGTATGCATATGACGGCCCTTGAAGTGACCTTTTCAAGAACACCTCAAGAGATTGAAGCTTTGTTATCAACTCTACGCCCCGCCATCCCGGCCATAACATCATATACGCACCTACATCGATCACGACTGGTCCGGCCACTGATATCTTACGACTTGTCTGCTTTTGCATTATCATTCCTCCCTGCCTCGGGTGACAAGATTTTGTCGCCTCCGCCGGCTGCCATCGACACTACTCAACCCATTACTGTGGGGGATGATTACACCTACCACCACTTGCGCCGAGACTTGTTCAACAAGATTGAAGATGCAGGTGTAGAAGTTGGCTCGCGCTATCAAGTGCCAAGTGCTCACATTACCCTTGGTCGCTATCAGACTGAAAAGGACCACGATACACCCGAGAAGAGAAAGCAATGGGTGGACGCTATTGACGAGGTAAACAAGTGGCTCATGGAGAATGTATGGGATAGAGACGATGCCGAGTTTATAGGAGAATGGATAGTTGGCCAGGAAAAGGGTCTGGATGCCCGCAACGGAGCGCTCTGGTATGGTGGAGGGAGAACGATCCTACTTGGTGAAGGCTTTTAGACATTACATTGCGCAGCACACCATACAGATAGACTACTACGCAATAGATCTCATATTTTCATCGATCGAGTGTCTTGTCGCTCACGGAAGGCCGTCGAATTATATCGGTTCGCATCACGAAACTCAAAAACATATCGTCCAAATCGGGTATTTATTGACACAGAGAAATTTTTCCTTTTTTTTTATAGATTCCCTATGAACCATCCCTCAATCGAGGACCTCAACCTCCCTTCGCCGGTTTTCCATGATGCCCAAATGCAATAAGGAGAAGCACGAATAAGCGTGAATAACCCAGACATAATGCATTTAGAAAACGAGAGCAGCACCCTTGGTCTTCTTGTCACCACTGTTGAGAAAAAAAAAAGGGTTAGCAATGTGTTTCGTGATCGATATACCGCTGTCGAAAGACGGGCGACATAAACGCAATAAACGGAAGCCTGTGAATAAAACGTACCCCAGCTCAAAGTGCTTGCAGCGCTTCAGGGCCAGCTGGCACTTGGTCTTGCACTTGACGCACTCCAATCTCAGCACAACCTTCTTGGTGGTCTTGGCCTTCTTGTGGAAGACGGGCTTGGTCTGACCACCATAACCGGACTGCTTGCGGTCATAACGGCGCTTTCCCTGAGCGAACAGAGAGGCCTTGCCAGCCTTGTACTGGGTGACCTTGTGCTGGGTGTGCTTGCGGCACTCCTTGCCCTTGCAGTAGGTGTTACGGGTCTTGGGAATGTTGACCTAGTTTCCAGTTCGAGTCAGCTTTCTCAGTGTTCCATATTGTCTGTATTCTCTCGCTTCGCTTTGTATGGTTCGAGGCCGAGCCCGAGGGCTGCGCGCGGTTTGCAAAATTTCAAGAGAGTTTCGTTTTGTCGAATTGGGAACTTCCGCGGGTGGTTCCGCACAGGGACAGAAATCGTTGAATAATTTCCGTAATTTGGTCAAAATCGCGCAAAACTTTCGCTTAGTCGTAGCAATTCAATCGTGGCAATCGATGAGAGTAGTGTCCGATCGGGCCGGACTGTGCAAGAACGTGCCGTCGACGTGGGCAAAAGATGTCGAATTGGTCGTCGAAAGCTGTCCTCGTGCGGCCTCAAACCCGTCGAAAACGAAAAGAAATAATGCTCGCCGTTGAAACCTGCAACCATTACAAGCATTTAGGGAGTATATCGACGTACCATCTTGACGACGTTGTGTGGTGTCGTTTATGGGGTTGTTTGGTGATGCAAAGTTCCAAAGTAGCGCACAAATTTGGAGGTTTTGGTGATTTCTCGGTTTGTGGGAAACTAGGGTCGGCGCCATTCCTCATTGAGATGTGGCTTGAACGTCGCTTTCGCTTTTTCGCCTCACCAAAGAGTGAGTCAGATAATCACGTGATGTGGCTGGTGTGGCTTGTCATGGTGGGGCACGGGTATTTTGTCCCGTTCTTGCAGGACTGTCAAGTGTTCGCGAGGCGTATGAGACAATGATCATATTAATAAAGTAAGGTAGGGCGACGTATTTGATGAGTACTTGAAAGGTTCAGAACGTTGTGGTTTGGTTTTGAAATCTTACTGCTGTGCACCTATATCTACCACTTACTTGGTCATGTATCAATCGAGATTTAAACTCGTAAAGTCGGGACAGAACAAAAATTACATAAAACTTGTCCATTCTTTTGCCATAGGTGGCTACGGTAACTATTGTAAATGATTGTATTTCAGTGGTATTATTCCCTAATATGTTGGTTGATATTCAACACATCTGTGCAATTACAGTATAGTCGTAGACTTTTTTTTGTATTATCTACAAGCGGTTGCTCTCAAAAGACAGCCTTCTGTGTGAAGATCGAAACACTCGAACTTGGGCTATATCAGGCATAAGATTACCATAGCAAGTATCTAGTTTATAATATCAGTTTATAAATTTATTCTTTTACAACTTGATCGCCCCGAAACGCCCAAAATCAATCGTGCGCGAAAGGCTGATACCGCTACCCTGCACCAAATTTAGCATCACGTGGGGCAGCCTGTCACCAATTGGCACGCCAGCTAGCTCCCTACATACTGGTGGTGGTATATTGCTGCGTAGTGTCCTTTCCCTGTTGAGCCCCCACGTCAAGCTTGACAATAGACAACATCACCAGTCGCCCATCATGGACCCCTATTCCGCCGAAGGCGAATTGATCAATATTCACAATCACTTCCACCAGGGACAATATCAAGAAGTCGTCGATTTCGATACATCCTCCTTTTCTCCCGAGAATGAGCTCGCTGCCCGCGTCCTGGTCCTAAGGGCTCGCATAGCTCTTGGCCAGGCGCAAGAAGTCCTGAGCGAGGTCAAGGGCGAGGCGGAGCCCGAGCTGCTGGCTGTTGGTGCTCTTGCCGAGTATACACTCGGAAAGGCCGATTCGGCGGCCCAGCTGATTGAGAAGCTGGCTGCGTCGTCTGCCGATAACGTCACTGTTCAGGTTGTTGGCGGAACAGTCCTCCAGGCTGCTGGTAAGCCTGAGGAGGCATTGGCTCTGCTGTCGCAGCACCAGGGAAGCTGTGAGTGATAATTCCATGAGTGTGGGCCTTTTGAGCTTGGGCATCTAACATAGACCGCAGTGGATGCCGTTGCCCTGATTGTCCAAATCCAGCTCCAACAAAACAGAACCGACCTCGCCGTCAAGGAAGTCACAGCCGCAAAGAGATGGGCTCAGGATAGTCTATTGGTCAACCTGGCCGAGGCCTGGGTTGGCGTGCGTGTGGTAGGATTATGTCAACCTGAGTCGAAGTGTACTCAATCTAACAGTGCAACAGGGCGGTGAAAAGTACCAGCAATCATTCTACGTCTTCGAAGAGCTCGCTCAAGCACCCGCAACCTCGTCGATCCAAAGCCTCGTCTCCCAGGCCGTATGCGAAATCCACCTTGGCCGAACTGAGGAGGCTCAGGCCGCTCTAGACCAGGCTATCGCAAAGGACCCCGAATCTGTTGATACTATTGCCAACTTGCTTGTCCTCAAGGTTATTACTGGCGACAAGAAGACCGAAGAGCTTACTGGGTGAGTAATTTGCCCAAGGAAGTGTTTAATGTATCAAATACTAACGAGGATGTAGTGCACTGATGAAAGTTAGCCCCAATCACCAGATGCTCGTCGACCTGCAAGAGAAGAGTGAGCTGTTTGACAAGGCTGCGGGCAAATTTAAGCCCAAGGTTGCAGCATAGAGGGCAGTATAGAAGCGGAATAAAAATGAATATCACGACTGGGCGTATTTGGTAGACAGTTGGACAGATAATGGGGCAAGATAAAAAAGCGTCACTGTCAGCGAACCTACACAAGTTCAATATAATACAATGCCATGAATAAACTGCACCTGAATATCCAATTGCATGACGTGGTAATTATCTTTAGATTCTCTGCTCTGAATCAAGTTCTTCATACCATGAGCGCTCATCTAACTCTTCATCTGAGATCCAAAGCTGCTCACGGACGACTTGCCAGAATGCCGCGATTTCAGCCTTTGTTCTTTTTGTAAATGAAACAGTCCGGTTGTTCGTAGTATATGTGACTGACTGATTTCTTATCGGTTTTGTGCCAGTTTGTGACAATATACAGTCGTCTCTACTCCCCTCTGCGCCTCCCTTAGTCTCTGAATACGCCTTTGTTCCCATCTCATCCATCTCAGTATCCAAGCAGCGAGCAAGCGGCTGATCCGTAAAGTAATTTCGATAATTCAAAAACGCCAACGAGTCATCAAACAGCTCCATGCTCAACTTCCCCAGGTGCGGCGGCGAATCATCAACTTGATTCGCAACTGATTTATCATTGGCTCTGGTGGTACTATCATCGGCCACTCGAAGCCCACTGGTAGAAGACGACGATTCAATCCACGCAACAATGGATCTGACGCTGCGATTCCCGCTGTTTGCTTTTGCAACGTCGAGTCGAGGAGGGGATGGCGAGTTGCGTTGGCCAAGGTTGGACGAGAAACTGCCCGGTATGCCGCGAAGTTCTCTTTTGCGGTGAATGATGCTATCTTGCGATGTGCTTTGGGAGAGAAGCGAGTCGTTTTGGATGTTGGAATTATCCATGTTGAAGCATCTCATGTCACTTATTCGTATTGACAAAGCTAGCGAAAGTTGATGAGTTGCAAGCCACGGTCGAGGGACTTTCACAGTCTGCGGCTTTTGCGCGCAAGTGAATCTCAACTGAGGCGAAACACGGCAAACGGAGTCACGCGAGGCAAGATAAACGAGGGATCAATTATATGGGGGGTATAAACGAGTCAAAATCACTTTCCTTTTTGCTTAACTATGCCAGAAAACAGAAATCTATAGTCCATTCTATCGAAACCATTGATTTTGAACTCCCATCACACTCTTGTGCCTTATTTTCCTACACTGTAGCGTGACATGTTTCCAGGCCCACGGCGCAAAGCAGACAGCTTTATGCGGCAAGAGGCATGGATTTGTAATTTTTCAATTTTTTTTTTTAGGTGTTATTTATTTCTTCCTGTTGGGGAACTTGGGAGCGCCAAGGTCGCTGCCGCGAAGCTTGACGTTGAGAACACGCTCCATGTTGGCAAGGATCTTTTGGTCGGGAGCAGCAGTGCCGCGCTCAAACTCGGCCACGATAGACTGGATGGTGTTGCACTTGGTGGCAAGGTCCTTCTGGGTCATCTTGGGCTCCATCTGCTGACGAGTTTGGGCGATGACGTCGCCGACCTGCTTGCCAATGGTGTTGGGCTTGATGATGTCGTCGGATCGGTCGACCTTGGTCATGCGCTGGCCTTCCGAGGAACCACCCTGTAGTATCAATGCGGTTAGTAGCCGTCGTTGTGATGATGGCGCAGCGGCGAAGAAAGGCAGTTGGAAGGCGAATCGCGCCATTTACGACGATAGCCCTCGTGACCTCCCATGCACTCCTGCTACTACGGGTTTAAAACAACTCACCGAGTTGGCAGAGGAGTACTTCTTCTCAGTAGAAAGGACGCCGCCAGTTCGCTGAGCAGCGTTGAGAGCAGACTTGCCGCGGACGACAGTCTCGCGAGGACCACCACCGGCGCCTCGGACGCGGCTACCGATCTTGGTGGCGGAATCCCAGTCGTCAGACATTGTGATGGTTCTTGTTTGGGGTGGTGCGGCGGGGTTGATTCGGATCGATGAAGTTGAGCGGTTCGAGAGATTGCCAAGTTGGCGGGTATATTTTAGTCGGAGTTCGTTAGAGTCGTGAGAGAGATGGGAGAATGACGGGTCTGTCTGTCTCCAGTTGTCGCACGACGAGTCAAAGGAATATATATGTATGGTCGAGGAGGAGGCAAAGGGTGGAGAAAAGTCGAGTTGGCCTCTTTTTGAGTCAACCGGCGTCCGCGATGGAAAAGCTTTCGTGGGGTCCAAAGGCTGTGTGTGGCCCCGGCACCAGCCTGTAGCGCCACCCTAGAAGGCCTGTCCTGGCCCGCCTGATGGTGCATTTTAGGTGGCCTTGGTTGGCGTGGAAGGTGCTAGATTCACCAGCGTTAGGTGGGCTGACCTAATACGACGACCGCACAGTACCGCTGTGGCTACGCTGTGACTGGTTATGACGGCATAGCCTGGGAGTACAGTAACGACCAGCCCTCCAAGGTATCAGTCCACCGCAAGGTCGATTGGCTCAATTTGGTGATGACTAAGAAACCTCAAGCGCCGACACCGAGCAGATTAGTACCTAGCTTCGGTCCCAGTGTATGGTACCTTGATGGCTTATGACGCGCGGGGACAAATGACCTTTACTACTTGCTCAACCCTTCTTAGATTTAATTTTTAACCTCTCCATCCTACAGGCAGGAGATTCGTCTCCTGTCCGTCGGCGTCACCCATCGTCTGGTATGATGGAGGGCTTGGTTGGAAGCTATGAAGGTCTTATAAGAACCCTGCTGACAAGCAACTCCAATTGGGTGAATGAGAATGGGCTCATTGCCGTATTCTGGTTGTGGACTTTGTTTGTTTATTATGCAAACCTTTGGAGCTGGCTCGACGTGATTCTCATAATTTTCGTTGGTGGCACACATCTTCTGCAGGCCAGTACTGTCAGCGACAACTCATTCATCTCCGACATAAGAACAGGCAGGCCTTTATATGACACTCAGGAGCGGGTCGCAGCATCACCTGTGGTCTTTATTGCAGTATGCTTCTTCCTTCAGTATGTCACATATCTACGCGATATCAAACCAAGAACAGGGGCTAAAACTATGCCGGCCGGCCTGAGGCTTAGGCAAGTCCCAACTCCCTCATGGTCGGCATCTTCCTGGCTGTTTCTGCCATGGGATTCCTCACTATTCTCTCGTCGCATATCTGCGGACAGGCCTGCGACTTACGCAGAGGCATATCTTGCACAGGCATTTCGTGAGTATTTGGCTTTTACCGTCCACAAGTCGAGAAAGCCCTTGCAGGTCAGATATACCGCGGCTGGTACCCGGTCTGATGAGACGGAGACGTTTGAATCACAAGCTTTTATTGACATGGGGCTGTCGGCATTGTCTGTTGAAACAGACGCGCTCGAACCAACAACAGCGTCTACACCACCCGGCCAAAGGGACGTGTTGGAGTTTAGAGTGCTGACGCCAGACTTCTACACCCGTTTCGTACATTACTCACACGATATTGAAGCCATGTTTGGCGAGATGACCAGCAGCCGGACTATATCTGTGTCTAGACCTGACCTTTTACCCGACATATTCCTCAAGCCGCAGATGCAGCCTCAGACCCTTGGGCGCCCGACTGATTATCTCATTTTCAAGCTGATTCAAAAGCTACGCACCCTTCCCACGAGCCAACATGATGGCAGATCAGCTCGCACACAGGCTGCAAACACAACCCAAGTCGACATTCGCAGCTTTCGCCCGTCGTCCATGGACGGCTTTATACTAAACCATGATTCTCTTTCCAGCTTTGGCAGCCCCACTACGGAACTCCGAAAATCGTACCGGTCGGTCGTCTTGCGGCTGTTTCTAGCGAATCGATTCCTCGGACGCAATCTGGGGCTATTGACCATGCTGGATCTCGGGGTTCATTTATTTATGGCGTATCTCCTGGTTAGAACTGCGTTGCCGCTTGACTGAAAAAGTCGAGCAAGTTGGCATCACGAAACGAACTATTGCGAGCGCACGACAACGACGACGATCACGACGATGAATGCGAAAGACGGACACGCAGCGGGAGCACAATACAGACGATGCAGTGCCGTCCAGCTGGACAATACGAAAGGCGGCAATCGACCGATTTGGCATCATAACATTAGCGGCACCAAATTGCGATAGCTCGAGAAGAGCGCAACAAGGAATGACAAATACCTACTGCGCATCACCCTGTCGTGCTCTTGCGACCACCAGGTCTCACTGGTGACGGCGGCGGGGTCGGCGCCTCTCGGGTCGATGGCGGGGTTGGCAGTGTAGCAAAGGGCCCGGCGGCGGGTGGACAAATTGGCAAGCCAGGGCCCGGAATCCAACGTCACTTTTGGGTAATTTGCATTTCACAGGAAGGAACAGGTGGGCAAGCGTCTCCATCGATTTAATTGGAATAAGCTACTCGTACGGACAAACGGGAAATGGACCAAGGTCTCGCGCCAACCCTCCCAAAGCAAAACGAGCCCGCAGCCATTTTCAGTCGGTTTGCCCAATGACGGCACAGGCGCCAAAACTCCATGCGCAAAAAGCCGATTGGACAAAGACTAGAATTCTGGCCTCGTTGACCAGAAGGAATTCCCACAAAGCTCGACCACACACATACTCCCACCCCTCCATTCCCACGTCATCGACAAGCTTCTAGCTCACCCTGCCCCGCCATAGCTACTCGGGCAGCTTGCATACGCTCGTCTTGAGTGGCTCAAATGATTTGAGAAACTTCCAGCTGTATATCTGTCGATATATATATCGCAACGACCAGCCACACCCTTCTCAGCTCCTAGCTGACTCTTCCAACTTCACTCATAAAAATACAAGAAAATACCTAGATACCCCCCAACAAAAGAAGCCCAATTCACAATGCCTCTCTCCGGATACTGCCTCTGCAAGGCCGTCACCTACACCGTTGACGTCGACGCGCCCCTCATCACCGGCTACGACCACTGCGACGACTGCCAGCGCCAGAGCGGCTCAACCTACTGTACGTTCTCCCCTTCTCTTTCTCTCCACGTCACCCCATTGTCAAATTCACTGCTTGCTAACATTCCATCACCAAAGCCCTCGTCGCCGTCGTCCCCAAGGACAAGCTCTCCGTCAAGGGCCCCGTCAAGAAATACTCTAGCAAGGGTACCTCTGGCCACGACGTCCACCGCCTCTTCTGCTCCGAGTGCGGCTCTCCCATTGCCCACGACCCTGATGCCGCTCCCGAAATCATTGCCGTCAAGGCCGGTACCCTCGAGCCCGAGCAGCGCAAGGCCCTCAAGCCCGTGAGTTCCACATCTCTCTCCTACTGCATCTGTTTCTCCCTTCGAGAGATGCATAGAAGCTAATCTACCGCGCAGGACACCGAAATCTGGACCGTCGGCAAGCTTCCCTTCTGCCAGGAGAAGCTCGCCAAGCCCTTCCCCCACATGCCCGAATAAACACCCTCACTTGCCAGTCAAGTCTCCGCATGGCACAATAAAACCAATATAGTTAGTTACCCAGGCCTCGAGGCCATTCAAAATACAATCAAAATTATACAATCTTCAGCATTGCACATTCAAAACAGTCTTGCCAGGCCAAATGTCCCGAAGCCGTTATTTATTACTCGTGTATCAAAGTGTAACCATGTCCCATCAATCATGAAAGTATCATACAGACGCAAACCAAACCTTTCATCTAACCCATCACCTCAAACCGCCCCGTCCTAAACAGCAAACACAAGTGCAGCGCCCGCAACCGCCATGGCAAGACCAGCCTTTTTCGTCGGGGCAGCTCCGTTGGTGCCAGGGCTCTGTGTCGATGTTGGCCCGTCGGCATCAGTACCAAAAAAGTTCCAGTCATTGTCGTCAGTCTCCTCCGCCGTCGACTGGGGTGTCTCCGTGGTCTCAGTCGATACAATGGTAGCAGGTTCGGTGGATTGCACAACTGTGGCAGTGGTTGCAGCACCAGTGACGGGACCGGGCCCTTGGCTGACGGTTGGCGTGTAGTACAGGCTGACCTCGGTCATGCCAGGGTAGACGTCGACGTATTCGGTGTTTCCGGTCGTGACAGGAGGGACAGCATCCGTGTCGTACTCGGCAGACTGAAAATAAGACGGGAAAGCAGCCGTCGGGGAGCCGGTGCAGAGGCCTTCCGATGCAACCGACAAGACGCTCTGCCAGTACTCAAAGTCTTGGTCGTTGCGGAAACCGTGGACAACAAGGCACTTCTGACATCCAACCCAGTCTGAGAAATAGCTGCCGTCGCACATACACTGGGCATGGGCATCGTAATCCTCTGCATCCGTTCCGTTAGGCTGGCAGGTGGCTTCAATGACGGAGATTTCGACGCAGGGGGCTGCAACGTCTGAGTCGATAGTGCCGGGGTAGCAGACATCAGTGTCAACATCGCCATCGGGGCTGTCATCACGAGCAACGGCATAGGCCGAGGTGGTAAAGGGCATAGCTGCAAGAGCAGCAACAACGGCAGCGGCTGAGTGCTTCATGGTGATGGATAGAGAGGATGCTGAAAATAAAGCTGTGTAGCAATGATGGAAGTGGAGGAAATGGATATATTTTGCGAATAAGCAAGTAAGCAAGTAAGAAGCAATGGGTTAAGAAAAGCACTTGGATGGATGGATGCTGGGAATGATGAGTGATGTTGACAAGTCAAGGTGGAAAGCAAGCAGACGAGGACCGCAGAGGGGAGATATATACCACGATGTAGTGGAAGGACCCTCCCCGTTACTGCCTGTAGATGACGAAAGCAGCTTGTTGCAAGGTAAGTGCCAAGTTGAGGCGAGGGCCGAGGAAATTACACGCTCGTTAGGTAGAATCGCTTGGATTGCTCATGCTTTGGTGTTGTCTAACCGAAGCTTGCCAGCTGGCAGTAGCGGCATTAGCGTCCCAATTCCTACCCTACGTATTAGAAAGAAAGGTAGAATAGCCCCGGTCTTAGTCCTGAGCCAACAGACAGTGAGAGGGCATTGGTGCGTTGCATGTTTGATGGTGTTCATATTTCGATCTAAATATCGTATCTGCATTATGTATAAAACAGGTCAATTCTTCATTGTATCAGCATTTACATCATCATCACAAATCCCACGGACCCCAATAAGGCGCTCCCCATAATCATTAACGACACTTGCACCACTCCTGCAGCCAGCGAATCTTCAGGCTGCTGCTTCTGTACACTCTCTGTTTGCGTTGCCTCGGCGCTGAAGCAACTCGCTGTTCCGCATTCGTAGCCACTGGGACAGCATCCAGCAATCGGTCCAGCATCCTCTCCACAGAGAAACCAACCCCCAGCACATGTCGACGTTGCAGTGGATGGAACATCTGTGACGGGAACAACTAGTGTCTTGCCATCGGAAACAATAGTTGTCGACTCGACTGGCGGGCAAGAATGGGTCTGACAGTTTCGATCCGTTTGGCAGCATCCTCCCCCATGCCTTGCCAGGCACCCGTAAAATCCAGTGGGACAGCCAGTCTGTGTATCGGTAATCTGGCTGTTGGTCTCCTGCTCGTCAGAAGTTGAGCCGGTTGGCCGCCACGGCGGGCTACCAGGCACTGTGCCGTCGTTGGATTCTGTGACGAATTCGGTGGTTGTCCGTGTTGTCTCGTCTCTGGACGCTGTCCGTGTGATGATTTCTGTTACGATAACGGTCGAGGGGCTCCCGTCAACATAAGTCGTCTTGGTAGTCGTGATTGTCTCGTCTGTCGGGGGCTTTGTGCTTGTTTGCACAACCGTTGAAGTTGACGTCTCTGGTGTAGCCGATGCCTTTGGAACGCCTGTCTGCATCTTAGCACTGGAGCAATAGAGGCATTTTACTGGTGGATTACTTACATCCTGATCCCTGGCAGACATAGCCGGGAATGCAGCATCCACCGCCCAATTGAGCAGGACAGCTAATCGCCTCGCTCGGACAGTCCCCTACCTTTCCGCCGCATGATGAGCCCTCGGGGCAGCAAGCTACACCGGCAACAGTAGAGTCCTCAACCCGTGTACAAACTGTCCCTTCTTGGCAGCATTTGTTCCTTGCGCCGATCGATTCGCAGCTGTTCATCTTTGCAGGACAGGATGACCGCCTCTCTAGCATAGCCATCACCTCGGCCGCTCGTCGCAACACGCTGTCTTCGGTATCTTTATGGTGCCTGGCAAATGCTGGAAGGTAGTTTCTCGCATCAAGACCGACATTGCCAAGGCTAGTTTCTTGGTTCTCGAGTAAGTCGAGCGCGGCAGACGCTGCGTCGCCTGGTGTGAGAGCTCGCAACGGCGCAAAGGCTAGGTGTTCTGGAAGAAGCTTCTCGTTCAAGTCTGGTGACAATTTGCGGATTGCGGTAGGTAATTGGTCATTTGCCACAGCCTGTGATATCAGGGCTAGTAGGGAAACTGGCAAGACGAACATTGTGCCCAAGCGTGCCATGATAGCCGCTTGGTGATCAGGGCTCTTAGGTCAAGGCTTGTGCCACGCTGTGCAGTTTGACCTTGCCAATTGTGGCGAAATAATAAAGTCCGAGGATAGGAATAACGAAAATCCCCCCAAGCCAAATGCGCCAGCCTGTTAAAGATGATATGGAATATACGGGGTACAATAAAGGAGACTAAGATGGGTAGCTTGGGTTGGGTCTAAAGCAGGTTTTGTCCAAGAAAACAAAACCTGGTGGCTGGGGTAACTCAACGAGTTAGCGCCACAGCTAGACGATGGGATAGCCAGGCTATAACACGGGCTTTCCAAATTTTCGCACCACTCGAAGCAAAGACAAATATTGAAAATTATCGGAAGCCGTGAAAATTTAGCGGAAATACCACCGTGTCATGTAAGTCACAGCTTGAATGCTACTAATTCTAGCGACTCTACACCACTGGAATGCGGCTACGGGTTACATGCCCGTGGCGTCAACCACTTACACGGAAGTGGGGGCGGCAGAACCCGAAGTGTCAGATCCCTGCCCGCCACGCACAGTACAACTCCACATCCCAACGCGTCATCTCATGAATATTTAAAGCTAATAGAAGACAGATTTGTGTGTTGAATGTTTTGTATAGTACAGTCCATGTATTACAAGATGCGTCTATATGGTTATGATAGTACAATGTATAGATTACAACTGCCGGCAGCAGTGTCAAAAGAGTTGCTCGTGACGCTTGGTGGGCGATTCCACCTCATGGTCCTGATTCACTTTTGCCGCGACCGGCTCTTCAGAGGCTTGGATATCGTCTGTTATCGTCTTCTTCACAAATGCGTGGCACAGCAGTCCTGCCGCAACGCTGACATTTAAGCTGTCAACACAGCTGCTTTGTATGAATCGTGGAACAGATACTTCGTAGTCGGCGGCCACCTTGACCGGTCGAGGCAGACCATAGCCCTCGTTGCCCAGAACGAGAACACATGGGTGATTGTCGAGAGGCTTGCTCTTCTCAATAGTCTCTATTGACACAAACTTATCTCCGTGCATTCGAGCCAGCTTGCGCTCAGGCGGCGCCACCGCAGCATATGTTTTCCAGCCTGCCTCTTTGGACTTTTCCAAGAAAGTAGTTGGCGAATCGACCTTGAAGATTGTAACCTCTTCTACAGCGCCAGCTGCAGATTTGAGCACAACAGGAGTCAACGTAGACGAGCTGCGGCTGGTGATGCCGATAGCATCAACCCCCAGGTAGCTTGCCGTCCGGAGAAGAGCGCCGAGGTTTCCAGGGTCGACAATCTCGTGAAGTAGAAGAACCAACGGTCTTGGAGTAACATTGTTGGCACGAGGAATAAACGTTTGCAGACCGTTTATGGCCTCTTCCTCCCTTGTTTGATGTGCTAGCTCGACATGGAAGCCCAAGCGAGAGGGAGTCTCTTCGAGGGGACCAAGTCCGGAGATTGGTAGTTGTGGAAGAGGTGAAGTCTCCAAAACGAACCCGTTATGGGGGCGGCCCATACTCATCTTATCCATCAGTCGTTGCTCTTCGTTGGGCACTATTGTCACCGGCACGCCTTGTCTTTCCGCAAGCCTAATCATAGTGGTATTGTATCCCGAGTCAACACGGTTTGTACCGCCATAAACATATAAGTTGTACAATTTCCGTCTTGACTGCTCCAGGGCGGCCTTGACCACAGATCGGCCATAGAGAAATTGCGAGGCGGCCGCAGTATACTTGATGGCCATCGGCATCATCTTGGGTCGGGATGACGAGGACGCTGCCTGTCGCGACTCACGATCAGATGGCTCTTTATCTCGGCGAGGCGCTCGTTGCTGGTATGCTTCATCAGAGTTGCTAGTTGGTTGGTCGTGTCGTCGAAGTTGGGTCTGTCGTCCGGTGTCCGCCCGTTGCCGTTGCCTCGGCCTGACGGGCTGTTGTAGTCGATTCAGATCCACCTCATCCTTGAGAGCGCCGTGTTTTAATTGATAGACTAGGCTCGATTTTCCAAAAGATGTCGTTGGATCGAGAAACCGCTTCCTCCGAGTTTGTCGTCCACCATCTTCTAGGTCGTCTTCTTGTTGCTTCCGATCCAGCTTTTTGCGCAGCTTAGATTGTTGTCGATATGATGAGGTACCATCTAATGCCCTGTTTGTTCTGCTATCATTGCGACCACGGCGCCCATTGTCTTCAGAAGAGTCCCTGCTTGGACGCTTCGCTCCATACTGTACTCGTTCAGATTGTCGCAGTCCACGATGGATCGCCGACAAGCTGGAGTGGCGAATTGGCGCGAAATGAGAAAGACTTGTGCTAGTGAAGCACAAAGGCTGTCGCCAAATGGCAGAACCATTGGCCGCAAGACGCTTCATTGCATGCAACTCCTCGCCAACGTCTTCGTGTATTTGGAGTGAAAACCCAGGGCGCCCCAGGCACTTTTTGATGGAGCCGGTCCGCCTCTGTATTTTTTGCCGTCGCTACTAGCAGGGGTCTGTTGGCGGTGAGGCACAGCGCCGACGGCGACTGGGTCGGGCGCAAACGATGTGGGGCCGATCTTTAAACTGCGACGCGTCTAACCATGGGGTGGAAGAAGCGCAAACCGCCAGGGCCAAGGTGACGACAATCTAACAGGAATCTAACGCCATTGTGAATCACGGGCAGTATGACGACTGTCACAGAAACCTTGGTGACTCGGGCTGGCCAATGACCCGAATATTAAATCAAACTCGACTGGCAATGCTATTGTCCTATCCAATGCCAAACCGCAGGACTCGTGACAAGCCCAGTGGCAGGTTGTCGATTCGATGGACAGCGAGGAAACTGGCCGGCCCGAGGGGGTAGGCAATGATATTGCAGACAGAAGTCCGACCGCGGACCCTGGAAGCCCGCTGCAAAACCTTATTGCTGCCGACTTTGGTTTCGCGGAACCCGAGAACAATGTGGGAGAAACAAACAAAGGGGAAGCAGATGGCATGGAGCAAAACGAGAACAAACCTGCCTTGCCAGTTCGACTGGAGGTCGAGCTCCCTTTACGCCCGCACAATCCATCAGATGAATACGAAGCCATCGTTAGTCAGACTGTCGAATGCATACACAGCCAAGTTCCCTCGACAGGGTCGGAGAGTATTTATACTGCCGAGTTTACCGACGGACGAATCGATCAGGTACGCTATAAAAAAGTCCTGCAAAATGTCACTCGAACTGCTCAAAGAAGCGCGCCGTTATCGCAGCTGACCACCTGCGTCTTGCTCCTTGCTGCCAGCTGCCGTATCAAACGCAGTATTTTAGCTCTCCTGCACGCGCACCTCACTTTCCCTTTTCCCCCCCTTCAGCCCTTTCTTTGCACCAAAATACGTACTTTGTTTCTTCCTTGATATTAATTTTGCACTTTAGGTCACTTTAGATAATCTCCTTGAACTCGAAAACGGCCAAATTGCTATTCATGATTTCATGGACGCCTCGCATGTCGGCAGGAATTCACGGAAAAGGAAGTATGCCCCCGACTTGGACTGGGACTCTGATATTGATTATGAGGACGAAAGAAGTGTCACAGCCCTGCGCATGAATGACGATGAAGACGAAGAAGAACGAGGAAATGAAGAAGACGTTGAAGAAGCGAGTCCCCGCCCGACACGTATTAGACTTCGCTCTAGGTCTGTCAACGCGGGATCAAATCCAGCATCGACTAGATCCGAAGATCTAGAAAGCGATGAGGCGCCTTCGAGAAGACTGAGGCCACGCCAACAGCAACCTCCCAACTACTCGACAAAGGAGACCGATGAGCCAGGCAGAGAGTCGTCTGAAGATGACAGTTTTATGCCCGTGATATCCGATGTACAGACAGCAGGAAGACTCAGGCGAAATCAGCGGCCCAAGCGCGCTCGGAGACGTATACTATTGCGCACGTCTTCAAATGGAAAAAATGATGACAGTTCAGATATTGCCTTTGAAGCACCTCGAAGGTCATCACGGGCGGCTAGACAAACATATGCCATGGATGACATATTAATGGACGATAATTTCTATTACAAAGAAGACGACCAGAAAGGAACTGCAGCACCCAAAATCGCGTCCGTAAAGGAGATTTTCATGGCACTTCCACCAGAATCTCCTTTCGTCTTGGCGCACATGCACATATGCCATGTGTGCGATGGCTCTAAACAAAGAGGCCAACTCATATACTGCCAGGGCTGCAGCTTATCATACCATAAAGGATGTATCGGACTCCGCAGTCAGCGGGAGCACTTGGTGACCAAGATCGGCGAGGGAGACTTCACTCTTCAGTGCAAATTTTGTGTCGGCGTGTACGCTTCAAAAGACCAAAATGCTCCAAAGTATTCATCCTGCCAGCAGTGTCGAGGCGAGGGCCTGGCATGCACTCCGTTCTCCCGCAAATTGACAGCGCGACAGGAGGAGAAGCTCCGCGAAGAAAATGATGGCGTTGATCCCGCCACAAAGGTGCCACCTGAGTTGGTTAACAAGGCCGAAAACGTTCTGTTCCGGTGCACGACTTGTCACAGAGCGTGGCACAGAGATCACTTGCCATCACTGCAAAATCTCGCCGGCGATGAGCTAGCTCAAAGCTACTTGCGAGCCAGACAATGCAAGCAATGTCGAGAGACGAAGCATAAAATCCACCGTCTTGTTGCGTGGCGCCCTACACAGCACAAAGGGTCGTCAAGCGACGCAAATGCCCCGAGCTATGTCGACGTCTCGGAAGACTTTAAAGAGTATCTTGTTAAATGGGAATCAAAGTCTTATTTTCACTGTTCCTGGCAATCAGGAAGCTGGGTTTATGGTGTTTCAAATGCGCTCATGCGTAAGGCCTTTCACAAGCGAGACTTGGAGCAGAATCTTTTGAAGTATGATGAAAAAGATGCCATACCAGAAGAGTATTTGATGGCAGACATTGTTCTTTGCGCCAAGATGTCATCGTCCGCCCCCAAGGCAGCAACTAGAGGGGAGGAGCTCGCTAATGTTGCCCACGTGCACAAGGTCTTGGTCAAGTTTCAAGGCCTTGGATACGATGATGTTGTATGGGATTCCCCTCCTTCCGAAGAAATGGGAGACATTTACCGAGCCTTTGTCAACGCCTACGCTGAGTATGTCAACGGGAAATATTTCCAACATGAGTCGAAATTCAAAATCAAGGAGCGGGTCAAGGAGTACAAGAACTCTGAATTCTCTGAGGTTGAAGAACAGCCCGCCGGAATTAAACGGGGGAAGCTAATGGGGTATCAAGTCGAGGGCTTAAATTGGCTTCTCGGGAACTATCACCATGGAAGAAGTGTTGTGTTGGCAGATGAGATGGGGCTCGGCAAAACCGTTCAGGTGATTAGCCTGATCACTTCGCTTGTGCAAGATAGCCCAAAGGTGAGTACTTATTGTCTGACACTGATGTATCGCTGACGGGACTCCTAGTGTTGGCCTTTTCTCATCACAGTACCTAATGCCACCTGCCCGAACTGGAGACGCGAATTCAAACAGTGGGCTCCTGACTTGCGAGTGGTGACGTACCACGGAGGAAAAGCATCTCAAGAACTTGCGTACAAATACGAATTGTTTCCTGAACACGGAGGTGGTATGCGAGCCCACGTGGTAATCATGTCCTATGACTCTGCGCAAGACCCGAAAACAGCCACTCTATTCAGGTCTGTCAGTTGGGCAGGACTGGTTGTCGACGAAGGTCAACGGTTGAAAAGCGACAAAAATCTCCTCTATCAAGCCTTACTCTCCATGAAAATCCCATTTCGCCTCCTTTTGACCGGCACGCCGTTACAGAACAACAAACGGGAGCTGTTTAACTTGCTTCAATTCATTGATAGTACGCATAATGCGGAATCCTTGGACGCTGAGTACAGCGTACTTGACAAGAATACGCTGCCAAAGTTGCACGAAAAGATTCGCCCGTACTTCCTCCGACGCACCAAAGCTGGGGTGCTAAAGTTTCTTCCTCCTATGGCGCAAATCATCATCCCAGTGACCATGACTGTCATTCAGGAGAAGCTGTCAAAGAGCATCATGTCGAAGAACCCACAGCTCATTAAAGCAATGTTTGCCAACAGTAAGCTCAACAGAAATGAGCGAGGGAGCCTAAACAATATTTTGATGCAGCTTCGGAAGTGTCTTTGCCATCCGTTTATGTATTCTGACGCAATCGAAGAGAAACATCAAGATTTCTCCGTTGTGTACCGCAACCTAGTTGAGGCTTCTGCAAAGCTGCTTTTGCTACAAATTATGCTCCCGAAATTGAAGGAACGTGGCCACCGTGTGCTCATCTTCAGCCAATTTCTGCAACAGCTCGACATTATTGAAGACTTTTTGAACGGACTAGGGTTTGAATACCGGCGTCTCGATGGCCAAATGTCGAGTCTCGAGAAGCAGAAACGAATCGATGCCTTTAACGCACCAGGATCAAGTATCTTTGCGTTTTTGCTGTCCACTCGAGCAGGAGGTGTCGGCATTAACCTAGCAACAGCGGACACAGTCATCATCATGGACCCGGACTTCAACCCGCACCAGGACATTCAAGCGCTATCTCGGGCACATCGTATTGGGCAAAAGAAGAAGGTACTTTGTTTTCAGCTCATGACCAAGGAGACTGTTGAAGAGCGCATCATGCAAATAGGCAAAAGCAAGATGGCTCTTGACCACGCATTGATCGAAAGCATGGATGATGATGAACTCGAGGGAGCTGACCTCGAGTCCATTCTCAAGCACGGCGCTTCGGCCCTGTTCAATGATGAATATCAAAAGTCTGCTATCAAGTATGACTCAGCGATGGTCGATAAGCTCCTCGACCGCTCACAGGCTGAGACTGCGATTGTCAGTGAGCAAGGATCTGGCGAGAACCAGTTTTCTTACGCTCGCGTTTGGGATACAGACAAGACAGAGCTTGGAGGCCTCGCAATTGTTGAAGACGAGGCACCACAACCGATAGATTCGAGCGTCTGGGATAAGATCCTGGCGCAAAGAGAGGAGGAAGCTCGACGACAAGCGGAGGCAACCCGTGAAACCTTTGGCAGAGGGCATCGACGCCGAACAGTAAGCTTTTTGCCAGGCGCTTTGAGACTTCTCCAGCTAATTTAACATAGAATATCAACTACACTTCGAACGCGCTGCAAACAGATGGCGACGTTGCAGCCGATCCTCCCGATACCGACGGAGACTTTGCCGCGCAAGACAACTCATCAGACGACGATGACGATGTCGCAGGAGCGTGGGCCGCAGAAGGTAAACGAAGCAAACCACTCCTAGCACAGCTACCTACACCAAAGTCAACACCAAAAAAAAAGACAGTAAAGAAGCAAGAAATTGACAAGAAGATTCTACAGAAAGCGAAATCGCCCGTCTCAGCGGCTCGAAAGCCAAAGGCATCAACACCGTCACGTCAAAAGCCACCAGGGTCAACGCCTCGGCAGTAGATGAACTCAATGGGCGACAAGCGGCCAATGCCTGGGCGAGGCCACAACAGGGCCCTGGAAGTGATGGTGTTGGCCGAATCCCTTCCACAGGTAGCAGTCTGCGAGCTACTCAATCACACACCAACCAGACGAATGGAGCACTCCAATATCCCGTTGCAAGCACTGGCCAGTCGCTGACGCCAGGCGCATCATCGCCGGCAAAGCAAATGCCGCTAATGCCAGCTCCTCAGCAACATTTATACCCAGCACAGAATAAGGTTTTGATGAAGCTAACGTCAGAATCACAAGTGCGGCTTGCAATTGACTACGTAAACCGCAGCCTTACCAACGGAGCGGTGAAAGATCACCAGCTCGGTGCCTTGTATGGACGCCTTCAACAAGTCGGCAAAGCTTCACGGGTTGCTAAACGCTGAATTACTACCAAGACTTTTGCTTGATAACAACATGATATAATACCCTTAACGCAATATGACCAGTAGAAAGATATATACATAGCTAGGCAATTTTTAGCTAGTCGGGTTTGGGAACCTACATAATAGATAACAATTCACCAACAGCCGGTGTGTCTGCATGAACTACTATGAATCCTGCACTAATAACCTACAGTCTCTGTTGCCTGATCCAGTGACTTTCCCGTTTATGGGCTACGCTTAGAATGCAAACGTCCACTGTATTGGGCCGAATGAGGGTGGACATGGCGATGCATCCGAGCGTCGTGACTGCAAACGCCGTCTTTGTCCGGAGAGGCGGTACGGGCAAAAAGCGGCTGCTGTACTGACAACACTACATTATATGAAACTGGTTTGAACTCAACAGAATGCGGATACTGGCTGCTTTTTATACGAGTTTCTAGCTTTGAGGGTGTTGAAGAAGTCTGCCTTTGGTGTGCATATGCAGATCAAGCTTCAGCCACTTCTGTTTGCCCAACCAACAGACTGGATCCAATATATAGCACTGACCTCCCTCGCTAAAGCAATGGGTCAAATCCATCCATAAGATATATCTTGCCTCTTGTCTTTTCTTGTTTCGTAGTCTCTGGATTCCTGCAAGTCTTTCTCTCTCTTCCGGAAAACGAGACCATGCCTTTGGCGACGGGGTCATCGTTGTACACGTGCCGTGATCAAATGGGAAACGTGAAGCTGCTTACCTTACCAGTGTCTTCTGGGAGTACGTCTCCGGCACGGTTGATCGCTGAGTCGCCTACTGCTGGATCGCGGGTTGAGAAGAATGCGGCGGCACAGGCTTATTTCTTGGACAGAGGAAATGGACTGGTTACGAGATTGATTCCTGCAGATACGTTTCCGCAGTTGAATGAATTACCTTATCGAGAAGAAGCAAGGTCTGGGATGATTATCCTGCCGCCGTTGATTTCTGGAGAGGTACCTACTTCTCAGGACTCCTTCAATGCAAAGGTTGGTGTGGATACTAGCTTGGGTATATTTCAATGCATTAGCAGCTAATGGCTTATACATAGCACCAGCCGGACGCTCTTCAGGTATTTGCACCTCGCAACAATGCAAATACACACAAGGGTACTGATGGCAGACTCAATCAGAAGCAGATTGACCACATCGTCGCCGACACGTCGACGACTTCCAGAAAGACCAAGATTTTCTGTGACAAATGGGTTCACGAGGGCATCTGTGCATTTACGCAGCAAGGATGCAAGTTTAAGCATGAGATGCCGCATGATGAGGCAACGCAACGATCATTGGGACTGTTTCATGGCTTACCAGGCTGGTGGAAGAGACAGTGGGGAGAAGAAACCGCACGCCAGGGTAATAACCCTGATGAAAAGACTCCAATCATGGAGTTGGACACTTCCTCGAGTGAAAGTACCCAGACTCCGTCCCCCAGGAGCCCAGTTGTAAACCGGATACAGGCTTCGTCTGGCTCGCAGTGGATTCAGAATGGGATTGTCCCCTTTTCGCGCGGTCCGATGAGTGGCTCTAATAGGCATACACCGACATTGAAGAGCTGGATTACTGTGCCTCCGGGGTTCCAGCAGCAATTTAATTATGCGTCTCCGAAGGGTGGAAACTCGTGGCGTGTTGGTCCACCCGGCTTATAAAGTGTGGGTGGACAGGGCTCCCAGTATAAGAGTGGCGATCACTACGGATATAGTAAAATTAGATTGTGAAATTTAGATATAGATTTTTGCATTGTATAGCTAAAACCAAAGCGTAATGGGGCATCACTGTCGCTAGGCCGTTTTGCAATTACGAGTGTTTGGGGCACTAGTATCTCGGCGGAAGTAGTCATTGATATAGTAGCATTGTCAGTTGGACGAATCATACAACATTTCTGGCGTATTAGCATAATACATGTCGTACCTTGGTTTCCACGGTATAGGAGTGCGTGAAAAAGCAGGGCAGGGTGATGAGACAAGCTTTTAGGGTCTTGATGGGCGCAGTCAAGACGTTGCATTCGGCGGGGTCATTGCATGATATTGAGGAAGCCAGTACAGGATTATAGCAAGGGTAACAGCACCTGGAGAGTAGGTCTCTCGTCCAGAGAATCGACGGTAAACATATCTATAGCCATCTATTTATCTAGGGTTGAATACTAGAGAAGACTATTTGCCTTTTCTTCTACATCGGAAATAAATTGATAATTAATCAATGATCATAGATCGGTGGTGAAAAGGCTCAGGGCGGTTACTACCCGATCTACTAGCAAGCACAGTAAATGGCGGGGTGCTGTGCCGCCTAACTCTCACTCTCGGATCAACATCGGGGCCTGCGTGACGGCATCTCTTACCCCACCATTACTCTCCGGCAGCCTGGAGCTCCCATGAACCTCGCTCGCGATTTCGACACGGCTACAAGACGGTGAGCCAAGAGAAGAAACGCCATCATCTGCCCACTCTTGGCCACTCTATAGCTTCACAAAGCTTCACAAACGATTCGTCCACAAGAGGGCCAAGCCAAGCGTCCAACGGTCCCTTACCCCCGCCCAAGCCGAGACAAACGACGGCCGAGCTACGAGCTGCTCTATCCGCCACCATGGACGAGGCACTCGTTGCACTCAACAGCTCTCCAGATGCTGCAGACTCGTTCAGCTCGTCCAAGAAGCGAGATGCACAAATTCGAACATATATCAAGTCCGTTGGCGGGCTTTCGGATGCCGCGCGGGCCGCGATCCTCGCCAACCCGATGAAAGCTTTGGATGTATGTCGGACACCAGCTGCATTTTCCGTGAAATGAGATCGAGCTTGTCGGTACTAACTGTTGCGGGTTTCCAGGTCATTGATCCATCGAAAAACTCGATAGGCTGTCTTGCAGTGCTCGATATGATTATTCACGCCTCCGAAGGGCAGTCGACCGATCAACGCAAGGTGCTAGACAAAATTGTAGCGTTTCTGGCCAACTTTAACCCTGTCGACGTGCGGTATGTTGGCCATTCATTCAAGACGCTGCTGGATCGGGTAGCGTCGGGAGAATTGCTGCCAGTAGGTGCCCTATATTGCTTCATCATCACACCCGCTGACAACCCTAGCCTATCGTGGCGGTCGAGCTGTTGTCCGACGCCGTTCTTCGATTAGATCCATCCGGAAGCATATTTACCTCGACACACTTAAACCTTGCGAAGCTTGCAGTTGAATCCAATGTCATAGATCCGGCGCTAAAGATCTTTGAAAAGGACATTACCAGCTTCCCAAATATGCCTGGAGCCAAAGACCCCCGCCCTCTGTGCGACACGACTCTAAATCCTTCTGCTTATATATCCTCTTCAACAGGCCTTACCGGCCAGATCCGAAGTAATTCCATTCTCGAATATAACCTTCTCCGCGCCATAGCATACATGTCCAGACGAGACTGGTCCAAGGCTCACGCCGCATTGGAGCAAGCCATAACACATCCAACCAAAGAGCGAGGCGTCAGTAAAATGATGCTGGATGCCCACAAGAGATGGATTCTTGTCGGACTTCTTAGCAGTGGATCATCCCAAAGCCTCCCGTCATACACTTCTTCACAGGCCAAGAGCAGCTACAGCACATTAAACTCGGCATACATTGAAGTCGCCTCTTTATTCGGCACCTCCAACGCCTCACAGCTTCTGCAGGAGATTCAAGCAAATCAAAAGACGTGGGAAGACGACGGAAATCGCTCTCTCGTACGAGAAGTAATGGCAGCATATCAAAAATGGCAAATCATCAATCTCCGACACATTTACACCGAAGTACCCATCTCGCAAGTACGAAAGCTGACACGAAGCGGAGAAACTGGCGAAGAGCTCAAAGACAATGGCGAAGTGGTGGCGCTCATTCGCAGCATGATAGACGGAGGCATGCTCAGTGGTAGACTGGAGCTAGAAGGAGGCGGCGCAGAAGGATACCTCAAGTTTGAAGACGACAGCGAGCCGCTTTCCGAGACGGCCTTTGCTGCCAAGATTGCACATAGCCACCAGCGCATCACTGCGCTGAGCCAGCAGTATAAGCTCGCCAATGAGCGCTTGAGCGGAAACAAGGAATACGTCAAGCATGTGGTTCGGGAGCAGAAGCGTGCTGAAAAGGAAGGGCCGGATGCGGGGATTGGGTTTGATAGCCAGGTAGAGGACGAGGATCTGATGACGGGCATCATGAGCCACGGATAGACGGATTCTTTTTTTTTCCCACGGTATTTTTTTTTTTTTTGGGCCAAGAGCAAAATAGGGACATTGGTGCGTGTTTTGTAGAGTTTATACGTTTATGCCTTGCATGATAGATGAGTGGCTAGAGCATAATGAGATTTCTTATAAAGGATACACTTTCCACGTCTATAACTGGTGTTGTAATGTCGTGATGTACGAAGCAATGTTTGCAGGGCTCGGTGGACTGTCAGGAATACAATGAATTGTGTTTATAGACGGTAGAAAAGTATGTAATTAAAATGTCCAGAGTCAGCCCATCTATAACCTATTGTAGTGTATAAAAAAAATCCAAAACAGCCGAATCTCTATACGCCGACTCCAGCTGCATCCTGTAATACCCAATGACTCTATACCCAAACGCCAAAGCCATAAACACAAAGTCTCAATAATCCAAAAATATATAATTCACTTGTCAAGCTCCTCAATCGCTAGAGGCCTTGCGATGACGCAGGCCACCAAAGCCGGGAATCGAGTGCTTCTCCTTGGGACTCGAGCTATTGGTTCTCTGCGAAGGCGGCCGCGACCTATTGGGTCGACAGCAGCATCCCAATGCAGAGTGCAGAATAAACGCCAAGTCCGTCAACAGCGCGCCAATCCACATGAATGCAAACATCTTGACGCCAATGACGGCATTGATGTTGAGCTGGTCCTGCGCCGTCAGGGCAATCTTGGCCGCGACGCTGAGCACAGTGGCGATGATGGCGGCAACGGTGAGCAAGATGCCGGATATCAGGGCAAAGAGGGCGACGAGGGCGGTGAAGAGACGGGTGCGGATGACGAGGGGCGAGGCGCACATGAGGACAAAGTTGAGAATGGTGCCGGCCATGAAGAAGCCGTACATGATTTGCGAGCCGATGCGGAGGAGGGTGAGGATGGTGGTTACCTGCGAGGGGAGGGCGATTTGGGCGCCGGCGAGGAGCTCGCTGACGAGAACGTCGACGGGGTTGAACCAGTAGAATTGCTCGGGTTCTGAGCAGTAGGTTACGCCTCTGTGAAAAGGAAGAAGAGGGTTTTGTGTCAGTATCAGTTGTAGATGGCGATGCTTCTGGTACCCGCGAGAAAGAATTCGGGGTATATATGAAACAAGAAGGGAAAAAAAAAAAACGTACTCGTCATTATAGCCCTCGCAAAAATTCCATAGCCCAACCGAGTAAAAGTCGTGCAGACCCAGACTCCTCGCCACAGAATTCAACAGCTTCGAGTTGGCTACCGCAATGGGGATGATGTGGGAGACGTCGAGCTTGAAGAAGAAAAAGTCGTTGAGGACGCCGTTGATGTGGGTGTTGCCGATGAGGACGAAGACGAGGAATGGCAGCGTGATAAAATACAGCACCATTGCGACAATGGTCGTGTTGCGTCGAGCCTTGGGGCCAGCCATCGTGGACGGCGTGGTTTGGCGTTTGTCGACGCCGGCCGCGCGTTTGAATTTGGTGTAGCTAGCTAGCTGGCTGGCTGGCAAGATGACTTTGGCTCTGTTTGGCTTTTCTGTAGGGCCTGGAGGACCAGATGAAAGGGAAGGGCGCCTTTCAATAGCTTATTTGACAGCGTTCATGATGGTCAGAAGCGTGGTGAAGGTGGTCGAGATGGGGAGAAATTGACTGGCATTGGCGGTGTTTGTGACGTGATGCTGCAAAGGAAGTCGGGCAACGATCGGCAGCTACGGAAGGACGAAGCGCGATCTGCAGAGCGAGTTGTGCAGAGGGTCGGTTCCGCGGGAGAGCATCGGACCCGCTAAGAGAGTTGAGAATACTGTGCCGTCATCGGTAGTTAGCGGACGATGAGGGCGCTGGATTGGCGGTCTCGACAAGCTCTGTTGGGTGGTGCCCAGCGCTTGGAGGTCCCCACTACTTCTGTAATATTGGGGCTTGGAAGCGCTAACGGGAGGATACAATGGAGGAGAGCTGGCAATGTCTAAGATAAAACGGCGCTACATGTTGCAGATTTTAGGCGAGGCGCTGTCCTCCGTCGTATTGTTATTGCTATCGCGCCAGGGACAAAAGGCAAATGATAAAAGAGACGGGAGGGGGACAGTGCATATTCTTGGGCAGGATACCGTCACAGACCCTGAAGAGGGTTTCCTTGATTTTTGAAATAATGGACAGGGGACTCTGGGATGAGATAAGGCCCTTGATGGGCTGTGCATTGAGAAATGGTGAGACGGTTAAGTTGGTATCTACATGAGCACGACAAGGTTGCCGCCAAGGAAGTGAAGAGTCTTGTGTGTAACAGAACTACGAGTCACACTACTCCGTACATACCTAGAATCTGTCAAGACAGGGGACATGCATATTCGTGATACAGCCCATGTACGAGTATACTGAACGAAATGGACCACAAGTGCTGGCTCGGCTTGTCTACGGGTGCTCGTAGTTTTTTGCAACGAAGCGATTGATGGCTTGCCTTGCCCCCCAAAGAAACGGGTCTAGGTCTTCTGGACTGCCGAGACCATTGTATGAGTATTCATTCTTCAGTGCCCAGAGCCGCTGCAACACACTCCTCTCGTTGCATGATTCCAAGCCAATTGCCACGATGGGCCGCCTCAAGCTGCCCGGTCCAGGTGCGTTGGTATGGAGACCATTACGCGTTCTTCTTCGCCCACTACGACGTAATTACAGCCAAGCAACAACCAAGGCCTCTGCCGTGGCCCGCCCCAGTCACCGCGCCCCGTCCAAGCCATCACTCATACCATTGGGCCATGATCAGCGGCTGATTTGCGATTTTGTCGGCTCCATCCCCATCTCCGGCAAGGCACCACCTGTGCAGACGGGGGGTTGTTGTCCATCAGTGGGTGACTAGACTTGATCCTTTCCATTCCGAGGAGAAGGAAAATTAGAGTGAAACCTGGTGCGGAAATGCCGACTTTTACGACCAGTAGTTACTCGCAAGTACAGATGCGGATGAGGTCATGCATTTTCTGGGTTTTTTTGGTGTTGCGCTGATCCATCCGGATGGATACGAGTAATCATGATGCATCTCTCGTCTAGCGCAAAGCTTGTTCTTGGGGCCGATGGGTACAGTGTCAGGATTTGATTGAATTTGTTAAGAGTAAAAATTAAAATAAAAATAAAAGCAAGAGAATAAAGGAGAAATGGAGCAGTTGCTTGGCAAGAGACATGGTCAACACCAGCCAGGATGCCAACCTCGCCTCTCACTGGCTATGGCTAATAGCTCATCGGCCGCCCAGACGCCCAAGTTGGTTGATGAAGCCAGCTCTTGTGGCTTGACAGAGACCTTTACTCTACTCTTACAATCCGGTCCGCGTATTCCGCTCAGGAAGCCGCCACAGCACCAAATAATTTGCTCATAAACCAGCTCACATTGTTGAAAAGCCAATGTAATTACTCGTACGTATCAAATGACCAACATCTCCGAATAATGCTGTAATACAGTCTGCATAGTAGTGTGCGCCCCTGTCACCATCCATCGTGGCGCATGGACCCATAGATACCTTCTGCCTGCCTCTCGTCTAGCGGCACCGTCGCCGCCGTTTGCCCAACCCAAACGTCACCGGGCCCCGGCACCTGCGGCGCTATCGATTTGCCGCGTCTCAGAGCTTTGGCCGACTTCATCTCTGTCTTTTCTTTTGGCCATTTCCCTTGCACGCTGCCGTTTTGACGCTGTCATCAGCTGGATATTCCCATCAAGCATCGCGTCCACGCTACTCATTGGCTCTTCTTCAACAGAGCAGCTGTCACGTTCCCATCGTTCACCGCTACCAGTCACCCAACGCATCCGCGACGCCTTGCCACGCAAAAATCCATCCTCGGCGTAGCTTCGTGCTACTTCTCGCCGTTGGAGCCGCATCCTAATCGCCCAAACCAGCAAAAAAGCTCGCCCTTGCTTCCATTGGGCAAAGGTTCATAATCCTGAGAGCGTTGCCATCATGAGGGCATCCATTCCTGCGGCCATTGGCGTCGCCACAACGCTCCTCGCTCCAGCTCTGGCTCAAATCGTCACGTATAGCGGCACCGATGAGCTTACCTTTCTCACGGGCACAAAGACACCTACTTCTGGCTCTTCTGGCCTTCCGAGCGGCATCTATGTCACATACGAATCCAGGATTACCCTCGTCGGCCCAAACACCACTGCAACCATAAACCCGACCTTGTTCCCGACCCCTACCAACGCCACCACCACGGCTGCCACTCCGACCAACACGCAACCATGCAATAACTATCTCGACTTTTGCAAGCGCAAATACAGCAACATTACCTTTGTGGCCGCTCACAACTCGCCCTTTGTGCGCCCAGGAAACTCGGGCTCCAACCAGGCCATCCCCGTCAAGGGCCAGCTCGAGGACGGGATCCGCCTGGTGCAGGGCCAAATGCATTGGCCAGAAAATGGCACAGAGCCTCATTTTTGCCACACCTCTTGCGATCTGCTAGATGCTGGTCCCATCACCGAATGGCTGACCGACGTACGCGAATGGGTCGACGATCATCCGTACGACGTCGTCACCATCTTGCTCGGCAATGGCAACTATTCAGAGGCCTCCCTCTATGCGCCCTACATTGAAGAATCCAAAATTACAAAATACGCATACACGCCGCCAGTTCGGCCCATGAAGCTGGAGGACTGGCCGACGCTCGAGGAAATGATTGTGCGCGGCCAGCGTGTGGTCATGTTCATGGACTACAACGCCAACCCGGAAGAGTATCCGTGGCTGCTGGACGAGTTTTCGCAAATGTGGGAGACGCCTTTTGACCCGTTGAGCCGCGAGTTTCCCTGCACGATAGATCGCCCTCCGGACCTGAGCAACGAGAGTGCCAAGAATGACATGCTATATCTGATGAACCACAACCTCAACGCCGAGTTCAACGTCTTTGACGTCGAGCTCCTGGTACCGGCTGTTTCCCTGCTCAACAAGACCAATGCTGATGCAGGCTATGGTAGCTTGGGGCTGTCAACCAACAGCTGCCGTGGCGACTGGGGCCGCGCACCAAACTTTATCAATGTTGACTACTACAACTACGGCAACTACCCGGGCTCTGTCTTTGTAGCGGCCGCGCGAGTCAATAACGTGTCGTACCCGAACGGGACATGCTGCAACGATACAGCTTTTGCGGCGCCGACGTTGCGGGTTTCGACTTGGGCTGCTGCTGGTGCCTTGTTGCTGGCACTGTACTTGAACGTTTGAGGCGCAAGGTGGAAAGATTTGTGTTGCCAACTGTTCTATTCAAGGTGCGAAGTTTGGCGTTGGATTGGGAGATGGATATAGACATAGACGGATCTGGGAACCATTACTGGCACGGCGTTAGGGGGTTTATATTCAAGGGTTTCGTATTAGCATCATATCAAGGCCCTTACGGAAGTACATAATAACTGACAAGTATTTTTACGCTATTGAGCCACACCCAAGACGTATACTTAAGCAGACAACGGGATAATTTACTTGATTCAGACGGCCAGGGATCTACCTGGCCAGCTGAATAATACGAGAATGTGGTTCGCATCACTTGCCTCGAGTGGCTGGGCTGCCTTTTTCGGAGGCCGCTCAAAGCCGCAATGCTTGGCACCATGTAAGCGCCGCAGCGACCAAATCGGGCATATCATCCGCCTCAAAAGCTGAAAAAAAAACCCAGCATTGCATCGCATCCCCATCGTCCCGGCAATACAATTCCAGCAATGATTTGCCCCATCGTAAATCGGGCGTTCCGGTGTTGCGGCTTCCGTATTCGTAGCCCCCTGTTTGTGAGCGCTTAGTATGTATGAACAGCCCTGCTGCTTCACTGCAGAAAATCCGACGCGGTGTTCGTTCCCCCCTCTAACGTGGCTCGTTGAGCCACTAAGAACAGGCGGAAGCAACGCCCAGCCAGGCGTTGAATGTCTCCGCCAGCCCGCTGTAGTCCCAGCCGTAGCCCACTGATGGTTCGGGGAACCGATTGGGTTTAGAGACACGAGCAGTTCCAGTTCTAGGCGCGCCGCCTCACCCACATTCCCCTCCCCATAACTACCCGGCCCCCGGGGCGTCCCCTCGGTCTTACATTGGCCGTTGTAGGAGACCCTGTTGCTAAATTAAAACACATCCAAGCTCGAGGCTTTGGCGCCAGCTCTTGAAGCCTCGTAACCTGTCTGTCTCTTGTTCTTGTGTTTGGAATTTGTACTTGAGCATTGTCGTTTGTTCGGCTTTTCTATATCCAGACCATTTTACGCAAGCTTGTACGACCTCCCCCAAACGCACGCCATACCACCCGTCGCTCATCCCAAACCTCTCAAGCAAACGGAAACCAGCCATGAGTCGCTCGCCAGATCATGGATCCTCATAGCGACAGAGGCAAAGAGCCTCTGCGCCGCACCCAACCGCCGTCGCCAGAGCCGCAGCAGCAGCTGACGCATCGAATCTCCAACATTTCTGAAATCACAGACATTGACGTGAACCCCTACGCCGTCACGACTGCAGGTCTCTCGTCGCCGCCTCTGCACTCGACTGTGTCGCACGACTCTCTGGGCACTTCCTACGGCGGCGCCGACTTTGACGGCAGCGGGTACAACAATGAGGAGCACTCATATGTTACTCCCTCTCCTGTATCTACTTCGTCTTGGAGCCATCGCTCGCTGCCGTTATATGCTTCCAGCTCGGGGCGATATGCGCCGCTGTCGGGGCAGGGCGAAGGGCCTGCGCCTGCGCGGACCTCCTCGAAAGCCAGCCGACGCTCGAGCCGTGGGTTTGCGGCGTCCCTGCACAGCACGATTCCGGAGATTGTAGACGAGGAATCGTATGACATGTCGCTGCTAAAGGCGGCGGCGCCAATGGGCTCGGCGCCTGAATATCAGCCCGTTGCGACTACGGCGGCTGCTGAGCCGCAGGACCAAGATACGCCCATGTCGCCCGTTGATGTCGATCTCACGTCTTGCTTGCCTCCGATAACTGGCGTCCAAGATAAGGAGTTTTTCAGAAACATGCAGCTGCAGGAAGCTAGTGGCATCTTTACCGGTGGGCTTGGGCAGGGCTTCCGTGCTGATGCGCAGATGCGGGATTCAGAATTGCTTACGTCGCCGACGGTGAAGCGCTCTCTTTCGCGATCATTCACTTTTAGAAGAAGTACCAAGAGTCTTAGCCGTGCACAGACTATCAAGACGCTTGGCCAAGGTGAGGCCAATCGTCTAGGGCGGGTGATTGAGGTGGTCATGGACAATGCGGATGTGCCGCCACCACTACCACCACCACCACCACCACCACCACAATCTGGTGAAGCGCCGCCATCTGCGGATCTGAGTTTCATAGAAGGACCGAGCAATACGTCTCCCGAAGGCGTCCCAACCAGTGAACTGCGCCAATCCACTTTTCCAATCAAGGAGCAGACAACGCAAATGTTCTTTCCGCAGCCAGACTGGAAACCCTGGTCTATGCGATGGCCGCACATTACCCTACTCGTGCTCATGTCTGCGGGTTTGGCCGCCATGCAGGAGATTTTGTTTCAAAAATACAAAGACAACCCAATTCTCGAGTTCAAAACACCCGATGAAGTGGAGGCATGGCTCTACTTTGCCATCAAGTTTCTGCCGACGCTTGCCGCCGTCGTGTTTGGCGTCTTTTGGCAGTTTACCGACTTTGAGGTGCGGCGACTCGAGGCCTTCTATCAGCTCTCCAAAGAAGGAGGGGCGCTGGCTGCGGAGTCTATCAATGTAGACTACGTGGCGACTTTTAACCTGCTTCGGCCGTTTAAGGCGCTCAAGGTCGGGCACTATACCGTCTTCCTGTCGTCGCTGTCTACTATTCTGGCTGTTTCGCTGGTGCCTACTTTTGCGGCGGCGACTATTGTCTTGACGCCGAGTCGCGAGGAGCGAATTCACCACCCTGAGGGCATCAAGACGCTGGAGTTTTCTCCGGTGTGGTCCCGGCTGCTGACTTCTACGTTGGCACTGTGTGCTGTTTGCGGCTGTGGCCTTTTTTACCAGCTGCATACGAGGCGCTCGGGGCTCTTGTCCGATGTTCGTGGCATTGCGGGTTTGGCATCCATGGCTGTAGTTAGCCATATCCTGATGGATTTCAAGGACATGGATACTGCCAAACATCATGACATCCACCACAAGCTGAAATATTACCGATACATGTTGAAGAATTCGTCCCTGGCACCGGATAAAGAGAACCCGGTGTCGTCGAAAGACTTTCAAAAGTACCAACACGACCACATGTCGGATAACCCCCATCCACTGATGCTACGGCCTGCCGGATGCATTCCGTTCATCATTGTCCTCATGTTATTCACCGGCTTCGTGCCTGCATTTCTGTTTCCACCTGTCGACATCGTCACCGACAAGGCGCCCTGGTTCATCACTGCATGGGCAGTCTGTTTAAAGCTGGCATGGACGGGAATGGAGACTGGCGTCCGCATGATGGAGCCGTACTATATCCTCTCGAGGCGACACGCGCCCGCCAAGACGCTTACGCTGGACTACACTGCGCTGCCCTTTGGGTACATGCCTCTCAAGGCGCTCCTCAACGGCCACTTTCTCATGTTCCTCGTCGGCTTTGGCAGCGTCATGGCCGAGTTTTTAACCGTGCTGGTTACGGGGTTAGCCACCGTAGACGGCCAGGGCCTGTTGGAAGGCTACGACGACGAGATGGAAAAAGAGCACGCAGACCCAAAGCTAATCAACGCCGGCCAAGAAACGGTCCTCTCGTTCCAGGTCTCGCTCGCCCTGGCGCTCTTCATCCTGGTGTACATGACCATTGTCTCGATTACGGTATTTTTGCGACGGCGACACCCGTTTCTCCCGCGGCAGCCAAACACCATTGCGTCGGTGCTGGCATTTATCCACCAGAGCAAAATGCTGTACAGCTTTGTCGGCACGTCCAAGATGAGCAGCGCCGAGATGGCGCGGCGGCTGGATGACGGCAAGACGACGTATGGGCTGGGGTGGTTTTTGGGGCGGGATGGGCAGACGCATTGCGGCGTGGATCAGGAGGAGCTTATTAGTCGGTATAAGCATGGGATTGATTTCTCGGCGGGGAATCAGCCGTGGAACATGACGTGGGATGTATTATAGACTCTTGGGATATGGGGTTTGGTGGAATAGAAGAATTGGGTAATGTAGCGGAATTAGACATGGATGGGTTTTTTTTTTTTTTTGGCGAGTTAATTGCGAATGAATCGTGTAAATGGTTGAAGCGACTTTTTTAAATTTTGAATGGTTGCATGAATTGTATCAGACTGGAATTTCAGCAGAGCAGGCGATTCTGTCTCACGATACGTCGGAAGCGTGTGTGCCGTCGTTTCAGGTCAGGTGAAGCGACAGCCAAGGGTCTGCGAGCGATGGGATGAATTTGCCAATATGGTTGATAATTTTTGCCACGTTTTCAGCATGATGAAGTTTCAAGACTTTATTTTATTCGTTTCTATTTTTAAAATTTTAAAATTTAAAATATAAAATTCATATATATAGAGCAGTGTCGCTGGTTCAAAAGTAATAATTACCCTGTAGGATTGCTGTATTGGGAAACAAGTCACGGGGGTAAAGAGGGAGCACGCAAACCAGGGTCAAAAAAAAGGCGCTTTTAAAATGTCTTGTCTAGGGCAAAGACATGCGACCGGAGCAAATGCCCTTCCTTTGGGGGAAAAGAGAGAAGCATTTCTTGGTGGTATTTCTAAAAAAGATTTGGAGATTCTTTGCGTCTGTTTATACGAGAGGACAGTGGTGAACCCAACCCCCCTGGTCGGGCTTACGCAAGCTTGAGCCCCATGTTCCATCCAGTATGGAAAATACATGTGCATGTAACTCCGTATGTACAAATTACTTGGAAATCCCTGACGACGGAAGCGACGGCAACGATGGCAGCGGCCCGGCTGGCTCGCCGTATCCGTACTTTGGGTAGAAATCGCCAAGAGGCGCCATTGGCAGGGAAGGGGGAGGGATGCAAGGTGGAAATGAGCACAGCGTGCCACATGGTAATATTCGCACTAAGCCTGCACTGGACGGTTAATAACTCGTAACTCGTGGACAACGCAAGAGAGCATGTGCGAGAGGAAAACCCCTGCACTCAAATAGGTAAGTCAGGTAATTAATTATCGTGCCCTGGGAGGAGGTCGTGTCGTGTCGACAAGTGAAAATCAGCGGCCGCCATTTGCCAGTTTCCATCCCGCGTTAATGCCGGTAATTAGTCCGTGAATAGGGAAAAGAGACACTTATGCCAGGAACGAGAGCACTACGTAAAAGGATCTGGCCCTTCTTGGCGCTCCATAGGATGGCGAGAGACGGCGGGCGCTAACATCGTCCGTCCTCTCACGACCTTGGTTGCGTGGTGGAGTTTTTTTTCCCCTTTCCTTCAATAGCGTTCTTTTTTTTCCCCTCTGCCCCTGACTAGCTGCTGCTATTCTTGTGTCTGGCGGCGAAGCTAGCCTGGCCAATGGGGTTCGAGAGCGGGGAGGACTGGGGCCGCTTTGGAGGGGAGAGAGGGATGAGGACCAAGCTAAAGTGGGAAAGGGGGGAAATGCTGTGGTCTGGAGTGTCGGCGGTACGATACGATACGGAGAGAGGCATTGAATTCAGTACTAAGTGAGTAGGTGGCCGGCTTCTGTCTAGAGATGTACGAGTAACATGGTGAATATGAGTAAGGGAGAAAGAGAGAGAGAGAGAGAGAGAGAGAGCCAAGGTAAATGAAGAAAATTGGCGCAGCCTTGGTACTGTTGTTGCTGCTGGCTGTTGCGCTGATGTGCCGATGCTTGGGTAGTCTTGGCTGCTCGTATCGCAACGCGTAAGCTTTGTACTTTGTGCTTGTTCCATGACGGCGTGATCAGAGCAAGCTTTGGTGCTAAAGCGACGACTGCAGCGCTGTTGGACTGCATCATGTACGCTGCTACGACAAACATGGAACATACATTTTGATGTTTTGTTTTTCTCGTGCGGCGGCTCTCGCCCCAGCAGCCAGAACAATATATGCTCTTTGCGATATGTGGTGAGACGTGCGACGCGGTTGCGCAAATACCGGAGCGTGGTGGGATACAAGTCGCAGAACGGTGGGGGTGGTGACAAAAACTCCCAACCGCTTTCTGTCTACTATTACCTGCTGTACCGGGCTCGTAATGACAGCCAGTCTGTTTAGCGACGGGTGTATCGCAGATTAGCGATTCGTAAAAAAACAAACTCGCTATCCGACAACTACTACGTCAGTACAGAACATTTCAGCCCCGAAAGGCTCGTCGATCACTCGAGCCGTTACTACTCGTAGCGACATACGAAAACAAACAGGGCAACACCCTCCCTCATCAAGTCGTCGTCACCTTTTCGTCCCAGCATTCACCACGACAACGACAACGAGCCACCTACAGAAAAAAGCAGCCCATCGCGGCGATCTGCAGTCCCGTCTGTTAGTGCCTATACGAGCAGCCTCTCCGTCCAAGAGATTTGGCATGTCTCATGTACTTGCGCCGCTCACCTAAATTGTATGCGCCCACCAGGTATTGCACAGCCTGCTTCGGCTCCACAGTACTGGCACGTCTTGCGACACACTACCGCCTTGTACCTCTGGAAGCACCAGGCACCTCACCGCTAGCAGCGCTGGCTTCCGAGGCCAAGCCCCCCAAAAGCGCCCTAGAGTAGCGCTGGAATAAACTTGCTCTGCCCCCCAGCCCCCCAGGAGCAAGCACTGGCTGCACCAAAAACCCTAAATCTCACCACCATCACCTTTGGCGTATGTACCCCTGGTCTCGTGGCCCGCACTCACTCTGCACGACTCTGCTGCGGCTTGGAATCGTGCGTGTTGCGTCTCCGCCGGCGCGCCCACTTACTTCGTACCTCCCCAGTGCCGTCCTCACCCAAATCACCTCTTCCACCACATTTCCTTGACTTCTGCTTTGGCGCACCCGCCCGCCCCCCTGTTCCCACCAGACACGCCTCCGCCTCGCTCGTCTCTCACCTGTCTCGTCACCCGTCTGTTCGTCTTCTTCCCTCTCTTTCTTTCAACACTGCCATCGCTGTTTTTGACGGTTACGGTTCACACGCTCTTCTTCATTTGTTCCAACGGAGCGCCGTTATTTTCGCATCGAGCTTATCGCGCGCTGCCGTCATTCGCTACATCTCGTTTTTTTCCTTCTTTTCGCTTCCAACTCTCAAGTCTCTTAACTCGCCGTCATTCTCTCGAATCTCTCCTTCGCACTTTGGTCTTTCTCTGGTAGAAATTCGCCCTTCGATCGCTCGCCGCGCCTCTACTGCCTATATCCGACATAACTTAGGACGCTATTCTCCTTTTTTTCTCTTCTTCCCAACTCGTTACGAACCCCCTCAACCGATCTCCAACCCCCCGTCTCATCTTCCGTTTGCTCGCCGCCCACACTCGCGACGACTTTTGCAACGTGAATACGCCAATCGACTCAACAACTGAGCGCACCATAATTTCTACCGCGTTTTCAATCGCATAGTCGCCATTATGCGGTCCTTTTGGAAGGCGCCGCTAGCCATGCTCGCCTCCGCGGCGACGCTGACGGGACTTGTTGACGCCGAGAGGATGCTCATGTCCAACTCCCTCAACAGCTGTCAGCAGAACTCGGGCTTCTCTGCCAGTTTGTTCAACGTCGTCTATACTCCCAGCAACGGCTCTGCCTCTGTCAACGTCGTTGCCACCTCTTCTATCCAGGGCAACGTCATTTTCGACCTGGCCATTTCCGCCTATGGTTACGAGATTATCCGAAAGACTGTCGACCCCTGCGACACCAGCCTTGCTGGTCTTTGCCCCATGAGCGCTGGCCGTATTCCCTTTGGTTTCAACATCCCCATCGAGGGTGATGCCACCGAGCAGATTCCCGGCATCGCCTACAGCATTCCTGACCTCGACGCCAAGGTCAGGGTTTACGTCAACAAGACGGATACCGGCGAGAGTGTTGCCTGTGTCGAGGCCAACATCTCCAATGGTAAGACGGTCGACCTTACCGGTGTCAAGTGGGCCACGGCCATCATTGCCGGCCTCGCTCTCATCTCGTCTGCTATTGTCAACGGCCTCGGCCAGTACAATACCGCTGCCCACGTTGCTGCCAACTCTCTCTCCCTCTTTGGTTACTTCCAGGCCCAGGCCATTGTCGGCCTCACCGGTGTTCGCCTGCCTCCCATCGTGGCTGCTTGGACCCAAGACTTCCAGTGGTCCATGGGCATCATCCGAGTCGAGTTTATGCAAGACATTTTCACGTGGTACCAGAGAGCAACTGGCGGAAAGGCCGCAAGCATCTTTGACTCCCTCACCACTACTTCCGTCCAGGTCCAGAAGCGAGGTGTCGACGTGGCTACAGCCGGCTTGAATCTGTTCAAGCGTGGTCTGGCCATGACGCCCATCCCCGAGATTGCATCCAACCTGAGCAAGCGCGCCAACATTCAATCCAAGTCCGGCGCCTACATCGTCTTTGGTATCCAACGCGTTGCTTTCCGCGCCAAGATTGAAACCACCAATCTCTTCATGACCGGCTTGACATTCTTCTTCTTGTTTGCCCTCTTCACTGCCCTCAGTGTTGCCGCTTTCAAGGGTATTACCGAGCTGCTTGCCAAGAAAAAGGTCATGAAGTCGGACCGCTTCCTCGAGTTCCGCAACGGCTGGGTCACCGTTCTCAAGGGCATCTTGTACCGAGTTGGCCTCCTCGGTTTCCCCGCCATCTCCATTCTCTGCCTCTGGGAATTTACCCAGGTTGACTCTGCCGCCGAGGTTGTTCTCGCCGTCTTCTTCTTCTTTGGTCTCCTCGGCACGCTTGCCTGGGGTGCCAGCAAGGTTATTCGCATTGCCCGTCGCTCCGTCGTCATGCACAGGAACCCGGCCTACATCCTGTTCTCGGACCCTCAGGCTCTAAACAAATGGGGTTTCTTGTACATGCAGTTCCGTGCTTCGGCCTACTACTTTATTGCCCCCATCCTGGGATACACCCTGATAAAGGCCATGTTTGTGGCTTTTGCTCAGAGGAGCGCTGTTGCTCAGGCTATCGGCTTTCTCATTATTGAAGCCGGTGCTCTGATTGCCGCCTCTGTCATGCGACCTTGGATGGACAAGCCGACCAACTCTTTTAACATTGCCATTTGCGTCGTCAACTTCCTCAACGCCGTCTTCCTGCTCATCTTCTCGGATGTGTTTGGCGCCCCCAAGCTTGTGGTCGGTGTCGTTGGTGTCGTTTTGTTCATCCTCAACGCCGTATTTGCCCTCGTGCTTCTGCTCATGGTCATCATCTCCACCACTGTCAGCTTCTTCCGCAAGAATCCCGATGCTCGCTACCAGTACATGGCCGACGACCGTGCTTCCTTCATGAAGTCGCAGACCCAGCTTCACACCACGACTGAGCTGGACGCCCTGGCTGCCACCGCCCGAGGCGACAAGGGCGGATACAAGGCCCAGCTTGATCTCGACGAGGACCATGACTCGCTGGCCGACGACGATATTCGCCGCCGCAACGACCCCTTTGCCTCCCCGGCTGCGTCGCAGCAGTCTCTCCACCAGGGGGGTGGTCAAAATGGGCCGCGCTCACCCATCAACCCTTCGATGCCGCTCTTCCCTGCTGGCAACCAGCGACCGCAGAGCCCTTTCCGCTCTGCGTCTCCCGCCGGATTCAACAATTCGCAATCGTCTCTGTCTCAGGGCCATGCGCACCAGCAGCGCGCTCAATATAACCCAAGCCCCTCGGGATACCGATCACAGAACAACTCGAGGTATGTTGATTCGTAATCTGTGCAACCCAAAAACGTGCTAACCAATGTGACAGCCCGTGGCAACGTGGTGCCGGCTACGAGCACTAAAGCCTTTACGCTACACGAGTTTGCATTTTTCAGTCATGTGTACGAGTGGCATTATAGAAGTTTCGGCGTGAAGCCATGTATAAGACATCGTTTCGAAACGGATCGTTTGTCGTACATTTTTGGTCTTTTTGTTAACCTTGTTTTGTAAAGCGGGTGCACGACCACGGGACACAACACTTGTCACCATGCGTCTTTAACTATAGTTTGGATATTTTTCCGTTGTTTTTTTTCGGGTTCCTCGGAGCTTTCTATAGCTATCTGGCAGGAACCGTGGCGTTGGCGCGAACATGGAAGCACGGTTAAATTACAGTAGTCTCTATTATTGGTTTTTGTATATAGCACTGTCTGTCCCCGTTGGGAATGAAGTATGTTGATTCATTGGCTGTTGAAAACTTGTGTGACGTACGTGTCAATTAAAAACGTGTCATTAATAAAACTACGAATGATTAAACGATTGATTCACGGAATGAACAAGTCAATGAAATAGCCGACATCTATTAAAACTGGCTACTTGTATTACTCCAATACTCCCACCGGCCCATCTCATCTACAATTTAATACCCCTCTCCTCCATTCTTCAACATGATTCTTGAGTAGAGCAAAAATAGGCACTACATCATCCACCACAGACGAGTATTAATCCACCAGAAACCAGACAGATAGACAAAGAAAAACGTAAACCCCTCTAAAAGGGATAGACACAGGGATCGGTATCCGCGACGCTTTCGCTAGCAGTAAAACCAAGAACCAGAGAAACATAATATGTTGTACACTACCCTACCCAGCTCGACTGACGTATGCTGTTAAGCTGAGTTTTGAGAGAGGAAATAGTAAGCAGTAGCAAAAAAGAGTAAAGAAATGGATATGGTATGTAAAGTATACCAAAAAAAAAAGTGAAGGACAGCTGTGTGGATAAAACCAAAACGAACAAGAAGCAGAAAAAGTAAAACTTGGAAAGTAAAAGGGTTAATAATCGCAATCGCAAACGCCTCGTGCTCCAGCATGAATTTCACCTAGTATTATGCGTCCCTGCTTCTGTTAGTATCGCCCTGTTTACACATCGAAGCCCTGCTGTCGCAGCTTCTCAATATCACCTCCCGCAGCAGCAACAGCCTTCATCGCGGCTTCAGAAAGGCGACGTCTGCGGTCCTGCGCTTCCTTTTCTCTTCGCGCTTTCGTCTTGGAGCTCCCGCTTGGTGCAACGCCCGTCATGAGCATCGAGCCGTCGTTGGGCGTAAAGTTGACAAAGCCGCCGCCGCCGCCGCCGCCGCCGAGGGTTATGCCACCACCACCGTCGGCGTCGTCGGACACGGCGGACATGCTGCCACCTGTGTCTCGCGAGCGGCGCTTGCGTACGCTGCAGGGCGTGCCGGGCATGCTGCCTGGTAGACGGCCTGAAGCGCTGCGGCCAGAGGAGCCGGAGCTCTGGCGCGATTGCTTTGTTCCTGGGGATGGGGAGGCGGACGGAGCGCGGGTCTTGCGCATCGGCGAGCTTGACATGTTGCGTTGGTGGTGGCGGGCGCCGGAAGATGGGGCACGGGGCGGCCGTTGCGGCGCCCGGTCGTTTTGCGGGATGGGCGGCGGCGGAGGCAGATATGTCTGGGCATTGAGCGTTAGGTCGTTGACTGTGCCGCCCTGGCCGCCCTGGCCGCCCTGTTGGGGTTGCGGCATGTGGATCATGAGCCCGCCGTTGCTGGTGTCGGTGACTTGGGAGTATTCATAGGGCAGCTCGCCGTGCTGCGAGTGCATGGCCATGTTGGCGTCAATGTTTTTGTGGTCAATTTGCCCGTGGTTTTGTGCCCACCAATTCTCTTGATGCGTCCACTGTTGCTGCTGTTGGAGGTTGTGAGGGTGCCAGTGAGGCACGGCTGAGTTTGGCTCGCTCATGGTTGCGTGAGTCGGCGAGTCGAGGGGAGTTCCCAGGCCGCCTTGGCTGTAGTAGCGAGCAGGAGTAGGGTGGGTTGGCGAGATGCCGTCCCCGTTGAATGGGTCTTCGCAGAAGCCATTGACAAAGTGGTTGTTGGCGACATTGGTATCGCATTGAAGAGGTGGTGACTCGGGTAGGTGGCCGGGTGCGTGCTGTGTATGGACCCTGCGAGCATTGGGTCTTGGCTTGAGTGCCATGGGCGGGTTCTCCAAGCTTGGAGAGACTGCTCGCTGCATTTGCGAAGCCTTTCTGCCTCCCTTGCGGTTTGTGGCCTTGCGAATAGTGGATGACAGTGCGTCGACAAACTTCTTCGACTTGCGGTTGTTGCCGACGGTGCCTCCCGAGCGTGGATGGGTTGGTGAAGCCGAATTTGACGCATTGCTGCCCTTCTTTGGCGAATGGAGTGAAATGCCCTCAAGCTTCTCGAGTTCCGAGTCGGAGATGGCATTGTTGTGCTGATTGTTACCAGCGTCAGCTCCGTTATGGCCATCCACCTGGTTGTTTCCGTCTGTAAATAGATTGAGCTGGTGGGGGTCGACATCGTAGCTCGCTGCGCTCATGGTGGCAGCTACATTTTGGCCGTTGGACAGAAAGTCGTAGTCATCGGCGGTAGAGACGCCAGAGGAAGTGCTGCCCTCGGCATGTTGCTGGTGCTGCTGACCCATTAGAAAAGGGTCTGTATCGGTGGCGGAACCGGGAATGCGACTGTCGCCGGCTTCAAAGTCGAGAAACTGGTTAAAGATGTCATTGTGGCTATCGTCGAGAGGAGCGCCGCCGTCGGCATCGACCCAGGTGAAGCTGGGATCCCTATCGCCGGCTTCAACCGGGTAGGATGAGGTCCAGAGCGCCATTCGGACTCGGAGTAGTAGTTGTTGGCTGAGTGTTGTGGTTTGGTTCGGTAATCAGTCGGGTGATGTTGTTATAAGTGCCGTATCTTGTAAGTCGCTTGTTGGCCGCTAGGTTCGCAGCGCAAGATGCGATTACAGCGGATAAAGGCACAAAGTCAAGTGTTTGAAAAGCAGAAAGCAGAAAACACAAGGGAAGCCTGTGAAGTCTATCTTTTTGGATAAACACAGATCAGAGGAAGAACAAGAGTGAGGCCAAGGGTCGGGTGGGCGGCAAAGAGGCTTTTGGGCCAGTTATGGAGTTGTTCTGACAGCCAAAAGCCGACTAGGATTGGCACCAGCAACCGGTGAGCACAAATTCGCAGCGACGCCCCGGCAACGGTAAAATCGCAAGTCTCATGTTATTTCGGTGCCCGGCGAGGACAATGGTGGAATGTAGAGTGGTGGCAACACAGAACATTCCAACCGACAGCAGCTATACTTGTACGGGCGCCTTGTGGGCGGGTGGACAGGAGTGGCCGACATTCCCGGGCTGAGTTCCCCCACCCGAGAAGTGGCCTCCTACCCGGTAGGCGAAAATGTCATACTACTGGGCAGGGATCCACCGGCCCTTGGGTGATGTCGACAAAGTTTAATTTGTGAAGAAGGGCGACTGCCTCAAATCTTAATTGCCTGCCCATGAGCGCAGCCCGAAAGAACCAAAAGGCGGCAGCCGGCGCAGGTCCAACTGGGTCTGCAAGGTGGCGACGGACGGGCCCCAGCCGGTTTAGCGTCGTGGCGTGACCAATGGGACAACACGGCTTGATAGCTCGACAGAGCTGTAGTGGGTAGAGAGTTGTGGTATTAGCTTTTTTGAGCACGGAGAGAAGTGACGAGCTGATGGCCGGTAATGGGTGCTCGCAGATTGCAGCACTGCAGATGCAGGCGCCCCAGAGATCAGATCAAGACTCACCACCCTGTTCTCGTAGGCGAGTGAGGTGAGTGTGTGCTCAGCTTGAGCGAGGTTAGTGTGGCGCTCTCTCTCGCCCGTTTCGAGAGGGCTGCATCGGCCCATTGACGCTAGCGGTGTGGTGTATCGAAGCGAAGCTCACTTTTCCTGGCGGCGGCATCCGGGCAGCTCAAGTGATGGCCATACAGAAGAGCCGAGTTGTTGCCGCAAGGGATTCTCTTATGCAGTATTAGGTGCTTTGCAGTCTGTTAGACTGTGTCAATCACGGAACAGAGCTGTTGGATAATTGCTGTATGCACTGGTCTTGACAACAGAGGAAGACGAGACAAACCGGAACCTCGTGCCAGCAACGTCGTATGAGCTTTGTGAAACGAGCGTCTAAATCGCAAATCCGGCGGAACGACACAAGCGTCATTATACCCGTCACACCGTCTCTCCACAAAGAAGGGAAGCATTCTAGCGTCCCGGTATTCGCAGACGGGAGGGGAGCGTGAATACTGGTGCAGTTCCATCCCCATCCCTATGCCATGACGGCGCAAACGCCAGAGATCGGACAGCAAACGCATGCGAACGGCGGGCGGGAAGAGGGCCCCCAGGGTCCAGCAGCGAAAAGAGAAACTCAAATCGATTGCGCAAGCCAATGGCCATGGCTGCCCTTGATTTGTCGGGCGTCTTGACTTCATTTCATGCTGGTTAGTCCCGTTGGGGAATTAGAGTTGACGCCAGGGCCCGGGTATGAGTCTGGTGGAGAGATGGAGAGACCCATGTATGTCATCACCGAGGCGGAAAGAAGCACCCACCCAGCGGCAGAATTTCCGGTTCTACCTAGTACGTCAAAGGCAGGGCCTACGAGTAGTAACCCACCAAGAGCACGCCGAACAGGGCCTATGGGGGGGACCTGTCTCACCCGCCACGAATGCTATCGGGGGCCCATCGTTCAGCGCTCTTCACCGCAGTCCCAGCACACACACTCTGTCAGTGCAGTGGGTGTAGCGGCGATTGCCTCGACAACGGGACGGGAGGTGCATGCTTTGCCTGCAGCGAATGTCTTGGATTTTTTTTTTTTGTTCTGATGTAGTCGTGTGCTGTTGACTTGTTTTCTTTTTATATCTCATATGACCTTTATCCACATTCACGTCTATTTAATTATATGGTTTATGGTATCACGCATGTGAAGAAGCGCCATGGAGAGCCAAGTCCTCCCCCGCTGGATGTCGGCAAACTTATTTTTTACAACAAGCCCTGCAACCAGCTGGCCATCCCCAAGCAGGGATAAAACGACACAAAATGGCGGAGAAAAGAGGCAAGAAGAAACAAAACAAAAGGCTACAAAACTCTAATTTCTGCTGCCTCTTGTCACTGCCTGCCTCGTACTTTCAACTTCTTTACTATACCAGTAATCAGGCGAAAATCATTTGCTCTTGATGCTATTTTTCCCCCTCCCGAAACCGATTAATCGTATTTCCGTCGAGCTTATACTTGTGGTCCCAGCCCAGTCCACGGGATTGTCCCACTGCTCCACGACCCGAACTAGTGCTCCCCCCCAATCCCCAGACTGGTGGTGGCTTCCGTCCTCCACCTTGCACCAGTAATTACGCGAACCTATCGACCACCTGCCCCCACCCGCACAAGCACACTAATTACAAGCTCACCATAGTGAGAGATGGCCCTACACCACTTGAGCGTATCATTTCTTATTATTACCTGAGCAACTTTCAGCCGGTTCATTTATGCGTGTCTTTGATTATAATAAAAAAAACTTCAACTATTTACATTGTTATTCACCCTATTATTTACACGTCGCTTCCCAGCTAGACAATCACAAATGCCTACCTACCTAGTACTTGTAACCCTCAACCTTACATACACTTGACCGCCCTCCACAAACGACACCACCGCTCCATATGTTCTACGACACACGCAACACTCAGACTCGGCTAAACCACTGTCAAAGTTGGTGTCCAAGGACCCGTCCTCCCTTGCGACTACACCATCACCTGACGATAGTCGCGGCGAAACTTGGTCCTCCAACGTGCCAGTGCATTTGCTCGTTTACACAATTACTGTGCTTCCGGGCTGCGTGGAAACCCCAAAGAACCACTTGTTGCACGTCATCAAAAGAAAAAATGAACAGAGAGAGCAGTCAAGATGTACAGTCCATGGTAAATTCCATTATAAAGTGTCATCCGCTAAATAGACAAATAATCCAAACCCTACATGACCAATAGATAGTATGGCAGCCAAACGCTCCGCTCGCAAACACCATGCTCAATCCAGTTGCAGCAAAAAGACGGACAACAAAGTGCTTACCCGTCGTAAAGGATTTGCCAGCAATGCTCGCCACCATCTATGCAAAGAAGCAAACGCCGCCGGCCCGCCCAAAAAAGTGAGTAACAATAATAATAATAAGCAGTGAGCCTGCCAAGTATAAATCCCATATTGAATCATTGTCAAGACCGCCCGCACCCAAAGTGACACTTCTTCAGTGACTCAAAACGCCGTCCGATGAAAAGAAAAAAAGTAGCATCATAACGTAAACAAGTATGTTACCGCGCCAAGTCAAGTATGGCGTCGTCCATGAAGCCATTTTCATTGTCCACAGCAGACTGTGCAGCAGCAGCAGTGAACGCTGCAATGCAGCATGAAACGGAAGCCTCCTTGCTGCTGGAATATGAACGAAAGCTAGGCAGGAATCGAAACTGGTGAGGGGGTCCTCAGAATGACTATTTCTGATGCCTCTGAAGCTGCCAGAGACTGCCGGCGTCGGTCCGTCTCCTTGCGTTTCCGGCGACGCATTCGCGGGACGTTGCGTACAACCGTTGGGCATTGCATCGCAGCTTCGTGTGACCTCCGATACTTTAGTGCCATCTGCTGGCGCAGTTCTGCGGGCCTTTTCCCTATCCCTTTCAAGCTAGGCTCCTGGTTTCGCTCGCCATCCAGCCACGAGAGCGAGTCTTCGGTTTCGCAATATCCCTCGTCCACCTCCAGAATGGTATCGACGTTGCCAGCATCGTTGGCATCCTTTTCTTCTGATTCTCTTGATGCATCCCTTGGTATAGCGACGGAAGTCTCGTGTATCCGGTTGTACGTGTTATCGCGGGGCCGCACAGGCGGGTTCACCCTTGATGTGAGGGCCGGGCGATTGTTAATCTGCCGCAGCGCCAGTTCGAATTCATGACGGCCACGTACAGGGGCCGCGGTATGTTGGCTGGAGGAACTCCGCGGCGGACTCGTTGGGTGCTGTATTTGTGGTTGCGCTTCTTGAAACGCGTTTGATAGGTAGTTGTGTAGCCTTTCATCCGTCCACGATGAAGGGCGATGGAGATCTGACGTACTGGATCGTTTCCGTATCGAAACAGGTCGCTCAAGTAGTCTTTGTGTTTGTTTTGTTGGCCGTCGTGACGACCCGCTGTCGCGAAGATATGGCTGGCTTCGCCGCGAATGTAGTGTGTTTGACGTGGGTGATCTCGGTCCTCCCTGTGACGCTGGGGACCAGTCTCTGGATTGTGATTCAGGGGATTGTATTCGGTGATCTGGCAGGATGTTGGCTGGTGAGTGATGGTCACAGCCGCGGTTGCGGTAGGCGACGGTGACCGAGTCCCAGTCCATGGCATCGGGTGCCATTCTACCGGGGCGTGGTGACAATACGGCTTATCGCGAAATCATCGGGGCAAGCTGTTTGTGGTACGAGCGACGACCGTGCGAATGACGAGATGAGGCGAGGTATTCGTGGCCTGGATGTTTGGGTTCGCCGTTGAGCAATGACGGGTCGCACAAGCAAAGTAAATCCAAGGGCTCTATCGAGGCATTTGCTAAGCCGGCAGGTAGCGCTGGGATCGTGAAGTGGTCCAGGTCGGCGAATAAATGGGAGTATTCGACAAGACGATGGTAGCAACGCGAATATGATGGATGGCGATGAGATTGCTGGATGGATGATGGTTGAAAAAGCAGCCAAAATGTCGAGCTGTAAAAAATGTACAGGAGAGGTGATGACAGGTCTGAGGCCGGGCGTTAGCACTGGGCGGAGGGTGCTGTTATGTAGCGGCCCATGCAAGGCAGATGGGAGGCGACCCAGTGAATGGTAGGTGTAGTGACCCTCGTTCCCGGGTTCCAGGGACGTTGCACAAGGCTCCGTGGGACAAGAGGTACAACGGACAGGCACTAAAAAAGGGGAGGGCGGGCCTGGGTACCCAGGCGGCACTAGGTAGAGTGGGCGTTACCCGCACTGCGGTTTTTGGCCGGAGGCCCACCAGCACGTTGTACTACTACTCGTAGTAGTCCGTAATGAGGTACGGAGGTAGTTTGGCTAGATAGGTCACTTGTGAGTAACTGATGGGAGGACAAATGCCCAAGTTAATTTGTTTCATGGAAAAGCAGACACAGTCGGTACTTGGGAAACGGAGACTGACGCCAAAAAAACAAAGTGCGCCATGTGCCTCAGAAGTGACATGCTGGGCAAGCCACAGAGGCAACTTGGCTACGAGTACTCAGTACGGAATATTGAAGTGATTGATGCGTTACGAGTACGTACCTACGAGTGTACAGTACAGCAGTACCTGGGCAGTGGGCAACCTTGACCTTGGAAGCGAGTGGCGCTCTGCTTCGATGGAGCGATGCGATTGATGAGCGGGCGGGCCACTGCGAGCAGGTACTACTAGCATGTACTCATACTCACACGTAAGTAGGTAGGTAGGTACCCACCTTCCAACCAGCGCGTACAGAAGCAAGTATAGAGTACCTACCTGGCCCCAAGCAGCTCGCTGTGGGGGGTGGGTGCCGTGCTGTGCTGCGCCCAAGACCAGACTGTTGGGTTGCAGATGTGCTTTGCGGTTCTTTGGTCAAGGAAACACGCCAGCTTCTGCGGCTGACCCGTTGTTTGGTTGGCCTCATTTGGCGGGAAGGAGGGAAGAGGGGGGGAGTGATCCAGGACATGGATGAGGGAGCGAGGGCCACATGAGGAGCCAAACCAGTGGACGATCGCCTGGCCCCCAGCGGTACCAGTAGCTAGGATGGGCATTAGCCATGGGATGCCCCGGGCGCTGGCTTGGGTAAAAGCTGGTGCAACGGACGAGACGATGGACCGTGCCAATGGACGGCTGCCGCCTACGAATACTACTCATAAGCAGCACTTGAGCTACTGAACAAGAGAGCGAGAGCGAGAAAGAGAGAGTAGACACAGTCCACTGAGAGACAGGTTTGACCAAGCCCGCTGCAAATACTCGGCGCCGACCAAAAGTCCCTCAAGATATGACGGGAAGGGGGGGGACAAAGGGAAACGAAGACCTAACGACTTAAGTTGCTGAACCCTGTTAATTACTAAGAAAACTGGTACGGAATAGTCGTGGATGTCTTTGGGGCTCGGAGGCGTCCCAACGGGCGCAAAGCCAGCGTCGCATCGTCCATTCTGTCGCCCGCAACGAGCCGCCTCGAAACAACGGCGGCGGCGGCGCTGGCAGATGTACTTGTACTTCGTACGAGTGCTCGTGCGGGTGACGGCAGAGGCCGAGGGAGAGGCAGAAGAGAACGTTGTTGATTCATAAGCATTGTTTCACTGTATCATGAGTTTTAACTTTACTCGTATATTAAAATCCCCAGAGCCCCGAAAAAACAATAATAATAATAAAAAATCTATAGACTAAACTTGCGGACACAAGTTTAGCCAGGGAGACGGTTTTCTTTCTTCGCTGCCACGAGGTCCCAAGGTTCATACTTGGTACAAGCGACAAGGGGGAGCTAGCTTGTCACCTCGTCTGTGCCGTGTCTCAGTCTGACCCCATGTACGCAGTGCGAAGTACAGAGTACGATGTGCTCTTGTGGCCTATACGGTACTTGGCCTATAAATACGGTACTTGTGATGGGCGGCCGTTGCAGTCCTGTCTCCCTGACACTCTTTTGCTTTCTTCGTTACCGTTACGTTTTCACATTATTGCTGTTTTTGCTCTCTCTCTCTCTTTTTGCTGCCGCCTTTGGCAAGTTTTAAGAGGAACAATGCCACGAGTAACAGTGCACCAGTGTACGTAGTGTTCATACTAGAGCTACTGCAAGTGATGGCGGGTGCAAGCGAGTGCGCAAGTGGTACTCGTACAAATGTGTAAGTAGGTACGCAAAAATTGGCCCACTCTCAACGGCCCATCCACGGAACGTTGGACCTTGAGCTGGCAGAAGAATATACGAAGTAATACTCGTAGATTCGGAAGCCTCTTTTGCTTGAGAAGAAAGAGAAGCAGACAAGAGGGTAGCTCTTTGAAAAGTCCTCATTTTTATTAATTCAGCCTTAAGGTCGTACCTAATATGTACAATAGAACAAGTCTGATCTACTAGTACTGGGTTCCGAGGGTACCTACCCCTCGGAAAGATGCAGTTCCGTGCACAAAAGTAATGCTACCTTACCCAAGACCTTCACAAAGTGTGCTAATTTATGTAGGTACATTCCCCAAGGCGTCTCGTTACCTATGACCCGAGGTACTACCAGCGACAAGTCTCATACCACTACCACTACCTTATCTAGTAATTACCTTACGAGTATGAATCAGTTGGGGTTGGACACTGTACCAAAATGACTCTGTGCCGCAAAGCAGGAGCACAGCTGGGCATCAACTACTCCTACGTCTTGCTTGCGTACTCCCTCGTAGCGCGGCCGGCATCTGCCCAAACGTGAAGACGAATCGATGGCATGCTCACATTCAATTAAAATCAATAAAGCTGCCCAACAACAAGAGTACAGCTATCGTACAGCACCTTCTGCCTTGCCGGGGCGGCACACCTTTCAGCCATCATTTACTGCAGCCATTGCAACTACAGTATCGCGCTACGGCGTAAAAGCGGGAGCGGGAGCGGCACACGGCGCTAACAAATCCAACATTACAAGTCGTACCATGTAACAAAGCCCAGACAATCAATGGTACAGTGCTCCGTAGACCGGGATCCTGGTGATAGCGCTAACGCTGTTCCCGCCTGACGGCCATCGGCTACTACCTTGCATCATATGCTAGTTTATTATTGGTGCTTAGTAGTGAGACGGCAGCCCCGGTTGAGTGAGACCCGGGTCGGAGATGAGGCGGAGATGGGAATGTCTTTTGGATGGCTCTGTTGGTCAACTCGACTGGATTATTATATAGTGAATGACTGTTGTTACTGGATAGACACACGCCTGATACTGGGCACAAAGCTTCGAGCAGTGTTTGTATCCAGTATGACGCACATGAATGTATGTATGTATGCAGGACAGCTTGACAACGCAGCAACATCAGACGATCAAACGAGACCAGGACCCGGGTGAGCTGACCGAACCTTGATTCGCTTCGCCCTGCCTCGACCTTGCCGACCTCGCTTACCGTCGCGCATGCTGGCATCATGCACCAGCAGGTATCTGGGGGTATTTGGAAGCCTGGAATAAGAGCTGGCACTGATGTGCAGGTCATCGCTCAAGCGCCCCCCCATCGCCTTATTTTAGCATCGTCGTTAGCTTCATACGCTATATCCAATCGGGGCCACGCAAGTGGTCAGCCGCAGAGACGCCGGCACTGTAAGCGGCTAGCACTCGGTGCACGAATACCTGCTGCTTCGTTGTTCAAAAACCCACCATGACGGTAGTTGGACCGCTAGCTCTGCATGATGGGGACGCCCCAATGATGAATATTTGGCTTCGATCCTGCAGGAGACGCGTGCCCTGTATTGTGCAGTATATTGATGGGCTGGCGTGGCACGCCTTTTGGGATAAGCCGCATTAGTCCGCATCAATGTCCACCACCGTCTATTAGGCATAGGGACGAAGATATTGTTTCGCCACGCCGAGCTCCGCAGAATGCAGCACGAGGCACATGCAGTCGCTAGAGTCATACGGGCAAGTTCATTTATCAGGCAAGTTGGATGGAGCTAGCGATGCACTCCTGCATGATGCATGGTGGCCCCTCCATATTTGCCTTTTGCTTTTTGGGTGACCCAGCGCCATGGCCGTGGGCGCTTGGTATCATGCACGACACTACACTGCCCAGCTTGCGGCGAATTACACTGCAGAAGAGGCTCCCTTGGTCCTTTCTTTGGCTTGGGCGTGCATACGTTTGTTGAAATCATGCCTAAGAGAGAAAAAAAAAAGAAGAAAAAAAAAAAAAAGAGGCTCTATCTCAAAGTGCAGTGGCGTATTCTAGACACTGACAGCGAGCTAATAGTAGTAGTTCCAAAAACAAAGACCCGCCTCCGTACATGTCTGTAGCGTGATGCAGCAAGCAAAGTGGGAGTTGCATCTCGGTTCAGTTGAGGCGTTGCTGCGCCCAATATTTGGCGCAACTTTTGAGCGTCAAGCCTACGATAATGGCAGCAGGACAGGATGGAACTGTGATTTCAACACGTGCAATGCATCACCACATGCTACGCCCGTGTCGGATATTGGTCCCCATGCCACTGTTTTCTCGGGGTCTCTGCAACGGTGGCAGCTTGACGGCAATAATAAACCCAGTGGCTCACTTTGGACCGTGTTCGCGAAGCCGTGGCGTTGGGTGTCTGGAGCAAGCCACCATACGCTACATGCAGAGGCCACGCGGTTGGAAGAAGTGAGGCTGCCTTCTTCCCCCTTTTGCTGCAGGTTTAGAAAAGTCTCAGTGAAGGCCATTTGCACGGTTATTATTGGTCAAGCTATAGCCAAGAAGAGTTGCCAGGCAGCGATGACAGGATATTGCTCTCTGTGGGGAGTCTCGTAGCACAGAGATGATCAAGACGTCCAGCTACGTGAACACGTACGTAGAGTAATTACACATACATACCCAAGCCTGGACAGGACATCAACGACCGTCCCAACGGTGTGGCTTTTGTGAAAAGCTTCGAAAAAACGTGGCAGTGGAGATCAAACACGCCATCAAGCGATATATAACCGTGCGCATTTCCCTCCAGTCAGACAGAAGCAAAAAGGAAAAAGAGGAAGAAAAAGCAAAAGTAAAGCTTAGTAGCCCAATGTCCGTCATCAACAAGCCAAGAGTCAGCGTGCGAAAACTGGCGAGGATCCGCAGCCCAAAAAAACGCCTCTTCTACTCGTAATATCGACTTATTACTTGTACTCTCGTACGCACAGACTGGGCTTGGTTCCACTGCATGCAAGCCCAACACATGGCCATATCCCCGAGCCCACGTTGTTCACGATGCTAGGATACCAGTAGTCTCCGGGTTTATCACTAAGGTTTTGCTTTTTTCCCTCTTCTTTCGTGGTCTCTCCATGGTAGATGAAGCTTCTATTCCTTGGTTCAGGCCGTTCCAGAAGCAATGAGGGTGGGGAAAATATGGCTTCACTTGCAGCGTTCTGAGGTGACCGCGTCTCCATTGCACAGCTCACTCGTGCATGGCTGTTTAGTTGCGTAGCCGATGTGTTGTCAATGTTACCGATGGTGATAAAAGTACCGATAATGATTGCTCCATGCCATCGTTGATGTGATTCTGCGAGATATGGGAGAAGATACTCCGTTCTCGCTGTTGCTCTGTTGATGTGTCCGTCCATCACGAGCACCTTTCTTTTTCAACGCTCGTTCTCAGACATGGGTACCTGTCCCCTGGTAAGCTGTTTGAATTGACTAACTTTTCTTCATGTCAGTCAGGTCATGTCCCTTTTGACTATGCTGCAGGGTAAGTTATTTTAACTTGCGGCGAGCACAATCGGCTGAAACTGGGCAACGTCATTGTTGATATTGAGCTCGCCTCTCCAACAAGGCGCTCACACCAATCGTCTTTAAACTATGCCATCTTAGTGAAAAAAAAAAAAAAAAAAAAAAAAAAAAAAAAAAAAAGACATCATGATTCAGAAATACAGACAAGGCCTACTATAGAGCCCAGCGTCACCATTCTTATCGCCTAGCTCACACGGAAGCAGGTCTCCCCGCAGCCAACGGCAGCCTAGTTCACGGCATGGTGGCCCCTAGAGCTGCTACATTTAGTAATTCGGCATCTCGCCTACTAGTAAACATGACACTTGGGAGCCCATAATAGATGTCAAAATACCACCCAATTTTCATTATTTTATTTTTCTAATCTTCATTTCCTATTTCTACTTTTTGGAAAGGACAATGGCATCTGTCGTCTGCAAATCCATCTGCCCCCCTCGCACCACAGGTGCACCAACCAGCACTGCCACCCTCGTGTAAGCGCCTGCAACGGGACGAGTTCCCCATCACGGCGCTAACAGACTCCCGAAAGAGCCCAAACTTCATTGGCTCTCCCTGCGGCTGAGCAGCTGAAGCTTCCCCCTCGCTGCCAACGCGGGCTGCCCATTGGTCAAAACGTGTGAACGAGCTGCCAAGTTGGAGACGGCCTCGCAGGGTCCAGGAGGCCGCTGAGCGGCCAAGTAATCCGAACCAATATGCTCTTTATTTTTATTTTATATTTTATCTTGAGTAACTGAACCATCTCTTCGTATAAGCTATTTCCGACTTGCGAGACATCCGAGCATCCTTACCAATTCGACTCTATATTTAATCTATCCTTTGGCTGCTGCTGTCTTGGTCAGCCAGACTGTTACACCGGAACGCAACGACCTACGAGTACGTCGCTCATCACACGTGCGGGGAAGTTGACGACTGCAGCCTCACCTTGCGACAGTTTCGTGGGTGATTTTTGTTTTTGTTTTTTTCCCCGCTCAGATCCAAATTTTGGCCCCTTTCAACAGCTCTTGCTTGCGATTGAACCATCGTAATACATAGTCTTTACAATGTCTGCTCCCCAGCAACAGCAATACTACCCTCGTATGTCGTCTCGCCTCTCCCCATACCTCCCCTCCAATGGACATATCATGTGCTGACAACCGACTCACCGCAGCTCCTCCCAACGCCTCTGGCGGCCGTGAGTGAAATGTCTACACACATTCATGTACGAATTCGACGTCTAACAGACCTCAAAGCAGCTCCCCAGCAGAATCAGCATTATCCACCTCCGCCGACCTCCTCTCCTCCAACGAACCAGCAGCAGCACCAATACTACCCGCCGCCTCCTCAGCAGAACCAGCAGAACCAGCAGAACCAGCACCAGCAGCCGCAATATCAGGCTCCTCCGCAGCACAGCCCTTCACCCCAAGTGCACCATGGGAGCCCTGGCCACTACCCGCCTCCTCCCTCTAGCCCTCCCATTCAACAGCCTCAGGCTCAGCCGGGACAGCATGCCCAACAGATCAATCTCGCCATGAGGCCTTCACCAGGCGCCACATCGCCTCCAGCGCAACAACAGCAAGGCGGTCTTCCCTCGTACCCGAACCCTGATGCTCCGTATGCGCCGGAAAAGACTGCCATATCACCGCCGTCTCAACCACATCCGGTCCAGCAGCAACAGCAACAGCAGCAGCAGCAACAGCAGCAGCAGCAACCTCCTCCTCAGCAACAGCAACAGCCAGGCCGCCCGGTTAGCCAAATCTCTGGTGCCCCTGCTTCACCATTTGTCGGCGCCGTTGCAACAAGTGACGACGTCGGCACATTCAACGGCGGAAGCTATCGCATTAGTCACCGCGACTGCAACACCATCCTCACCATTCAGCTTGCCATGGGTTGCCCGCTCGGAGCCAAGCCCGGTGCCATGATTTCCATGTCCCACACAATGACACTCAAAGGCGAAGTCAAATTTAGCATGAAGAAAATCATCTCCGGCGCTGAGATTGGTAGTTCGACATACATTGGCCCCGGCGAGCTTCTGCTTGCCCCGTCGATGCTGGGTGACATTACCAGCATCCGCCTGAATGGCCAGGAACAATGGAATGTAGGCCACGATGCCTACCTTGCATCCACACAGGGTGTTGTCAAAGATCACAAGCGCCAGGGCCTGGGCAAAGCCATGTTTAGCGGCGAGGGATTGTTTGTGTACAAGGTTAGCGGCCAGGGTATACTTTGGATATCGAGTTTCGGTGCCATTATCCGAAAAGATGTAAGTGTCCTTTGCTCGCCTTCTCTCTCTCTCTTTTTTTTTTTTTTTTTTTTTTAGTTCTTGTTCGCTCTAATAGCTTTATAGCTTGCAAATGGTGAAAAGTACATGGTTGACAACGGTCACCTGGTCGCGTGGAACACAAAGTACATTCTCGAAAGAGTTGCCTCGGGCGGCATCATTTCCGGCATTGCGTCGGCCGAGGGACTCGTCTGCAAGTTTACCGGCCCTGGAACCGTCTATATGCAGACAAGAAATGCGGTAGGTTTAGAATTTCTGACGTGGGTGATGAACCGATGTACTGACGTGGAGAATCAGCGTGCCTTTGCTGCGTACATGGGCGGACAGAGCATTCAGGGATGATTGTGTAGCTTTGTGCGAGGTTAATGCTGTTTCCTGCGATTCTTCTCCCATTTTTTATGCTGCGTATCAAAATGTCGTTTAGCGTTGGCTGTTTATACATCCCATTTCCATTATCTGTGTACTCTTGCATCCTGCCTCTTTGGGAAACCCACGGTAGCTTGTCGCAGCTTCCAACTTTTGTTTCCATGACAATACTACCTCTGTTGCTTTTAATCATCCGTCTGTTTACCACATAGCCGGGTGCATTGCCCTCTATTTAGTAACATTGTCCTCCAGGATTGCTCCAAACATCAACACGTCAACGTAACAACAGCGTGCTTCATCACCACCGCCCCGTTTCTCACATTCTCAACCGATCTCTGAAACCTCGAATTAATCAGCGTTTTCTCCGTCTTTGAGCCTTTGCTCGATATCTACCAGCTCGGCCTCAGGTAGGCGACTGCCGTTTGCGAGTGTAGCAAATCATCAGGAGAGGACCCGGCATACGGTGAGAGCCTCGTTTAGCTGTTTGTCTCAAACTGTTCAAGCTAATCTTTTGTCTATTGTCCACGTAGGTCACTTTTTAAACAATTTACTTGCTGAGCATACCCTGACACCAAAGTATCACTCGGTACAGCGGCCATTTTACGCGTCAACTCGCCCCCTTCATTTACGAGCATTACCGTGCAGAGAACAACAGTCGAAAAAATTTCTCTTCTTTTTTTGCCTTCTTGGATACTTGTCCCTTTGCAGAAAATGGTTTTGGTCCCTTCACTTGGACGTACGGAACAGGCTACGCAGCGCGGCAAACAAGGACGGCTACAAGCAAAAAAGGCCACACGGCAGAGTAGCCAGTCAAAGCCCACCACCAAGAGATCGACCTCTGACAGCTTCCCGCCAGACTCAAAATCCCCAAAAGCTCTGAAGAACAAGAACTGGCGGGCCCGTCGAGATGAATCCCCGCCGCTAAACAGAGCGCGGCCGTCTTCGGAGAAGGAGAACACATATCAAGGTCAACGAGAGGACGACAGTCATCGCACTTCAGCGCAAAGTGCCTCGGCTCAAGGCTCCTACAACCAAAAGTCGTCAACTTCCCAGTTCAGCGATAGTTTCGTTCAGGTAGTGAACCAAATGGAGCTCCTTCGCTTGTCTGGTGACGGCCCATCCATGAGTCTCCTGGAGGTCATTCCGTTGGACGAGCAAGGAACCACTCAAACCTCTGATAATAGGTTTGACATTGCCAAAATCCAACAAGTACCAACAAAAATACCGTCTATTCAGCTGTCTACGCATACCGAGCCTCACAACATGCCCGTGCAAATTCAAAGCCACTTACGGGGTGTACCAGAGGGTACCAAAGCCATACCTGACTCTGAAAATCCACATGGCACTGTTCAAGACGTATTGTCACGCAGAGAAGTTGCTACAGGGGTGCAAAAAGGCAACAATATGGCTGCTATCAATGAGGGACAACCGACGAACGGACCACTGCCAAACGCATCCCGGCGACAACCGCATTACCTAGCAGAATTGCAGAGCCGAGACCTTGCCTTTCAAAAAATAATCAGACGGCTAAACGGTGGAGAAGCTGGCGAATCGAGGAAGAGCAGAGGTGACTACGCATATCAATGGCCCTTTCGAAATGGACTAGATGGGAATGGTCAGGGATTCTTTCGAAAGCCCGTAAACGGTAGCGGACGCCGCCATGCGACAAACTCTGATTTTCGCGTAAATTACTGGGATCAAGAGATTGATTCTCGGGATTTTACCGAAGCAAATGATTCTGACACCGGGACCGAGGTCAAGCATAACAATTTGAACCCGCGAGCGAGAGAGTTCCTGTCAATCGGTTACAACCCGAATTTTACGGCAGCGCAAACAAACATCGACATGACACAGAAGCAAGTAGATACTGCCCATGATTATACTGCGGGATTGGACCACTGGACATCTACCAGCCCGAAAAGACACCCCCGGCCGTACAAGACATTTCCCGGGAGAGGCCCTACAAGCGGCGTGGCTCCAACCTATCCGCAACAGTACACCAATAATTTGTCATCGAGTTTCAACAATACACAAAATTTACTACAGCAACTATCAAACTCTTTGGCATTGTATCCTGCTATTCAAGCTGCTACAATGGGTCTACCGTTTTTACCAACACTGTCGCCACCGTTGAATACGACTGCCTTTGGTCCAGCGGTGCAACCGACGCCATTTATTCCCAACAACCCTCCGACAGCGGGCTCCGTGAATCTCTTTGATTTTTCTTCCCTGCCGAACTCAAATGTTGGTAGCATGGGGAGATCCGCAGTACCAAAGCCTCGAGTCCCCGATGCAAATGGGCAGCAGGCATACGAGGCATGGATCGAATGGCGCAAGGCAAACGAGCCAGGCTACGCGATTGAGTGCAAGATTCGGCAGCAAAGACGATCACAGCGTAACAAGAGCACCAAGGCACGACACGGTGTCGACGGTAACAACCGAATTTCTCCTGCTGCTGCAGCGGCGTAATGCAATGCACGACGGAAGAGGCGAGACATGACGGGTCAGCTTTATCATTTTATATGGGTTACATTAATTGGAAATTTCTTAGCATCATGGATGCTTTTTTTTGAAGAGTATAGTTTTGTACAGTTGATGGTAATACGGTTGGAAGGCTTGATGGAGAGATTGTGCAAATTTTAGTGGTATGAAGGGTTAGGAAATAAGGAGGACATGCTTTATGGATTGTGTTTTGTAAGTAACATTGTCTTTAATAATTGATGGATGGACTGTCCTTTCTATCTAATCCAACCGCTTTATAGATTTCACAAGAAAACCGGCGAAGCATATTCTCGTGCAATGATTAACAGTTCTGAAGCTCTGAAGCTTTGCATTGTATAAAGTAAGAAATGTCTGATTCTAGAAACACGACAACGCCAACACCCAAACAAGACACAAAGGTTGAAAGAGCAAGCAGTAAGCGAGAGAGATAGAGAGGAGAAAAAAAGAAGACGCCATATTTTCCATCCTTAAGAACAAAGAGGTATTTATTCATATCCAACAGCAGCATGTAGAAGAGATAAGGAAAAATAAAAGGGCCATTTCAAACATAAAACACATTCAAACTTGCAGCAAATGTTCCCACCCACCAATGTACGTCTCCAATCCGTCTAGACGTCAGAATTACTTCCCAAGAAACAGCGCGAGCCCCTCTTTTCTGGGGTCGCATCAAAGCACACAAGCCTAAATCCAGAAAACGAGAAACATGCTAGTTGCGCCAGTCTTCACCCTCGGCGTCCTCGTCTACCCGAGGGGTCCCAGTGCCGCCACGCGCCTTGGAAGCGCTGTCCATGCTCACGCGGCTAGAGCGGCTGGAACTCGCACCTTCGCCACGCAACGGGTTGCACAACGTCCAAGTGTCACCATTGTGTCCGCAACGGGTAACCTGCACACCGTCGCTGGCGGCCCATTCAGTCAGGGTCCAATCGTGGTGGCCGCCAAAAGAGACTGGGGGCTCCTCGCCGGCCGCGGCGCGCTCAAGATGTCCCGCGACGTGTTCCATTCGGTCATCCCAGGCATTGGGGCCGTGGAATTCAGTGGCGCAGTTTACAGCAGGGCAAAGCATGAATGTCGGCAAGGCGCAACGGATACGTGCGGCGCGGCCTTGGAGCTCTCGTAAACGGTCTTCATAGTCGGCCGGGAGTGGTTTCTTGCCGCCTGGCGAGCCGCCGTCGGTAGGCAGGTGCATGCGTCGAATGTGTTGCGTGTAAAGGTCTTTGCGGTTGAAGATGGAACCAAAGGACGGCAGAGTAGACGCGCGGGAGCGTGTTGAAGGGCCTCGAGTTTGACCACAAGTTCCCTCGGTGCAGAGCCAGTATCGCAGGGCCAAGTGTTGCGAAGCTACATGTCTCTTCCATTCGTTCTTGGACGCAAAACGAGATGTGCAGCCAGCGTAGTGGAAGACGCAGATCAGAGGGCGAGTGTGCTCAGACTTGATGTGTTTTTGCAATGCGGGGAGGTCGCGAAAGGTCAAGCTGCATTGTGAACACTCGGGTGTCTGCGACGATCCGGGCGATACAGCCATGGATCTTCCAACAGGAGTCGGGTAGGGGCGAAGCTCCTGCTTTTTGGACAAAGCAGTGGAGGATCCGACCTTTGACGCCCTACGCTGAGGTTGTGCAGATGACCGGCTGCTGCGAGGGGCTCGTCGCTTGGTGGACAGACTCGATGACGATGCATGCTCGTCTTGTGTAGTGAATGAGGAAGGGCTCGAATGTCTGGGCTCGGCTTCCGGTCCGGGCATGAGCAGCCCAGAGAAGGCGTCCGACGTCTGATGAGCAAAACCACGTGGGATACTATTGTGAGAATCTCCCCCGAGAAAAGGGCTCGTGCTGGCAGGGCTCAATGGCATGTGCGCCATGGGCATGAAGGAAGAAGCAGGAGGATATGGGCTCGTTCGGCTCGGGCCTAGGACCAGCTCGTCATGATGATGGTGCATACCCATGGACGGCGAGTGTGAGTCAAAGCCAGCGCCGAGGTGAGCAAATTGGTCAAGATGCATTGACGAGGAAGAGTTTTGGCCTGGGTAAGTATCGTAATACGGAGGAATGCCGGTGTTCCATGAGCCGGCGTTGCTCTTTTCGCGCGAGGGCATCATGTTTTGCCAGTCCTCGGGAGTCGATGGGCCGTGTGTCCCGTCCAGGTAGAGGTCGCTGTCGCGAGAGTGGCTCACAAGACTGTGGGCGGGAGACAGAGGAAAGTTGTAGGAGGCGTTTTGTTGCTTCTCAGAAAGCGAGAAGCCCAAGGGGTCGTGCGTTTGGTCGTAGGCTGACGGAGAGGCGAAATCGACGTAAGAATCGTCGTTGCTGGCCCAGTGAGGAAAGGAGCTGCTCATGCCTGTTGAGTGAATGCTGGGAGCGCGCTTGGTAAGGTCAGCGCAATGGCTGCCGGGGTTGCTGTGCGACTTGTTGGTGGCAGACGCGAAGGATTGCAAGTCGTCGAGCGTCAACGACTGGTGTGCGGCAGGAAGAGTAATGGGGAAGTCGCCGAAATCTTGCTGAGTGTCAACTTCCATTCTGCTTTATAGACGAGCCACAGAACAGAAAGGGACAATGAGGACGGCGGAGGGGTGCCGCAGGCTTGGAGGGGAGCAGTAAGACTGGGGGAGGGGGGTCTGAGTAAGTGGTGACTCGGCGCGGACGATAAAAATAGAGAGCGGGCGTTGGCGGAGGATCAGGGCATTGAGTGTGCCTCGGGAGGACAGAGATGAGGCAGACCAAAAGCAACCAAAGAATGGAGAGGAGACAGAGGCGAGAGTCGTATCTGCAGAGTCAAGAGTTGTCTTGGATGGCTCGGTAAACTCGTCGACGATACACAAAGGTATGATGATGGAGTGGGATTGGTGTAGGAGAGGAGATTCCTTGTTGTGGAAAACCTGGGGGCCCGAGGGCAGATATAAAGGATTTGGAGTCTGCAGTAGAGACGGGACGGTAATGTACACTCGCAGACTGGCAACGAGTGTGGAGGGGAGGGGTGAAGGTCTCTGAGTTGATCGTGTAACAATCGTGGCAAGGAGCTTTATTTAGATCCGATGGGTGATGGCCGTCCAGTACGAGCCTGTATGTACTGCGCTCGTCCCTGGCCCCAATGTACAAAGTAGCAATGCCACCAGGGTACTAGCAGGTAATAGGTAGCGTTAGGTATGGATTCAGCCCACGTTGCCGCTGTGCCGTGAAGGAGACGGAACTTGAGCAGTGAGCAAAGGGGGGACAACGGTGAGGATGACGAAGCAATGGGAACTTGAGTTGGTACAACGGCCGAAGTACATGGGAGAAGAGGATCGGAGGAGCAGAAGCAGGAGGGTACTCGTAAGAAGGAAGGTAGGACGGATGGGGGCGTGTAGGAATCATAGTGTAGAGGGGAGTGGATGGATTGATGTTGGTCGGCCTTGTTCTCGGTCAGGCCAGGAGGGCAGGAGCCATTGGCATATCCGTCGAACACAGTCTCGTAGGGCAGGAGGCGGAGGCGGGTTTGGGGGCGCGAAATAGCCGCGAGAGGAGCGATACGGCTGCATCTGCCTCGCTTTAAATTACCGCAACAACGCATGGTAAGTAACCACTAGGTATACGAGGGTGGTGCTGTACGTGGAATTTCGACCGTGCAAGTGATGACGGAAGTTCCGAGCCCTGATACACAGACGCTACGAATTGCCCCGTAGCAGACGGCAGACATGGCCATGACACATATTGTACATCCATACAAGCCGCTGCGGAATGGAGAGGGAAAGTAAACCTTAATGGTGCAAATTTGTTCCGTCTTTCTGCCTCTGGCCTACGAGCACTCATATCACTGCCACGAGACGTGCAAATCAGTGGGCGCAACAGATGCCACTCCGCAAAGCTAATCATCGCAAAGCCACCAGTCAGCGAACGGCGTAAACGACAACGAGACGCCCTAGCCTTTTCGTTGCTGGCCCTACCCACTCGCCGTTGTGCCGTCTTTGCCGTTGTTAAGCACTGCTGCGGCCGGCGCAAGCAAAGAGGGACCCTATTCCGGGGGCGTGAGGTGTGCTCGTCCGCCTGCCCTGTTCGGAACTTACCCAAGTTGGTATGAAGCGATGGGGTCTCGGAGACGGCGGCGGCGGGGGGGAGGGTGGGGGCGCCTGCAGTTGTTGGTCTTCAGCGGAGAGAGACTGGGGCAAGCAAGCAGGGATTGATGAATGGAAGCGTTGGAGCGTTGCACCAGATGAAAAAAAAACAGGGCGGAACTTGGAGAGGGGCGTGTGGGTGCCGCCTGAGAATGCCCTGAAAAAGAGGTGCAAGTAGGGCGATGACATGGGTCAGCCCAGTCAACTCCTCCTCCGCCCATACCGTAGATGCAGAGGGAAGTAATTACATCGCGGTGCGGAGTTGGAGAATTAAGGCGGTGGGTGCGTTGATGAGGTGCCCACCGAGGAACTTTATGTTCACTGGCGCTGAGCATGGAGAGCTGTCTCTGAACTGACAGGCTTTTACTCGTGCGAGTAATAATCACCATCAAAAGTACCTCGAAACCCGTCGACTGAACGAGTAGTTCTGTCCTTCCCATGACCATGGCACGAGGCAAGAGTAGGCCCGGCTCTCGCGTCGCTGCATGGTGTGTGTGAGTATGCATAGTAGATGAAGGCCCTACAATAATACATTACTCCGCAGTCGGCGACTTGCTAGGCTTCATTTGAATTACTGACGAGCCTGCGCGGAAACCAAAGGCGATGGCCAGCTCGCTTCTTGCATGAGCCGCTGAACCTCAACTGCTTGTCCAGTAGCGCTCCCCCACAAGAGACGCAAGCCAGCGCAAATGGCGCCTCTTACCGTCATCTACATGGCGTAATGTGACGCGCAATGGCGCACACTTCATCTGCATCTCGAATCCTTCGACGTCCCTCTTTGACTGGGGTCCATCGTTTTTTTGTGTGTATGGCGGAGAGGGCGCTAATGGTTCCAAAGTCAGCTGAGGCGAACGACGACAGCGCAACATTCTTCTGGAAACGCCACCATTCTGCGCCAACAAAGTTACTATTCGAGCTCTCGTCGCAGCACTCCCTTGTCACCCAGCCCAGGCCCTCCCTGTTTCGAGAAATAGCCCAAGTGCGTGGTGGAATATGACGAAAGCTGTAGGCATTCAGCCATGTATCATGGTAAAATACACGGTAATAATAAAAGCGATGCAGAGCTAAGCTACGAGTATGTACACATTTGCAGGATCTAATGAGGTCGATACAATCAACAGTATGCTCGTAGGCAGTCCTGCGAATACATGGCAGCAAACCTCAGATGACATTGCTCCTAGCAGCGTATTCTGTACTAACGGAGGAGCTTATTGTTTGGTGATGGAAACTTTATGCTCGCATGAATAACAAGAGAGGCTGCCGTGAATTTCAATGGAATGGAATCTAGAGAAAGCACATACAGCCATATAGACAAAGTAGGACATGATACAAGCACCATCTCATCCGCGAGTCCAATACCGGGTGCTGTGCCCACGTGTGTCTCCTTATCAGGCAACCATCTATATTAATTACACTACCCTAATTAATGTGCACATTTCCTTGGCCATATTGGAGACAAGCGACTCTGGTGAGCGATACAGACTCTGCACACATGCCTGCTCTCCCCACGCCGCGAGTTCACCCACCATTTTCCACGCGGACCACTTTTACACCAGACTGAACAACGGCACAAGAATACCAGAAGAGCAGAAAGCAGGGCAAAATTGTGGGTTCTCGGGCTCTTGGGGCCATTCCGTCGCAACGGCCCAATGTATGAGCGGTGTCTACCTCTACCCTGGCGTGCAGCGGAGCATGCTGTCAGCCTGTACGACGCTACGAGTGTTAATACTCATAGGTAGTAAAAGAGCAGGAGCAGGAAGGTAATTACAGTAATTACAAAGTACGAGCACGGGCGGGCAGGGCGCCCCCACTCGGCCACTTCCCCTCTCGGATAGCGTCCCGAGTGTCCATCGTTCTTGCCTTTGCAACGCCAGGGTCCACCAATTAGCGTACAGTACGGAGTACTCGGGGCCAGTCGCCTTTGCTAGGTACCCTGCTGCATGTCACTGCCACGCCTGGCCTGGCAGTCAGGGCCGGCCAGGTCCCCTGCCACCACCACCAACAAAACCACGCTTTACCCGTTCTCGTACTCACCACCTGCCCACTTCCACTCACGCACACCATCTCCTCCACCTACCAGTCTCCATTGTTAAAAACCCAAACTCCGTGCTAGCGTCGCCCTGCTGCACTACGACTATTCCCACGAGCTGCAGCAAGTCCCCCCTGTACGCTAATAAACGAGCAGAATGCAACCTTGTTAGCGCGTGCCCCAAGACGAGTCACGTCAAATCGCCATTATGCCAACGAAGCCAGCCAAACGACCACCACCGTGACCCGGCGGCCGAAGCGCCCTCCGTTTGGTCCAAACCGATAATTACATACCTTCGTTTTCGAGGGCTACACGCCAGGTGTCGTCATACTTCGACATCCACTAAATCCTGTTCAGGATATCGTAGCCGCCGTGGTCAATCTGCACCAGATAGATGTTCTGAAACTGAGTCACCGGCATGTGCCAGTATGGGGCCCTGCCGCCACATAGTGTCTCTCTACGGCGTGGTCCCCTCCCTAACCACCTATATTCGCTTTAGAAAGAGATTTGACATTTGACAAGACCATGATCCGGGCCCCAGAATATTATGGAATCTTGGGGCTGAATCGAGCTTCAGCGTGATTTAGTGGTCTTGACCGGCGTCTTACGAGTAATTGTGAGGTTGCAATGCATTGTGGTGCTGACCATCGTTGGCTCGACTAGCTAGCACGTCTGGTGAAAGGTACTTCTAATACGAAGTAAGTCCAGGATGCTCGTTTACTCGTTTATCGCCTCCCTGCTTCGGTCGCCCTACTCCCAGCAGCGTTCCAACACCAAAATTGGGCCCTTGTGGAAGAAGATTGCGGGAGCAACCAAGCGAGTCGATCTGTAAGCGCACTGCAAAGACTGCGTGCAGCTTTGTCCTATGCATACTGCACTCAAATTTGCTGTTCAGTACCGAAAACTTTATCCGCAAGGAGCAATTTTCTCCGTGCTTGCACAAGCGTGAAGCGTGAAATTAAAGAGTCACCCGAAGCCATCTGCCATCGACAAAATTGTGCACGGCATAAACTCGGTTATCCCGTTTCGATGGATTCAGATGCACTGCAATCAATTTGTTGCTGACATGGATATCATCTCCGGCTTCGTCCATTTTGTTCCTTCTCTCCAAGCCGCCGTAAATTCCACATAGCAAACTTTGTATGGAATCTTGGCGGCGTTCAGTGTTAACCAATTTCAGGTTGCCCGGGCAGATAATACAGTACGATTGGGTCGCTTATTACCTTGGCGAGCTGGCAATTCCGTCTCACTGCGCTTACACCTTTGGCACGCCTCCTCAACACTCCAAAGCACACAGAGACGTGCAAACCGCACTCCAGCAAGGAGCTTTTGTCAACTCAACAGTACACCCATGTGAGCAGAGTAATCGCAAGCCTCAGCTGGGACTTTTTGGAGATGGGGGTTGGCGCAGCTATTACGTGCTGTACGATTACGGCCCTACAGACCATCGCTCCAAGCCTGTAACATCTGGCTCCAAACTTTCGCTTGTCATGACCGTCTCCACGTGGTCAGTAATAAATACTAATGTCACTTCGCCAGGGTAATAGTACTGGCAGGGCTGACGGAGGCACCACAAACACATGGAGGCACTGGGGGGGGGGTGTAGTGTTCAGACAGCTACACATCTTTTCGTGCTCATAACTCCCGGCTCCGTGGCCCCCGCATCAGATGAGGCCAGGCTGCCGGCCGGCTCTTTCGGTATTAGTCTGGCGCAAAGCATTTCCCGGCCAGGCTAGCGCTCTGATTAGCATTCGCAGCATTACGAGAAAGAGCAGAAACGCAACCCATACGGCAGTTATGTTCACTAAAGGCAGCCCAGAAGAAGTGCCCGGCAAGCACTCCAAATCAAACCAAGAGGAGGCTGGCCATCGTGACTAAGAACTGAGCACGGCTCAATACGACAAGTGCAGCATGGTACGCCTGAATACAATGGCTACGTACAGGCCATAGAAGAGTTTTGATTTGGCACATCATGCCCTCTAGTAAAATGGTTTTGTTGTGCGGGGGTTTAGACACTCTCAAAGGTTAGCAGGCAAGACGTGAAACAGGACGTTGACTGCCAAATCGCCAATTCTCCTGCACATGGCATACAACGACGAACTGAGAACGGACAACCCGCACTGAGCCATTTTAGGCAAGTCCGTGAGTCTCTTGGTCCAAGCCATAAATTGTGCACAGAGGAAGCGATATCCGGCCCGAATCCAGCGACATCAAGTGGCTTGCGGATCTTTACGGGTGGGTGTCGAGTGAAGACGCTACCGAGTTGGCTACGTAAGGGTTTGGGCCACACCCCTCTCTGAGACCTTGCAGCATGACTCAAAAGTACAGGCCACGGTAAAGTTTCAGAGCTACTTTAACAGGTTACTTTGCGCGAATGTGAGGGGAAATACATTCGACTACTGGAGGAAACGGGGTACGCGGTAAGAGAAGTAAATGAGTGTGTAATGGGATTGGCAAAGTGGAACAGCTAACGGCAACTAGGAGCCGCGCCAGCTCTGGGCCAACTCTGCGTTTTGCGCCAACTGGGGCACAGTCCATAATTAGAGCAACCGCGGAGCCGACTCCATTCGATCGTTCCACCTTGTTTCTGATTGGCTGCGCTGGTCGCCTTGCAAAATGCGAGCGTTCGCCTCAGCTGTGCAAGAGTTTCCCTCCAACTGCTGAGGGTGGTCGGCAGGTTTCACACCCGCCGCGCGGTCCATCACACTCCCCCCACTCTTCTTCCGTCGGTCGTATTGGGCGGCCGACGCAACGACCCTTGCGCATAGATGCTGGTAACGACTCTCCTCCAAATCGACTCGGACGAGCCAGCGGACGCTCCGACGTTGCATGGGCTATTTCCTCCCCACCCTCTTCTCTTGGTGGCTCGACCTGGCCTTCCTTTATGAATACGGAGTACGTACATAGCACCTCTATCTTATGCGAGTACTTTCCTCCAAGGACAAGAGTGGATAACAGAGCTGGGCAAGTGGCGTCTACGGGCTTTGCATATAGTGCCCAAGTGTTGTAACAGGGCACAAGACTGCCGAATAGAAAGGCTCCTGCAGTCGTCTTAGCTCTTCGCCCGCCTTGTTAGCTCTCAGCTCCTTGCACTTTGCCCATGGTTAGTATAATTTTGCTTACGCCTGTCGACCCGGAGAACACAAGTTGAATCCGCACGGTATCATCGGCTAGGCTCAAACGGGAATCCCGTTGTAATTAAGGCCGTTTCTCCAATTTCCCACTGTCCAATCCGGCCCTCCGGACTGAACTCCGTGCCCCGTTTCCTTCTCTATTTTTCAAGGTCCTCCGCAAGGGAACTGATATGGTTTGCCTAGATGTCAGTACAGAGTCGTTTCAACTTGGACCACGCCGACAAAGCTGCTGCAGAGGCAAAGGCAGAGGCAGGTCGACTGCGGAAGAGAAAAGAGAAAAATGAAGCAGAGGCCACTCATTCCACAACTGTAGGCAAGTGCTCTATCGCATATTTAATATGTATATGGACAACAAAACGGGCAAGTTGTCCGAGTACGGGGCAAGCTATCTCTCGATTCTACCTTTTACGCCCTCCCCACCCGTGTCTAGTCGACTGGGGCTGTTCCCGGGAACAAGGGGAGAATCGCTCCAACTGTTTGGATTAATTTAGCATGTGCCTTTTTTGGGAATTATTTTCTTTTGTCTCTTTTCTCGGTGGCGTCGACAACAGGGAACTTTTGTCGTCCTCCCAGTGTAACGACCTCTTGGGTATGGGGAAGAGGGGGGTAATTACGCATTTGACAATATGAATCATTCGAAGCCCCAAGACAAAGAGCACCCTGTGGCGCGGCTTTGCACCAAACAAAAGCGCAAAAGTCTAATGGAACCACGGCAGGAGTCGAGACTTGGTCCCCGTTTCATCCGGATATCCTTAGCACTGCCAAATGGCAACATGCCAGCATTGTCATCTTTGGGGCGAGGAATCTATCTTACCGTGTTCTTGACTACAAGCATACTTTTACACTTGCGCGTGGCACAAAAAGTCTGGCCGCTATAAGCGGGCGACTTTATTACGTACGCTTAATATATCCAAGCGCCACTACTCAGTAGAGTGCTGGTGGACGCAAAGAAGTCCATTTGCAACGTATGTTATTATTAGACTGGCCCACCGCTCATCGGCAGGCAAGATCTTCACTGTGCCCAGTTTGGGTTTGGCCGTGGCGCGGCGCGGTGTTGCGCCTGGCGGGCAATGGTAGCTAACACGAATTCCGCTCCAGGCTAGTAATTACCGCTCGTTTATGCTGAACGATGGCCGCGGTAGGCTGTATTCTTACGACAGTCTCCTTGAGTCGGCGGCGGGTTTACATCTCTACAGCGGTCTCAGCCCCCAACCGTTTTCCCACCGACTTGGAGCTACGAGCAATAACAGGACATACGTCAATAGCGAGCGATAACCAGCACCAAGACCCGTCACTTTAGGTAAGAGAACGAGAATTGCGCAACGTTTGCTAAACTTGGCTGCTTCTTTTATCTCGTACGTGAAACTATGAACCGCCCCATGTCAGGCGGAACCATGCGTACAAGGTTTGCCAGAGTTACCTGGGGCACCTATCGGATCAGCAACATTCTTGCCATCGGCCTTCCCGGACTCGGAGACTTTGCTGCGGCCGCGCCTTCATGTGGTGCATCGTTTGGATCGAGAGAGAAATCTCACAAGGGGCACTGACATTGTGGAGGTGTTGCCCGTCCCATCTCGGGTGGTATGGTTTCGTTTCGTTCGTTGATTAAGCAGAATATGCACGTACATCCAGAGGACAACGAGTACCGCGCGGAGGACCCTTGTATTGTGAATATATGCACATTTTGCTCGTGCGTCGTAATTGGCTTTGGGCGGGGGGCGCCTTGTTCTACAGGGCCAGGTAGGGTGAGGGCGTGTGGTGCGCACTGCGTCATTTGTAACCCATTACAAAGCAAAGCAAATCCCAATTCGGCTCAACACCAAAGTCAGAGTATAAAATGGTACAGGTAGACCTGGAAAGCCTTATTGGTTCGGACTAAATACGGCATCTGCGGAGTTAATACGGCGTATGGAACTATAAACGAAGACCGCTACGAGCATTGGAGCTAAAAGATGTAAGCAACCTGATTGCTACCTACTCCGAGCCTTTTTTTTTTTTTTTTTGCCTTTTCTCCCTAAGACAAATGGGTGACTTGCAGCCGTGTCAAGGTGACTTACCGTGGTGATGATTTTACGAATGGAGGCATAGTACCGTTGCATCCGCGGGTATTCTAGGCTGCTGTAGACTGAGGAGCTACGAGCTGGCCCCACGAAATTTCACGAAACGGTAAAACAAAAAAAAGTCATTTGTCTGTAATTCATATGTACTCTTTTTCTTGTCTCATTTCTGTCTGCTATATACAAAGTGTCATACAATACAAGACACTAACCATTGCATTACATTCGTACACTCGTTTACGTCGGAATCATCATATCATGCATTACAGTAACCCGTAGTAACAACGCCGTTCTATGCAACCCGAAATAACAGCACTTACTAACCAAGGATTTTCCGTGCGTCGCGCGTTTATGAGCATGTCCCCCTCCACCATCCCCCGGGTGTGCATGTATGCACGTACACCGTAACTGTTGTCAGTACATTGCATACGTACAATCAGTCAGCCCTGTCGCCTGTCGGCAGTGTTGCGTGCGATTTGCGTGCTGTGCCGTGCCGTCACTCGGTATTATACGAGACATGCTCCGCCTCCTTCCCTGCCGTCATTTGTCTCTGATGCTCCGTACTGTTGCATGCAACTGCATCGTGACTCAGCGGACGGAAGTGATTCCGCTGCTTGCAGCCAAGTCTATTAGTCCAAAGTAAAATTGGTGGTATTTTCCAATTGCTTTCTTCCTGTTCGTTGAAAAACGACTCCCAATTGGGAAAGTCCGCTTTGAGGTGTTTGCGTCCTTAGTGTCTAAAGCATAGCAGGGGGGCCGGGAGTTGGGTACTTCTGCCGTAGAAAGCGGGAGCGCATCAGGGCACACGCCCAACACACCCATGCGCTAAAAGGTTCCTGTCGGTGTGCGGCTGTCCGGGGAGTTAAGAAGCGTTCCCGATGATGATAGCTGACACTGCGAGGCTGGCAAAATAACGGCCCACAGACGGGCTGCCAGATCTGCGGTCCGGAGCTAACAGTTACGAGTGCTTGCCATTTGACCTTGTAGATTTCGTTCCGCTCGGCTGTGCTCCGTACTCGAATATAATTCGTCGAGATTTTTTTGGGGGGATTGATAGCCTGCTTTTTTGCAGGGCTGGAAACCGTGATGGATGAGGCTGCCCGTGAGATATGGGGCCAGGGCAATCTCCATTGCGAAACCACGGGCCTCTTTGACAAGGCTGCTTAGAAAACGACATCAGTGATACTGGTTTCCTGTTTCTGCGAGATTAAACGTCATCTCAAAGGACTTTATCAAATTCAGCGTTGTAAGGGTGACCGCAGAATATGACTAGCCGACTTTGGCATTGCTATATTCCGCCCCTCAAGCCGAGTCTCGCCAAGTAGTACTCCCTCCTGCCCTCTTGGCTGGACGCGTATTTGGAGCTTGATCCCCTCCGCCTTTGCGCTTAGAATGCCCTCCTCCTCCTCGCCCTCTGCCGACGGATGAGGAAGGTTTCGTCCTTAGTGCTGTAGAATCTGACGCCTGGCGCCCTCTGGATGCCGATGGTTGTTTGTGCTGACCACCCATCCGGGATGAGTAAGCTTTTGCTGTAGCGTCTCCGTCATGATCCTGACGGCGAGGAACTGTCGTTGCAGTGCAGTAATTTTCCAGAAAGATCCAGTCGTGGATGTCCATTTGCGAAAGTCCGTTTCTCCCAAAGAGGTGGTCGTCGATGTGGTCACACCGGTTACTCCAGCGGCTCATGTCCTTTCTATTGTTTTGTGACACGCTGGTTGATCTGTCAGTGAGGGTGACGATTTCCCTACAGAAACCACACCAGAATCTGAGGTCGTCGGTCCGGCCAATGCGACATCTTTCAACCTTTGACGGTATATAGGAGTCGTCCATCAAAATGCCGTCGCAAGAGGAGATATGTTGCTCGAAAGAGGCCCTGTCCAGGAAAATGCAGTCTTCACATCCTTTGCTATCGCAGGCCCACACATCCAGAATATTTCCGTTGTGTTGCGTGTTTTCATGACGTTTCCAGTCGTTTTTGCTGCCAAAACGCTTATCGCAACCGAGTACAGTGCAGCCGTAAGGTCTCTCGTGCCTTTTCTTGTGCTTCCTATAAAGACTTTCAGTATATAATCACGCCTTGCGGAGACTGGTAAATGCTTCGCAAATCTCATACCTAAGCTCACAAGGCCGCTTGCAGACCTTACCGCACGTATCGCAGACATTGGATGACCTGGGCTTCGAACTACTAGCTCCCATATGCGCTGTGTTGTTCGGATTCCTTTGTGCATTTCGCTCTTGCAGATATTTTTCTAACCTCTCCGTAGAAATTGTATCAAGGATATCTGTGATTTCTTCTGCACTACGTTCTTTCCCTTGGTCCTCGTATGACATATATCGATCTGGTTCATCCCCCTGTGTAGAGAAAATGGAAGAGATATTAAAGTGCAGCGACTCTTCTGTCGCATCTTCTTGTGTGGATATTACGGATGGGGCATTAAAGCTCAGTTCCGTTCCTGGCGGGAACGGTGTTTCAGTAAAAGATGGCCGAGTTGATGAGTATATTTGTGGTGTGTGAGTTGTTGCTTCTGTGCACAAGCTTAATGAAACTTCCACGGGCAAGCGAGAGCCGCTGGGTGGCGTGTGCCATTGCCCATATGGTGCAAATGGACGACCTTCAGTTGGTACTATGTTCTGTTCAGCAGACATCTTTCCTAAATTCGGTTGGCCATGAAAGCTACCGTCTGTTTGTGTGACGGGACGAAACGGTGGTGGCGGCGGCGGCGGCGGCGACGATTTGCTGTATTCCGTGAGCGTGGCATCTCGGAAAAAGATGGGCACGGCGAGCTGCTGGCCAGCCAAGGCACGGCCACCTTGCATGGCGGTCAGGTCATTGTCGCCTGTCAGTGAACTACAGTCGCTTTGCAGTGATTCATGGTTGTTCGAAGTGCTCGTGCCGCTTTCGGGTAACTGCACACTGTTCTGACCCTGGCCTGCGGTCTCCGAAACAGCATCGGTCCGAGGGTGCTGTGATTCATCAACCTTGTACGCCTCGCCGTTTCCGACACCGTCCAACATGTTTTCCCGTGCGATTTCGTCGATTCGTCTATAAAAAGGGTCAGTGCCTGCGTTCAGCATCCAAGGCTGCCCCGAAGTTTTGGCGTCGACATACTCAGCCATGTATTCATACTGCGACAGATCGTGTTTTGCCTCGAGTTTAATATTGTGTTTACTCGACACATGATTTCGGAAGTTGTCTGACCTCATCCACAGCTTTTTGTGCGATGCCCGTGCGCATTCACCGTGTAAGCAGCGGTATCGTTTGCCATTACCAGGTTTATGATGGACCTGGTGGAGGTGTCGCCTCAAGTCTCCTATTGACGCAAAACCCTTTGTGGCATGTTTGCACCCGGAAATGTCACACTTGAACGGCTTGTTGTGTTTCCGCAAGTGCTTGCTAACGATAGGCGAAGCGATGTCAACCAATCGTCCAATTCTGTCTTTTAACAACGAAAACAAGCAGGTGACTTACTTTAGCAGAGAGTTCTTGTCAAACACTTCGCCGCATTCTGAGCACGCAAAGGCCTGTTTGCCTTTTTGCATTTTGGCACTTTGCGTAGTTATCGAGGGCCCCAAGTTGAAGTCTCCCATGAGATTCTCCACGTGCTGAGCCTCGGCCGTCAGGGGCATGTCTTCGCCTTGAACGGACGGTGCAGTCACAGTTGTGGGTGCACGTTGAGCGTCACCACCAAAACCAGAATCTGAAGGGAACGTGCCGGCATCAGACGGCATGCATGGGCTCCGGTATTCGCGGAAGCTATAGTGGTCCGCTGCTACCAGATGCTCATTCATGTTCCTGGTGCCGGTGTTGAAGGGCACCCACGGATCCGAGCCTCCGTTGACCAGGTTTACGAGGCTGACATTCTCGAAACCAGGCGGTGGTTGGCAAGGTGTTCCAGCGTGGCTGTAGATTCCATCCCAGGGTGATGTCATCTCGTGGTCCTCGTGGCTGGCCATGTTGAATCTCGGTTATCCTGCATCAGCGTCTCCAGCTTTGACGATGTGTCCGTCTGTGAGTTTGGGGAGGAAGACGGATAATAAGTGGAAGACGCAGTGTGTGACACGAGACGTAAACAGGCGATGGAGGTCCCGGCTTCGTGACTATGGCGAGAGGTAATAGCTCGTGGGTAGAATATATTATTACTGGTGGTGGTAGGTATAGTAAGGCGGCCGGCGCTAAGATTGTTTAGGTTGATTAATGATGAAAAGATTGCAATGATTCATTCAAAGACGTGGGCGCGTGGCAACCATTTATTTAAGCCTGCAAGACAGGATGTCGAGCAGCGCAACGATGCTGATGCAGATGACAAGATTGGGCAGACACGGTCTGGCTGACCGGTGCAGGGTTTAGAAGCGAGGAGGAGCTGTCGTGCAGCTGGAGGGGACCTGTTGCGTTGGCCCTCGTACAAACGCTGCATCTTGACCGGTTTGGGGGCTGTAAGAGGTCTAGCTGGCACGCCGCTTTTTCACGGGTGCCGTTAGTTCCGCGGGCTTGTGTAGCGGACAGCAGTCTCTAGATGATGACGACGACAACGACGAAGAGGATAACGACTGATTCTATGGTAAAGGGAGTCGCTGTTGTATTTTGGTATACTTTTATTATATTTAAGTGGTGTTTATGAATGCGCATTTGGCTGGGCGTATTATTCTGAGGAGCTGCCTAGACGGTTAGGCCCGACACATCTCGACCCTAACACTTATCGTTCCCACAATGGTCAGGTATTAGTTGCGTCTTTGCAGTACTCGCTTAGGGTCGCACGTATTTATCAAGCTTGTTTATTCAAAAACATAGCTGCAATTGTAATGTAAGAGCTACTGTGCTTGCTGTGCAAGAAATCCACAAGATTAGGACTATTAAGCGTCTTTGCGGCAGCCTTTAGGGCGGCACTGGTTCCCAACGACACGAGTACGCCTTGTGCAACTGCCAGCCGGCAGCCAGCTGTAAGCCCCACGACCAGCCCTGTCACTCCTGTGGTACCTTCAGGTTTGCAGTCTGGCCGAGGCGACTGGAAATGAGTGCCTTTAGGCTTGACGTTCCTATAAACGTGTAGATAGAGTGGCCTCCGATTCACTCTCTACGTGACAAAGCACCATCATGATGCATATTGCAATTCAAATTTTCGAGACACGGAGCGGTCAAGTATCGACGGACCAGAGAAGCTGCCGCCCAATCGTTTGAGGGTTGCATCGCCTCACTATTTTGCTCGCTCGCAGACCCTCGTGAACATGGTTGGGTTGGCGGTGTCACAATGGCCACATCATCGTTGTAACTACGAGACTTGCTTACAGATTCCAAGTTGCGGTCATGACCTGTATGGGCAGAATACTTATTTTTCACTGGGCTTATCAGGCTTTTATTAAGATCTTAGGTAGAGGGGGTTCAAGGCCCGACTGGGTGTAGAGGCTGTATGGGAACCTTTTGGTGTGCGAACCACTTTAAGGCGGCCACAAGTGGGCGGCTGCCTTGGCGTAGTCGTTGCCCAACGGAAACCTTAGTAGGTACTATCAATTATTAATTTACACATCTTGTAATACAGTACGTCGTGGTGTTCTCGTCCCTTCCGTTTCCGCCAGAAGATAAAATAAAATAAAATAAAATAAAATAACCTGCTTACGAAATCACAGTCGCAATAGTTGCTTGAGTGCCTCCCGTGTGGGAGCTACGAGGTCTTACACGAGTACACCGTTTCCTGCAACAAAGTAAGCAAACCTTTGGTATGGGATGAAAAAACACGTACAAAACCTCAAGCTCGAAACGCATTCACATTGTCAGGCCATACGTACAGTAAGCTAATAATACCTTACGGGCCCAAAGCTCTCTTTCTAGGTCCAGAATGCCAATGGTAAAGCCCGAGTCATCCAGTCTTCAAGCACCCAAAGTTTTGAGTCACGACAGCCCAAGTCCCAGATTATGTAAACTCCCCAGCAATGCATAAAGAAGCGTCTTCCCACAACTGCAAAGGGCACATGCCTTGTCGTCTCTTTTCCCAAACCTGCATACCGCCTCTCGTTGCCCGATTTATTACAACACAGCAAAACTTGTGTCGGCCAGCCCGTTCGGCGACTACTGCAGGGGCCAGGGGGTCCCCTCACCCGAGACATGGAGATTATTCACAGACGAAACGAAATGTGCCTCCCACGTCGATAGATGTGCGGTCTGTTGATCATATTGAGCGGTGTCATGCAAGCCCCCTATGCAGCGGAGTGCAGCTTGCTGCATACATACATACCTTTTCTCCTGCTTGGCTCACTGCTGCTTGTCTCCTAATGGCATCAGTCTGCATGTTGTAGACTACATTACCAACTTGCACGTCTTATGAATTGTCTTAATAGAAGTGTCCTCAGTTGAACTCTCAAGTCTGTATACGGACAAGCCAGAGCCGGCTTGATTGTTGACAAGGATGCTTTTCCAGCTTGTCTTCGGCTGTTTCTTGGAGTGGTGGCTTACGTTCAGCCCCATCTCCGTGAACAACAACGCTGATATACATAATCACATCGCGCAATTCTAGCTCCGATTGGATCTCTTCGAACAAAACCCCGTAACTACCCCTGCCACTCGATCACGCGTTCAACGCAAAAGAACGTTCTGGCCGGAGAAGAGGAGGCAGTGGATCCCAGATTCTAGGTTGGGGTTGTACAACCTTTCACTTGTGATTCTCGGAGCACGTTTTCACTGGTTTCCGAATACCAGGTTTACTTAACAACCAAGTTTGTACCACGCTTTCTACATCATGATTAAACTGCTCGCCATTTCCTTGTATTTGCCGTCATTGGTCTCCGTGGCCGCTCTTCAGCTGGCTGGAATTCGGGGCCGTGATTCACTGCGGAGTTGAGAGGCCCTTACACCGTCGAACAACTCTCACAGGGTCTCGTCACGCATGGCGGGCATGCTCAATAATTACTTGGTAGTCGCGTTTTCATAGCCCTCATTTAACGAGTATACCTCGAGTGTTGCAACGCTCATGTTCTATTTTGGGCAATCAAGCTACTTTCTATACCAATTGAGATTCAAGGATATTATACCAAATTCGTTCAAGCGTTCTTTCCTCCTGCAGGGTCTGAGAACATCTCAAGCTTGTTTTTATACAGTGCGTTATTCTGCAAAATGAACAGCGCTAGTGACAGCGGATATATCCGTTAAGCCCGGCCCGGATCCTACTCTGGACGCAGTGTAAATCGAAAACACCTGAATCACCCATCCCACCAACAGACGCTTACTAGCCGCGGTTGCGGCCCATCTTACCCATATTTCCAATGCTTTCAGTCCATCTTATTCGTTTGTTGGACCCTTTTGTGCCAGATGGGCGCATAGTGTAGCCACTCACGCACTGGCGGATGCAAAGTCCCAAGCCCCCGGTTACGGGATGCTGTAGCACACCCTTCGTACATACATGTTCATGCCTCGTAGCAAAATGACGTTCGCTAAAGTTGCAAGGATTTTGCTTCATTTATATTGATGTAAAGACTTCTATTGGCTTGCTACATCCGAGGGCTTCGTTTTCTGGCGAGCCGGTTTGCATGGCGGACCCGAGGTCTGATGCTCATGTGTCATCACGCGAGACGAAGATGTGGCAGACTCGAATCAATATGCATATATATATAGCTTTCAATTACCTTTTCAACCCAATTGGACTTGAAATTTCAGCTTCTTCATCTGTACAATTCCTCACCCATTAATTGCTCTATTCAGCCCCAAGGCAAATCTTGCAACGCCCAAACCTCAAATTCATACACCGATTCACCCCGCACGTTCTCTACAAGTATATAATGTGTGAATTTGAAGAATACCTCTTCAGCTGTGGCCACTCCACCGTGCGCCTCAAGAACCATTGTCACATCGCCCGCAACAGTACTGGACACAAATGCCGCGGAGTCAAAGTACTACGGAGCTCTTGGTATCAAGGTGTACCCTGTGAGAGTTGTGGTACTCCTGTGAAACTGGATTGCCCTGCAGTGCCCATTCGCAATCCCTAGCTGTATAAATTACCTTTGGTGGGCCAGAACTAGCTTGGCGAATCTGTTTCGGCAATTGGAGTAAAAAGGGGATCCTCTAGGACAGGCAAATTGCTTATTCACTCATCCGTTGGTGATTAGGATTTTTGCAGCTTTGTTGTTATTTTGTTTTATTGTTTCTAACTACAATTGTTGGCAAATTTAATCATAATCATAGTCATTTGAGCTCATTCTGTTTGCCTTAATTTTCTATTCTTCATTCACCGTATACTAACAAAAGCTTGTGTGTGAGATACCAGGCTTTCCATTGGTAGGGGTTCCTACGATCATCATTACTGAGCTTTTCAACAGTAGTATACAAGCTGAAAAGATATTCGCAGGAACAAATACCCTGCATTGTGGAATCGTGGCTTGTCACGTAGGTGCATCAACTAACACTACTAGCGGGGCAATGCTGTCTTTTCTATCGCAGTCGGCCTGTATATGCTATTGACTGCAACACTCCTCTGATGCAATGCTACATTATTACCGAGAACTATACGAGCATGCATGCTGCACCTTTCTTCATCAAGAGTGGTGCAGTGAGACAAAACGCCGATGCGGGACGGCGCGGCGTATCAGCCGTACGACAAAGCCGATTATGCACGTCAGGCTGGGGAGTTGTTTTCTCTTTTTCCATGAAGATGTCACTGAGGCACTATCTCGGCATATTGGCAAAACATTAAAGTCCCCTACCCTAACCGGGGGGGGGGCGGAAGATCAATCACGTACTGTAGGTTTGAGGCAGTACCCACGAGTTGTCTGGCGTGGTTGTTACGCTGTGTCCCAGGAACCGGGTTATTACATGTCTTGTGCAACTATCACGTTTCTTTTTGGCCTTGATTAATTAATCTACGGTGCAGATTGTACAAGAGAGTCTCTGCCTCAGCGTTGTGCAGCTGTGGGCGAATCAAGTCCGTGGAGGCTACGTCGGGAAGCGCCCCTTCCGCCTCACGTCTGCAGCTGTGTGGCATTGCACAGTAGGGGAATGTTGATATATCACAAATTGAAAAACAGCATACTGCAAGATATTTTTTTTAATATTTTCAATATTATTTTTTCATCAATTCGCGTCTTTTGGCTGGATTAAGAGCAGCCGGGAATTTCACAGGCACAGTTTGCCAGTTTGTGGCCTCAACCAAGTTTCGTTTCTCGCCTTTTCCTCGCTTTAGCTCATGTTTGTCGCACCCTCTACCACGCCGACAATGTTGTAGCGCTTTGAGAAGAAGGTAACCCAGTCCTCCAGTGTACCCTTCTCCTTGTCATCCAGGTCGTGCCATTCTGGTGTGACGTCCTCGGGCTTTGTGGATGTCTTGCCGAGAGCTCTGGAGGCGTCCTTGCCAGTAAAGACTAGAAATCAAAGTACTTGTGTCAGCTATTGTCTGCATTGCGCTTTTGCTGTGCCCCTGCGAGTTTAAGCATTCTGGCAGTAGTGACGTGGCTACTTGCAGAAACGAGGCATTTGCATCAACCCGGGAACGGGCATCATATCACGTACCGTGGTAGGCCTTTCCGGGTGCATAGGAGGGGTTCCCTGTTACATCGTAGACTTTGCCCTGTTTGAGATTGTATGAGAGCCTGCATTGCCGATAGGGGCCTCGCACCGGGATGAGACTCACCTTGATTGCGACATAAGTCTTGTCACTATCGACGCCTATGAAGCACATGTCAGCATCTCGTCCCGCTCGAGCATCTCCAGGATCGAGTCTCGTCATTATGCAAGTTTTAGAACATTCTCCAATTGTAATGAGCCGCCCCGGAACCTTTCAAGACTTCAATCAACACCATGTAGCTTCAATACAGCTTGCACGTGGTGGCAATCAAGGTCCCGCAGCTCATTCGCGGGGTTCCCAACGTCAGACGGCGACTTACCATTTGCCTTGGAGAGCTCTGCGACAGATATCGGATCGTCCTTGGGAGGGTCCAGCTGGACAGGAACCTTGGGCTCGAATTTTCCAGACATTATGAGGCTATTTATGAGCAGGAGCTGTGGTGAACAATGATGTTGTGTCTGCAGGTCCGGCCCGAGGTCGACAAGCTCGACCCGCAAAAGCGAGCTGGAGAGTATCTGCGCACAGACCAACTCCGTCCGGTCTGGCGACTTGGCGGACCTCAAAAAATGATGAGCCGCGACAAACGTCACTTCTTCAACCCAATACCGCGAGCAGCACAGTAACGACAGCCCCAGCGCATTCTGCCAGTTCAAAGGCGGGATAGAATGGCTGTCTCGATAATTGCCTCGTTGAGGCCATCAGCGGGCCAATGTGTGCGCCGGGCGACAACTGGGCTGCTGTCTGTGCAGATACGATCGCCGACTGCGAATATGCGTCTTCAAGCCGTCGTTGGCCCCGTTTCCAGCCAGGCACGATATCAGTCAACTTCGGATGGCAAGCCTCAAGACCACAATAAACGGCCTCCTAAACAGCAGCAAGTAACGCTGAGGCAGTTTGCTGGGCGCGCATTGGTCGCCGGTTTTCGCAACCTTGGCACGGCGCTGAGCCCAAGCGGTCTAAAACAAGCCTATGGCCAAGCGCCCGGTACCATCACCATGGTTGTTGCGCTGTGAGTTTAACATATATACTCATGTCTCAATCTTTTTGATCTAACAATTCGACAGGCTTCTTCTAACATTCGGCGTATCCTTTGTCGCACTCCGATCCTTTTATAAGACTTTCTACAATTCCGAGTTCAACAAATACCCCGAACCCGTTGCAAATACGCTACGGCGAGCTATATACTACACAAACATTAAGCCCGAGCCGGAGCTGGCTCTCAAGTTCTACAAGAAGGCCCTCCAACAATCTGCAGAAATCGGGTTGGACCCCTTCTCCGATGAAGTGCTTGGCATCAGAATTCAAATAGCGTTCTGGCTGCAAAAGATTGGCAGCTACAAAGCCTCTGTCAAGGTTCTAGAGATGTTACTTTCCGATTGCCAGAAATGGGTGGACGTGATGGAGCTCTCCGTAAAAGATGGCAAGGTGGATGAGTCGGGTCAGTACGTCGCTGACAAGACGGCCATCGCCAACAAGCCTGACGAGAAGGCTCCACAAGCTCCATCCGACACAGGCAAGGCGGAGGATGGAAAGGCTGTCGACAAGGAAGAGGAAGAAGCCAAGATGGAAACGCTATGGCGCAAGCGACAGCGGCTCCTGGCCAAGGCTATCGGGACAAGTGTTAAGTTGGGAGAGCTCTACTCCGATGAACACGTCCTCGAGCCAGAGAAGTCTCAGAAGCATCTGATTTGGGCGGTCGAAACCGCGTTGAAGGAGTTTCAGAGGCGCAGAACCGACGGAGCCAAGCCTGGCGAAGAAGGCTGGCTCACTCCTCAAGAGCTCGGGGGCGCCATGGAATCTCTGGGCCGCGACTACGAGCGCAAGTCTGAATTCCACCTCGCAATTCCGCTCTTTTTCCAGGCTCTCCGCGTCTGTGACGACCCTTGCCACCGAGTAACGATAATGAACAATCTCGCCGCCTCGTTTGCGCAGTTCCCCATCTATGCTGGCAACTCGGGGGATGTACCCAAGGCTCTTGAGGGCCTGATGGACTCCAACATTCCCAAGACACGCAAGGAGTGTCTCGAGGCGGCAGAGAACTGGGCGCGCAACGCCTACACGCACGCCAAAGACGCCAAGGGCGAGGCCAGGACAGAAGAGTGTGATGAAGCATGCGCCGTAGCTCTCTGCAACTGGGGCGATGTTGCGTCGATGCTAGGAAAGAAAACAGTAGCTCGCAAGCGCTACAATGAGGGCCTGGACTTGAGTAACAAGCTTGGATTCACGGCGGGTGCCAGTCAGGCCAAAGAGGGTTTGTTGAAGCTTAACACGGAGACGACGAAATAAAGTGGAAAAAAGTGAATACGATTTGTTTGGGTGCATCTAGGATCATGCTGCTGAACAGTACGGTAGCTTGACTGAGCATCTAAGTGTTTTTATAGAATATTGTATATTAGGGATTAGCAAGGCTCATTCTCAGATTTTGATCATATACTTTAGGCTACCATACAAGACTATATTTCTCACTCAACCCTTCACCTTGACGCGTCCCGTCTTTTTTAAACTCTCTGCACTGCTCAAAATCGCTTCCTTTGCACCTCTGGGTTGCCACGCAAGTTCACGCTTTGCTTTTGCGTTACTGGTTGGTCGTACAATGCCAAGTTCCGGAATGATCGTGCCAATTGACTTGTCAAACAGCGCAGCCAGCTTGAGCAGAAAATGTGGCAGCATACGTGTCGGAACTCCCTTGCTTTCTTTGGCAGGCAACCCTTCTTTCAGAATCATGGCAATCTCTTTCGCGGACACGGCAAGCTCATCCGAAATGGCCAGATATCTCTGGCCTGCCGCATTCGGCTCCTCCATGGCTTTAATGTGCAAGGTCGCCACGTCCCTCACGTCGACAATACCGAAGGACAGGTCGGGCAGGCCCGGCAACTCACCCTTGAGCATCCTAACCGGCAGCTCCAGACTTGTGTTCTCCTCATTACCAAGTGAGGGCCCGAACACGAGGACTGGGTTCACGGTTGCGAGCTCAATGCCCGCAGCTTCTCCTTCATCTTTGAGCCACTTCCAGGCATCCTGCTCTGCCAAAGTTTTGCTCTTCTGGTAGGCCCCGACAGGAGTATGGCTGTCCTTTAAGACTGTCCAATCAGCCTCGGTAAAGGGGTTCTCGACGCTTCTCTCGCTGTGTCCGTATCCCACTGCTGCAAACGAAGACGTCACGACGACTCTCTTGACGGTCCCTGCTCGCTTGGCGGCTTGTAGCGCACGCATGGTTCCCTCGCGGGCGGGTTTGATGATTTCGTCTTCATGCTTTGGCTGTCCGAGCGGAAACGGCGACGCAACGTGCAAGACGTAGTCGCAACCCTTGCATGCCTCGTCCCACCCCTTGTCCCCTCGGAGGTCGACCTCGACAAAGTCTATGCTCTGTGCTGCCTCGTCGGATATGTTTCCGTTGCGGACCTTTGCGCGGACTGCGTCTGCGCGGTCGAGTGAGCGGACGGTGGTGCGTACTTTGTAGCCGCTTTGGAGAGCGGCGACGATGACGTGGGCTCCGATGAAGCCCGATCCGCCTGTGATGAGGACGGTCTTGGTGGTCATTGTGGTGGACAGGTTTACCGACGTGTTTATATGCTTTATGAGGGTGATGTCGGGGTATCAATTGGAGGTTCAGTGAGTTGGAAAAAGACGCGATGAACTTTAATTAGCTTGTCTAAGATTCTAGCTTTACATCATCTTCTGGCGTGCACGGGTCGGGTTAAGCTAATGCGGTCGGGTTAGCAACCTTTGATAAAGTAAAACTCCATTATTTATTTTCCATGCCGCCGCCGGCGGTAATTATTTGCCACCATCTGCTCCGGTTCTCACAAGCGGACATGTTGAGTTATCCCGACCGTGTTCCCAGTATCCGCTCTTCTTGACGGCAAGACCCATTACGTCATTCGAGGTCTCTCGATGCTACCCTGATACTAAAGAATATCTAATGAGGGGCTGCGGTAGGTTTTAAGGGAACGTTGAATCTGTACTTGCCAGTTGGATGTTTGCTTCTTTAGATTTATTTTGATTATTTTTTTTATTTTAGAGTTTGGCCAAAACTTCGCGGCTTCGCATGGTAGATCTATTCGTAAGACGGCCGGCCAGGCGACATACTAGTATCATTCTATATACATAGGGCTGTCCCTATAAACTGCATATTAAAAATCGAGAGGCACCTTTACCCATTGATATGCCACTGCCATCTAACTCGGACTCAATTTCTTTGCTGCTGCCTTGAGAATACGAGATGATGTTTTAGATTCTGCCTTGCAATCCCTGCTCCGATCACAGAGATGCGTCAATTCAGCCATGTCCGATGAAGCGCCGCGATCACACATATACGAAGCCGTCGATCATCTCCATCATCTTTTTATAGATGACATTTTGCCCACATTGAAAGGATACAACGGCGAAGCGCCCACCCGAACAGATTCGGTAACACGGAGCCGCCGAGGGCAACAGGAGAAACGGCCCGTACATCCACAGCCAAGTCAGCCTTGGGCGCGCGCTAGGGCGTGTTTCTAGCGGCACGGCATTACTAGTCATACGTTGTATGCAGGCGTGGGCTACGGCGTACATATTGGTAAGCCAGCGGTACCTATTACCCTGCAGTACGAGGTAGAAGTCGTAGTATTGGTAGTAAAAGTCCCGCAGGGCATGTGGCAGGACGTTTCCCATGAGGGTTACCAACGTTCATCCCGTATCTTGCATCTTAGCGGATCACAGAAACAGGCATCATTCCGCAAGCAAACGTTCCGCAGCCACGCATACACGCATCAGCAACCATAGCCCCTCCCAAGAACCGACTGGAGTGGGCGAGCGGCGCGGAGCTTGACAGCTTCACGCCATGGAGTATGCCCGTATACACACCCCTCCCTCTTATCCCATGTTTTACATTCTTACCATGTGGCTTAAGGCGAACCAGAAAGGGACATTCGGGTGGCCCGAGGGTGCGGATACAAGGCTACCTATTGAAACGGGGACTTTTGGGTGACGAAATAGGACATATGTTTCAGTTTCTGCCTCTGCGTCTTGCTAAGTTGTTTCTCTTGGCGTGTATCTGGGGGTCCTTTTACTTTGAAATACTGATAGGAATCATGAAATGTAGACTTATCTCGGTTTCTAGGAGTAAAGGTGCATTGGAGTCTTTTGCTGATACGAATATTGAAACACTATGAATGTAAAGTTGTGAAGGAACGTGCACATGCATATTCGTATACAAGAAGAGCGTATGGAGACTTGGAAAATTTGGAGGGACTTTCGAAATCTTTGCCAACGCTAGCTGTCGGGCGAATCCTTGTTTGGGATCGGCCAACTTTATGTCAAGTCGGCAGATAAAGTAGCCTCCACGTGCAGAATGCATACTGTACTTATGTACAGAGCGATCGCCTGGGACAGCTGCACAACCTGATATACCTTGTTTTACGCCTTGTTTTTCGACGGCGCTGCGCCCATGGTTGAAACACTGGTAGGTACAAGCCTTTAGCTTCGACGAGCCATGACGTAATTTTCTTCGTGTTTTGCAGATGCCATCTCGTCTATGCAAGTGAGTAACCAAAGAAAGCTCTTTGAACTAAAATAAAATGAAGAGCATTGGAACCAAAGAGGGATGTGTTCGTAGTACGGGTACCATTTGGGAACGTGGGATTGCGGCGGTGGAAGACTCTCGCCTTAGCCCCTGTTACGCATAGTAAGATTAAGAACAACACCAACGGTACGAGTAACTTAGTAACCTTGGAGCCAATTGCCAAAATAAAAAAAGGTGACAGGGAGATTGGAGAGTATTTCCGGGCCCGTGGACATGTCGAGGCACCGATGCCGAGGTTGGCCCAGACGGGGCCGTTGAAGGAATCTCCCCGGGCATCTCTCGATTTGGTAGTGGGTGCTAGTTACCCTCGTTCCAGGTGAGCTGCCATTGGGTGAACTTGGGCTGTAGGTGCCGCGAGGGAAATGGGCAGGGCATCTCCTGTGGGTGAGTCGAGCTGTAGTCGAGCAAGGCCACTGTTGCACAAATCAAACTTTCGGACTCTACGCGACCCGGAGTGCACAGTCACATGGCTGCTGGGAAGTAAACCAATGGCTAGACTTGAAAATGGAAGCAAGGTGGGCGAGGTCAACGCTACATCGTAGTAGTCATAAACCTGCAGCCTTGTAGCCTTGTCCCTTCAGCTTCAGCCCTCTTTTCAAGCGGCTACATATACTCCGTAGAATACACATGATAATGTCGGTTTGCGTGGAATATAGCGTGCATTATATCTACACAGATCCATGAAAATACCTTACGTCAATACACCTTCCACGTAAAAGAAACCGTGCATGTATAAAATCACCTGTTTGCAGCTGCTTCAACGGTGCTAACTTGTCGGAGAGTCTCTAGTTGCAGGCGTAATACGCCTTCAAAAAAGTTCCCGCCCCTTCATCTGTCACACTTGATGGGCTTTTAATATCATTATATGTATCTCGGCGACTTTCCAAAGTCTGGACCCCAAAAGCCACACTATGTCCATGCTCATGCACATGATAAACAAACGCACTCACAAACACTGGAAACTCTTGCGAATCATGAAAATAATAAACAAACTGAAGGATATAAAACACACTTAAATTTCACAATGAGACTGCGAGTAACACGACTTCGGGTGATTTGCACTCCGGCCCACCCCGATTTTTCCATACCATACGGCCCAAGGCTTAGCGCCATATGCAACTAAACGCGCCTCTTGGGATTGGTCCTTCCATCCCAGTACGCCGGGGTCCCGCGGCGTACTGGTGGAGGAGAGTGGGAGTGGGGCAAGCGGCGGTCCCGGGGCGGGGACTTGCGGGTGCTCCGCCTCCAGTTGGGGGGGGGGGAGGCCGGAACAGGGCGGAGCTGCTCGATTGTGACACTGACGCGGCGACAGCCCCAAGTTTGCGGCACCTCTACGGACAAACTCTGCGAGTAAACGCGGAATGTTGCGGGAAATTCGGCGGGTGAGTTGTAGGGCGTGCGCCGCCTGTTTACGAGGATACGAATCGGAGTAGCACATACTGCAAACCACTATTAGTTCTGTGGTACACTACCGCCCGCACGAGTACCATCGACGGTCTCATACATAGTGCCATGCCGGGTACAAGCCAGGGCAGTACAGTACACACAGCCTCACAGTACAAGTCGGGCCAGGTATCAGAGACAAGATGCCGTGTATCCATTTTCCCCCATTCTGGTGGTCCAATGACCTACAAGACGTGCAGAATAGATTCACACGATACACCGGTGTGTTGTACGGTCAAACCTGATTCCACACGCGCGAGGGCGGAGGCGCCATGGCTTACCTGCCGGAGTTAGCCAACGGTTTTAAACTTGTTGTCCGTAAATCAAATCGTTCATCCAATGTTATAATTGGTTGGGAAATTCCTGCCTGTAATTATGGGCACACATTCTGCTGCGGATCAGCAGCCTTGCCCTAGTTCGCAATAGGTCATAATTAAGAGGAATCTATCAAAGTTTGCATGTCAAGGTCAAAGATTGCTAAACATCAAAACACAGGACGGCCCTAATAAATAGCCGGTATTATCTCCGATGGCTCAGAAGAAACGGCGTCGGAGTTATTATCTGTCTCGATGGATACTGTAGTACTCGTACTACCAAGAGAGGAGCTGCGAGATTCAGGTCATCGTCTTCTCCTATTGCTGTGGCAATCGCTGTCAACGTACCATCACATAACGGAACCCCAAACTCAAAGCCACCCACTATGGAGCCTCACTTACAACACATACATACTAAATATATATATTGCGAAATAACTACATCTCCGGCTATGATGTCCGCCACACTTCTCAAAGCCGTCCCCGTCCCCGTGTCTGTCCCCGCCCCCCCCCCCCCGGTGCCCATCCTCGCTCTTCGGGCTCCGCCATTCGTCACTCGTGTAGCCGCGTCTCTACAGTTCCCTCTTCTCACGACTGCTGGTAGACAGAAGCCTCAGCCACTAAAATAAGCGCACCCGAGTACGAGCGCCTTTCCTAAAACGCCTAGCGCCTTACAGGGCAAGAATCGTCGCGCCCGACACCCGGGATGCTGGCCTGGGGGCCAGGAACTCCGTGTCCCATGTCCAACACGTTTTCTGCCCTGTTCCTGTAGTTATACACCATACACCCCCTCAGGGGTGTTGTAACCCAATTACCAAAGCACGTACATACAGCAAGTGAGCGGTAGTACGAATACAACAACGCAGCCTTGCTTAGAAAGGCGGGGGTGAGAGACCCTTCGGTGCTGTTGCAGTGTTCTCCGAATCCAGCCCAGCCTCATAAGACGGAGAGGGCTAGTGATCAGCACAAGGCTGTAAAGATGAACAACACGTTTTTGGCTCCGCAATGGCAGTGAGCCGGTACATGCGCCCTTGATGCAACATCTTCTTTGTAATAATGTACGCCCCCCTTGGGTGTGTGTCTATGCGGACTCGAGGCCCCTCCCCCGGGAGGCCTTTTTGGATTGTGCATACGCTTCGGCGCCGTCTGCCACGTACCCATCGCATCGGTACACCTCGATCAACGTGGTTGGTTGATTATCTTGAGAGGGTGTGGTCGGTTTGGTATATAAGACCCTGTGTATCCGCTCCTCGACGTAGGGCTATGGTCTTCCTGGTTCTCCCCATTCTCTTCCCCAATCTTAGTTTGCAAACCTCCAGTCTCGAATGCAAATCTTGTACAAGACGGCAGTAACAGACCTTGAAAAGTTACAAAGACGTCTCCAGAGTCTTTACACTTCACATACTACCCCTCACGCAAGACTCCCAGTAGAAAGCAACGTCCTGAATCTACGAGTTACACCACACTTAACCACACCCATCATGACCGGCCCTGCTCGACCCCCATCAACACAGCCAAGTCACTGCTCAGAAGACGACTATACACACACCTTTGCCAGTGACTCAAGCTTCTACTCAGCAGGAGACTGGATAGGCAGTCTTCCAACGGGAGCAATGACTCCCTTACACCATGCTTCTTCCGTGTCCGGATCCGAAATCTACATGCCGGCAACATTTGACCCCAGAGAAGCCAATACATTCCTAATCCCAGTACGTTTTGCTTTTCCCTACTCAACGCTTGCACGCAATCATCTCGTCACTAACCACGGAGACACAAAAACCAACAGACACCCCAGCTCACTTACTCCGATCCCACCACACCAACCCTCCCGCCAACAACATCCTACTACGGCAGCCCAGGCAGCACAGCCAGCGAGCCTGCTTTCCTCACAACCCCTCAATCCCCCACTCACACCGCCGTCTCCGGAGAAGGCACCAATTCACAATCACCCGAAGTCGAAAAGAAGCCCAAACGGAACCGAGCAAACCGCTACAAGAATGCACACCCAGCCGTCTTGTCTGTAAGTCTCATATCAACACTCACAGACCACCCGCCTTTTACAAAACCCCAAAAATGGAAATGTATGTATGTACTAACATGGCAAACCCCATCATCGCAGCGCCGAAGGGCTCAAAACCGCGAATCACAGCGCGCCTACCGCCGGCGCAAAGACGACCGCATCGCCGAGCTAGAGCAGCTCCTCAGCGAGGCCACGGACCGCGAACACGCCCTCTCCCAGGCCTACATCGCCCTCAAGGCAGAGTACGACCAGCTACTCGTCATGGGCGGCGGTATTTCCCAGGGAGGCAGAACCGACGGCGACGACATGTCTGGTGCGGGTCTCTTGTCTTCTTCACAGCAGGTCATGATATCAATGCCGTATAGTAGTGGTGTGGCTGCAGAGGCTTCTGGGTCGACTAAAACCAGCACCCACGATAACCAGCATTTACACCATCCATATTCGTCGTCGCCGGGTGTGCAGTTTCCTTCGGCTCGGATGTAAGGGAACACCTTGTTCTTTCGACTCTATACATCCCTTTGCTTTCTTTTTTTTACTTGCTTTCTTTACCTTTTTGTTCGTCATCACGTTCTTTGTAAAACGTAAATGAAGGATACATTCACTAACCAACAATCTACAGCGATCTAGATGGCCTCGGCTCAAACCAGCTGCTGGCTCAGCTTCGAAGCACCGGGGACCTGGTCGCAAAGGAATCGTTTAAAATGGAGTTTGGGAAACAGCTTCTACAACAGGCTTGAGATATTATGGAAAAAAGCGTGACCATGAGATCACGACAGGATTGAGCGTTCATATTCAGTTACTGCTTCAGCTATTGATGATTTTCTTTTTCATCTTTATTTGGGAGATTGGCATCACCTTGGGGGGGGTTCACAGGTATTTATTAAACGCAGGATTCACCGTCGATGGATATACTCGGGTTTTGGATATAGTATATAAAAGCGACCGGATTGCGCCTCTTGAGAACCAAGTCTCTTTCAACTGATATTCCCACGACCTCATAATCGGAATCCCAAGCAATTTACGTAGCATTAAAGTAGGACAATATCCACAAGCAACAACGCCTTGCGCCAGAAGATCGTTTTCATAACCCCATTACGTAGTCTTTTGTCTCTTTGCATCTACCCCATCGGGTTGCGCAGTCGCCTCTGCAGTAGCGACATGCGCGTTTGTCGCGACATCGCTTAGAGGCACTCGTGTGCCAGCGGTACCATTCGTCTCGCCGGGGAGCGGTCGCTTCATTGTCGGTGGCTTGTACGATCCGCGGTTTGCGAGCGGACTGCCTGGGCCACCCGGAGCTCCAATTCGCCTCGTGTTTTCTACTGAAGGGTTCACCAAATTGCTGCCTCCTCTCCCTGCATTCCCTCCCGGTCTGCTACCCGTGAATCCGGTAGCGGCACCGCCTGAGGTTGGTCCAGACGACTGGCTCGCTGGTGGCACATGCTGTCCATTCCGCGCCACTGGCTTTGACGATGTGTGGTCGATACCGGGGGTCTTGCGAATGGAAGGGCTTTCGGCTTTGGGATCGAATACTTGTCTGTTTTGCGGCGGTGCCGCCGTATTCTGGTTGACGTCTGTTTGGATAGATCTAGCTGAGAAGAACGTTACAGGCCCGCCGTGGTCTCCAGGTGTCTGTCCGGCCGGCTGGTTGCTAGGTTGCTGGTTGGGGGGTTGCATAGGAGGTCGACCTTGTGCCTGATGTGGTGTTTGTGGAGGCCGATTCATGGTTGTCGTCGTCGTACTTGCATTCGGGGCCTGCTTGGAGGACTCCGGCCCGGCAGCAGACGTCAAAGAAACAGTCACCTCATCCGGGTGGCCCTCTTCTGAGACGCAAAAGTCTGCCTCATCGAAATCTATTGATGCTCAGCCTCTATTTCTTCAAACCCGTCAGATGAGAGCATACCTCCTAGAAAATCCTCGAATGATTCATCCACGGCCACTTTGCCTCCATCTCCGCCTCCTCCACCGTTATTCTGTCCAGGAGGGGCAGCATTATTGTAGACCGCCGGTGCACCACCCTCAGGCTCCTTTTTCACAAAGTCTGAGTGTCTATGTAAATGTATCTCGTCAAATTTCTTGACGGGCTGTGCTTTAATCTTGGTAACCTGCTTGACGTAGTCTTGGTCGTAGATGCAGTTGCCAAGCACGTTGCCAAAATTCCGCAGCGTCCGTTTCAACGCGTCTGTCGTACCCTCCTTCTTTGCCTTTTCAAAGGCCATGGCCTTGCTACGCGCATTGTCGATGCTGCCGTAACCAATGTCCTCGTGATATGTGCCGTCCCGCAGCGTTACGCGCACAATGACGCTGAGGCCGATGCTTACGCGTTGTGTTTGCGGATTCTCGTCGGCAAAATCGACTTGAATATTTTGGATAGAGGATGACCAGCCATTGAATCCAAACACTTCGTTGGCCAGCCCGATGCACTTCTCCGCGGTAAGATAGTGCACCCGCGAGCCGCCGGGGCCAGATCGTGAGGAAATATATTCGGGGCCGAGCTGCTTATCAAGCCTCGACGAAATGGTGGCAATTTCTTTTGCGGTCCATTCTGAAATCCGGGGTTTCGACTCTTCGAATGGGTTCGTGACAGCCGAGTGCTGAGCGCCTGGGCTGTTTGGATCAACAATTAGCAGTTTGCTCAAGACGTGTAAGAGCAGCGCGTTGCGGAGGCTTACGCAGGCATCTTGTATCGAATATATCTCTATTTCGGCATTTATAGGAGTCCGCCTGCAGCATTCGAGCACCTTTCCTGCAAGTCCGATAATTTGGGGCAAGGTCCGGATATGTTGATTGTTAATCAGTGGTCAGTCGTGCAAGTCGCGTTCACGGTGTCGCGCGAGGACCTGGCTGTCAAACGGGAGACCACGTGAAAAGGTACGTACCATCACCATCAGGCCGCCGCCGAGCCTGACACCAACCTGGGAGTCGTAATCACCTATCAAAATGCCAGGAAACACAGGCAATCACTTTTAAAATTTATTTCGCTTCACATTTAATTCCATCACTTCCACGATGTGTCTTCAAATAAGAGCCAGGTATATCACAGCGCAGATTTGGCTGCTTGGCTTTGTTTACTATTGCTACGCCTCAAAAGGGCCACTATACTATGTACGCAGTGAAATGGCGTACTCCAAAACAAATCAAGTCAATGCTGTGAAGTGACTAAACAGAACATACAATTCCCAGTCCTTAACCGGTTGCAGGAGAAATGTCAACAAATTGCAAAACAAAACGCCGTACCATCCGTAGTCCGCAAACGATGCGGCTCGAAGTCTATGCTAGTTCCATGATGCCAGGTGAATCTCGTCATAAAAAAAAGGGTGTCGTAACAAGGCCCACAGGCCTAGCGGCCAGGGTGCAAAATGTATAGTATGGGCCGTTAAAAAGAAAACGTTTACCAGGGGCCGACTCGGACTGGAGAGCCATACGAACCGGACATGATCTGGTTCAAAATGGAGTTTTGCTCCGATGAATTTGGGCCCTGGTTGGCAATCCAGCCGACACTGTTGGCCATGGCAGAAATAGCTGTAGACAGGCGACCTCCAGACTGCTCATTGTGTCGAGATAGCGTGTCGTCCCAGCCACCAGAGTGAAGGTTAAATCCACCAGCTCGCTTGGCAGCTTCGTTGATGACAAGGGCCCATGCCTTGGAAATGTCGTCATAGGCATTGTCCTTGTGATGTCGGTATGCTTGGGGTTCCCAGTCGGGTAGTTCATGAATAAACTTGGTGGCCCCGTCCAGAAACTGCAACGATTTCGTGGGCTGCGTCTCGACTGGCGGGAGGAACTGTGGAGTGAACTCGGACAAGGCATCAACAAGGGCCACGAGAGGCTCCTTGATGCGGTAATAGGTGTATTCCGCACTGCTCTCGCCGTATGGCACAGAGTTGTTGAGCTTTTCTTGGTAGCTACGGAAAACCTCGAGAACGGATTCAACCGAGGGTCGAGGAGCTCCAGATACTACCTCGTGGCCAATGTCCGGGTGGCGCTCGCAGATTCTCTCCAGGGCGGTTCGAAGCTGGTCGGTATCCAGCGTCTCAAGAAGCCTGGGCAATGCCAGGGGCCGACCGGAGACATCGTTGGATCTGACCTTTTTGGAAGGGCGAGCTATGTTTCGGGCAGCGGGTGAGTTTAGTGGCGACATGGCCTCATCCCCGTCTCCGTCTTCGTCGGCTTTTCGTTTACGGTTCGCCATATTCTGAAAGGGAGATTCTGTAATCAAGCGTCAGCAATGCTGACCAAAGCATGGGCGGCTGGATGAGCTTGGAAGTAATGGAAAAGCTTATGCGTTGGCGGCGTCATCGACACCACACTGGCCTTGAAGCCTAATCCAGCAAAAAACGCAGAACCCCAGGCCAAGGCGGGAAGAAATAAATAGCAGGGAACAACTTACGGGATCGTGATGGCGAGAGACGGGGATTTTCGTGCTGATGAGGAAAGACGGGAGGTTGCGGCGAGAGAAGAACGTTCATCGTGGTTGGTTAGCGTTGGTTCTGCAGACGCTTACGACGAGCGGCGAGGGCGGACGCAAAAGCAGATGCAGCCCGTGGCAGCCAGTGTTTAGCGGCGGGAAATGGACAGAGACGGCGATGAGGAGCGACAAGGCAATGCAGCCTCACGTCCAACGCAACCTCTGAATGTACGGCGCTGGCGAGAGTCGAGTGTCGAGCGATAAAGGCGGTGCACGACGCAGCAGGTTGTAGGAGGCCGGTTTTGGGTGGAGGGCGGTCAACAAAAGTTGAGGAGCTGAGATGGGGGCAGCTCGTAGCAAGGGCGACGAGCGGGCGAAGCGAGCACAGCGGTGCCGTGCCGTGCGAGACAGAAAGCCGGGCCAGCCTTTTTGTTGTGGAGCAAACGCTTCTGCCGCGGGCGGGAGACGAGTCACTGCGAGGGCAACGCAACTACAAGCACCTAATAATACAGCACAAACCCCCGAGCGGCAATCCACACGTGACAGCACTGTGAGGGCGCTACTGCGTAGGCTGTCGCGGCAGATGGGGCGCTGTTCTGGTAGGCCAGGCCGCTTCCTGGACCCGTCTTTGGCGGGGGTCACACCAGCGCCAATGCACCCCAAGACAACATGCCGGGTGGCCGCGAAGCCACTAGTTGACCTTAGCGGCTCTGCCAGAGCGACGTCGTTTCAGCTGGCCATGGCAGAACCCGGGCCGGACTTACGACAGTATTACGGAATTGTATTGATGGGACAATGTTGCAATTTTGGGTTTCTAGGTGACATCTCCGATGGTGGCTGGCAGTAGTGTGTGTCTTGTTTTTTCAAGCTTACGCACGTTGATCGTAACTCTATACATTTCTAGGCCGAAGGGTATGCAACAGACCTTTGCCAGAAGAAAGTGTCCAGACGCTCCAGGATACATAGGATTATTCGAGTGGCGATGGATACTGCGTCAAGAATCTTACACGATCCGCGTACCGCAACTCATTAGTGTCTGCTTGCTTTTGTCTGCTGCATGGTGATGATCTAACAAGTACACGACCCTGAGAGACAGCTGACGCCAGAATGAGTGTGCTCTGGTACTGGGTCAGCACATTGCACTAGCGACCGCACGCCTAGTTCCCAAATCAGATACTCCCATTCGTGAATAGTAGCGTAGCTTCACGTCACACCCATATCAAGATCAATTCATTTTTCAACACGCAAAGACAACAGACGAAATGAAACATGAAAACCAAACCCCGAATCGCTACAGGGTAAGCAGTGCCCCACCGAACCACGGTCACTCGGGCCGTCTGGTGGGCTTAATTTAGCAGCACCAGCCGACGCCCACGCCGCCTAATCAGCTTATCGCTCCAGAAAAATTTCTGGCGGTGGGCTCTTCGAAAAAACGGCAGAATTCAGACCAACACGGCAAAAGTTTCTGGCGTTTGCATTCGACCACACGGAGCATTCAGCAGGAGGTCTACTCCTGTACCTTAAAACACATACGCTCCTCGACCTCCCAGAATGTCGTCGCCCGAAGTAGATGCTACGTCTCCCGAGGCTGATGTCTCCGCTACCAAGCGCAAAGCCGCCCTGGACGAAATCGAGGTAGATGTCGACGCTCCCGAACCGCCTTCAAAGCGAGCCCGCCGTGCTCTGAAAAAGGGCAAGAGTGCAACCGCCAAGCCTGCCGACGATAACGACAATGAAGACCTCGAAGGCGAAGAGTCAAAAGGCAAGTCCGAAAAGGCTGCCCGCTCCGAGCATGGCGTCTGGATTGGCAACCTGCCATTTTCTGTCACGCCGCTGGAGCTGCGCCAGTGGCTGATTGACAACTCGGGGGAGGTCGTTACCAAAGAGTCCATTACTCGTATCAAGCTGCCTACCGTCAAGACGCCTGGTGGTCGGGACAAGTCGGAGAAGCCCGTCAACAAGGGCTTTGCGTATGTCGACTTTGCAGACGTTTCAACAAAAGTGGCTGCCATTGCCATGACGGAAACAGAGCTCAATGGCCGCAGACTTCTCATCAAGGACTCAAAATCGTACGAGGGACGTCCTGCAAAGGAAAAGGAAGAGCCGGAAGCTGTTGGTGGTAATGCTGCTGGAACCAACGGAGATGCCCACGGCGGCACCGGTGGTGTCAAGGTTGACCCCAACGCCAGCCGCAAGATTTTTGTCGGCAACCTGGGCTTCAAGACCACGCAAGACGACGTCATGAGAAACTTTGAAAAGTGCGGAGAGATTGAATGGGCCAAGATTGCGACCTTTGAAGACAGCGGAAAGTGCAAGGGCTTCGGCTGGGTCAAGTTCAAGGAGCCCGAGGCCGCCGCCTGGGCTGTAAAGGGCTTTGTCAAGGTCAAGGAAGGGGTCGAGACCGAAGAGGATTTCCAGGATGACGCAGGCGCCGAATCGGAAGAAAAGAAGGACCAACAACAACAACAACGACAGTACAAGACCCGCAAGTGGTGGGTGAACCGCCTGGCCGGTCGCCCTCTCAAGATTGAGCTGGCAGAAGATGACCAGGCTCGGTATAAGAAGCGCTTCGGCAAGGACCGACCAAAGGAAGATAGAAATGGCCGTGGACACGCTGGGCCTGCAGAGCGTCCACCAAGACCGCCCAAGGCGGCAGATGATATCCAGACTGCTCGCTTAACTGGCAGAGTGGTCGAGCACACCGGTAGCAAGGTGACATTTGACTAGTCTACAAAGTAATATAAAAGCAAGTACATATGTGAGATACCCAATTCCAGGTTTTCCCCAATGATTTTATCCCGAAATCTTGTTGTGTTTTAGTTTGCCCCTACATGAGTATGCGATTCCCTTGCAGATGTGGCAGCCAATGTGGCTCTCATTTGCTCCCCTCATCCGGGGCGGAGGTGGAGGCCCCGCACTTTCGGCCCCGGGAGTGACGCAACGGGCAATGAGCTCTGGCGTGAGCTTTGCCACTACTTGGAGAGAATGTTCATCCTGCATCTACTTATCTATTGACTGACTAGCACGGCATTTTAAGCGAGAACAGCTGCTTGCAGATTACGAGCGATAATGTATCAATCACAAGTATCTTTTACACTGGACACGATATGTCCATGGTAAGTGAAGTCCTATCCAACCGCCGACTTTCAAAATAGTTGGTATGCTCACAGCTCTTAATAAACAGGACTTTCATCGCAAAGAAACGGTACCAGACACCCCAAAACCAATAACAAGCACAAAGTTTCCAAAGCTAACCATTTGGCTCTTAACCAGCCTTGACGAAGCCCTCGCTCAAGTCCGCAGCTCCCCAACCGGCGAAAAGATAAACTTCACCGTCGACTTCGCTCCCTACCAGCTCTTCCCCGACTTCCCCGAAACCAAGGACAAGAACCAATGGTACCTCGAAGAAAAACACATGGGCAATCCCGAAGGCCAGCGCGTGTACCAAGAGCACATGGCCGCCCTGATGGCTCCGCTGGGCGTCACGCCGCGCTTCGACGGCCAAATGGGCAACACGCTCCACGCACACCGCGTGATTCAGTATTTCCAGGAAGAAAAGGGCGCTGAGACGGCAAACGCGCTCGTCGACGCCTTGTATAAGCGCTACTTTACGCAGAGCATGCACCCTGCTGCGGATGAGACGCTCATCGAGTCGTGCGTTGAGGCGGGCATTGATGAAGAGGAGGCGAAAAAGGTCGTGGGGAATAAGGAGACGGGGCTGAGGAGTGCCAAGGAGAAGTTGAGGACTGTGGCAATGGATGCTGATGCTGTGCCGATTGTTTCTGTCGAGGGGAAGAAGAGGGACATTACGATGAACGGCGCAAAGGAGGTTGCGGATTATGTCAAGGCTCTAGAGACGATTGCTAAGGAGAGTGCTTGAAGCCGATGCAGCTCTTGGTTTTGAAAAAGTATTTAAGATAAAATGCAGCTGGACGTTTAGCTATCGATACTAAAAGAATGAAAGTACATGAAGAAGAAGAGAAAGAATAAAACAGTAAAAGAAAAGCGCTGTCTAAAAGAACGGCCGACGTCATAAATATCGTCATCATATGTTTTTGGTCGTTTCATTAAAATGTCGTAAAAAGTCACCTTCAAAGAGAAAGGAAAACCCGTTCATAAACCGTGAAAAACCTTGATTCCACCATACAAGACCCATACCAAAGAAACAAATAGTTGTCCTAAATTCAACACCTCGAAAACATTAGAGGCACGACTGCACTCTGCCTGTCTGTTGTCCTGCGATCCTCCAGAACAAACTCACGACTGCAGTTAACTCCCATATCCCGGTTTGCCAATAGTCGGCAAGCCGCTACAGCGCCATTCGTCTTATTCTTTTTGGAAAACTCGCGTGTTAGCTTGTTCATCACCGCATCCTTGGCGCGCTGCAGTGCGCTCACACGTGCAGCAGCATCTTCCGCCAACAGCCGGTGAGTTTCCTCCTGCTCAATGTTGCGCTGAACGGCCGTGATGCCATCGTCGCTTTGTGATTTTCTGCTGTTAGGATCATAGACTGTCGGCTGCAGCAGGACTGGCTGAGGATCCGACGCCATGATGGGATGCGAGATGAGAGGATCAGGAACGGCGGTTGGCGACCGTGGAGGTGACCGGGCGTTGAGATGCGGCTCAGAACGCTTGCGTCTGTGTGACTTGGAGGAGGATGAAGATGAGTGGTGTGATGCGCGATCGTCGTCCTCACTGCGACCTTTATGATGGTGATTCTTATGCTTGGACCTGTGATGCCTCACGCGCTTCTTCCTGAGCTTTGTGCTGAAGCCAATGCTTGAATCCCTCGCGGCTGCAATCTCCTCAGACAAGCCTTCAATCACACTCCTCTCCTCTTCATCAAAGCCAAAACCACCAAAGTCAGTCTCGAGGAGTTCACGGCTCGCAGCCTCCACAGCCGCACTCGGGCTAGGCAGATCATCTGAACTCTCGCTGGTGACAAAGCTGTACTCCGAAGGTGTGGTAAAGCTGTTACTTCGCGACCACATCCTGTCCTCATCAACTGGTGCGAGCGCCTCTGACCATTTGCCCTTGTCGGCAAGCGAGACATTTTCAAAGTCAAACTCCTTGACTGTTTTCTGATGCGATGTGATGAGGTCTCGTAGCTGTGGCGCGTACATGGTTGCGTTGCGTATCTGCAAGTACCGAAGGACAGGGAAATGAATAGGAGAACGAGATGGAGGAACGGGAAGAGGAGACATGGGAGATGTGACTTCGTGGAATAGCTTCTTTGAGGTGCGCGGAGGAGCAAAGAGGGGGTCTGCCGAAAGCGCAACAGGACAAGGCCCCTTGCCACCAAGCCAGCTAAACGAAAGCTTCTCAAGTCTTGGAGACAAAGTGCGGATATAATCATCAATAATCTTGAGGTGATCCAGTCCTGGCGACGGTCCGTGAAAGTCCCAAGCTTCAACAGACATCTGAAGCTTCCTTATCTGCTTCCAGCGGCGGCCGGCAGAGGGGACGCTACCAAAACCAGAAACATGACGAAGATAATTCAGAGCCGCAGGGTGTAGTGACGATAGCGAAAGCTTATGCAAGTTGTCCAGCGGGGCTCTCTCAATAGCAATGCGAAGACTGATGAGTGCATAGTCGACGATATCCCGCCTGTACCTCTCCGCGGGATCCTGGCCAGGACAGCGAATAGTAAGATGGCGCATGTTCGATAAATGTCGAAATGCAAATATGAAACTGGGCACATTGGTCGCAGCGTGGAACAGAGGCGGATATTGCTGCATAAGAATATCCCCAAGCTCAGTATTAGCATACTTGGGCCTTGTCAGTGCCGAGTCCATGCTAGTGTGCGGCGCATACAAGAAGCATATCTCCTGTCCAGTCTCTGGGTGAATCAACGGTGGGAGGAAAGTTGCCTCCGAGTGCGCGAAGTGGAATGTCAGATGCTCAATGTGATGACCAATCCGACCCAGGGCCGAGACGCGGCTAGGCTTGGTAAAGGTATTGGTATTGAAAGTGACATGGATGCGAGTGAAGAGGCGTTTGGTGAGAAGGTTGCAACAGGCAGCAGAGGACTGGCGAATAGCACAGAGGTCTGAAGTAGAGAGATTTGGGAAGAGGCTGTCTTTGATGTTTTCGCTTCTCAAGATGGCGAGAAAGAGATGCTCTGTGGAAGACATGGCTGGCTCATTCTAGCGCTGAGTACTCGTATGTATAAGTGGTTATGGTGTTGAGCAGACTGTAGATCTCCAGGCACCAAGGTTATGAAACAGACGAAACGAGTAAGTTTTGAAACTTAAAGTGGACAGTTGAAAAGATCTCTGTGACAGAAAATGGTTTTATAAAGATAATCAAGTCTTGCGATATGATGGAAGTTTGTAAGCGAGCAGTTGATATGAAGCTAATTCTCAATCAGGCTCGTTCAACCGGATAAGGCAAGTATGAAGAAACAATGTGAAAGAAAACAAGGCTACAAGAAGCGGCCGCCTTGGGACCCAGGAAGGAAAAGACGGTATATATCCCGCAACTTGCCCTCCACCTTTTCTCAAGTCTACCCGCAGCTCCTATCGCGTTCCTCTTCACCTCTTCCCTCACTCTCAACCAGCTTTCCAGCCACCGTCTTTCAACCAGTTGATCCACATGAACATGCAGCTGCACTACTGGAAAAAGGGGAAACAAACAACCTTGCATACTACCTTAACGCAAAAGTGGTGTAGTGTGAGTGGGCTCCAGGGTACGGGATATCCGCGAGCCCAGCTTAGGGTTTCTACCCATGCGACAGCACCAAACCCCAAGCGTCGCGGGGACAACATCCGGCCTCGGAATCGAATGGACATCAATGAGTCAAAAGTCTTAGCACCGGCTCCTCCCACATGCATACCCAGACCAGGGGTCGTGAGGAGTCGTCCAGTAAGAACGCCACTCGTCTCCGCGGTCGCGTGGCATGGACCGCGCAAGAGGCCATCGTTGAGCGTGGAGAGCTTCTAAAATAGACGCTTGACAGCCACTCGTTCAGCCCTGTAGGTGGCAGTTTCGCGTGGAGGCGGACGTCTGCAGCGCGATCTGTTCGTGGCCCTAACGCGCCTTGCAGATGCTCTAGCCAATTAGCGCTGTTGCCGTCGACGCGGGTGCCGCGTAGGACAGGGGTCTTTGTACCACCCGGATCGCGGATCGCGCCGCTGCGCGTTCCCCGGTTCGCTACGCCATGTGGGGCCGGCCAGAGTGTTTCTCTGCTTGTCTCTTTGTCTTTAAGCTTGACTCTTTGGCTGATTTTCTAGCGGGGGCCTGATAGTGGTGTGAGGTCCATAGGCTGTTCATGCGGCTGGGAAAAGGGAAACGAAGCCACGCAATTATGGAATCATTGTGCGTCCCGTGGTTCTCGTCCCGTGTGCGTACGGAGTTTCTCGGCAGATTCAAATGCGCCATGAAAACCCTCTGTTACCCTCCTATCCACGCCGAGCCGGCCGATGCACTACTCATTGCCACTGTTCACTATGACAAACAAGTCCTATCGAAACATGTTTACTTCTCTCGCGTTTACGCGACCACCACTCCCCAAGTAGCAATGAGACCTTGACCCTCGCTCGTAGAATTCAATACGTGGAAATCAAAATCTTTAAAGGGTATCAGATATATTGTACACGGCATGAGGCTGCCCTCCCCAAACGCCACGCTTATACTTGCTATAAAATATTCCTGCAGCATTACCTTCCACCCCTTCCCCTTCCCCTGCCTCTTCCACCTCTGCCGCCTCGACCCCGAGGTGGCGGCCCATTTCGTCTTCCCCGATCATTACTACGTGAGTCTCGCGGGGGTGGTGGAGGGCGCTCTCGTGAAGAAACTGGTGGTTTCGGTGGCAACGACGGCGGCGCGTTAGATGGTTGGGAATTTCGATAATTGGACACTCCAGGGGGTGGAGGGTATCCTGGAGGCCGTGAAGGTGGTGGCGGCAGAGGCGGAGGAGGACCAGGAGGTAGCGGTGGCTGTGCCCCGTTGAACTGGATGTTACTAGACATGCGAATTTGACCAGCTTTTGGCGTCTTCTTCTTGACAGGCCAGTTACCCAGAAGCTCAGTCTCTGAGTCGTCGCTTTCGGAATAGTGGACATTCATGGTGCGCGAAGCGTGCCCCGGAATCTTGGCGTTCTCGCGCAGCGGCTTCTTCTGACCTCCATACTGGTCAACGGCTTCCTCAATCGTGACCTCACCACAATTTGGATCAACATAAAGATTGCGGTTACGCAGTGTCCATGTAGGATTGTGAGGGTTGTCACCTCGTTGCGAGCAGTCGGACGCAAAGTGATTTCGGCTGCCACAAACGGCGCATGAGGGAGATATGGATGAAACCATCCTGACCGTCTCCGAGTCTGGATGAAAAGATCGCCATGATTCTGTACATTCGTTTTCCAAGTGATCTGCCAAACCGCAGTAGGCGCATGCAAGCCCCTCATCCTTGGTCAAAGCCAGCTTCTCGACACAAGTGGCGGCTTTGTGTCCCAACTGTCGGCACTTGTCACATCGCACGGGAATCGATTGGCACGTAAAATCCCAATGTCCAGCTTCCCCACAGAATCTGCATGTGTTATATGTGCAGGCGGCGGCCGTGTGGCCCTCGCGGCCACAGGATACGCACATGCGAGACGCATCTGCCGCGGACGGGAAGTATCGCCTCTGCTCTTCTGTTGGCTGTTCCACCACCGGTTGGCTTACGACAGCGCCATTAGTGCTTGCAGCTGTTTCGCCATTTGGTGTAGTAGTCTGAGCTTGCGAGGCAGCTTCTTCCGTGGCGGGATCGAGGGCAGGAGGCTGTTCGCTGGGCTCATACTCAGGGGAGCCTTCCACCTCTCCGTCTTCCATATCGTTTGAGTCAGCAGGAGGTTTTGTTTCGGCAATAATCGTCGCTAGCTTGCCCGACTCATCCATGGACCGGACCGTCATTTTGGCTGTCCGCTTCTTAGGCGGTTTCAGGCCACTGTGTACATCAACGTATTGCGTAAATGCAGACACAACGCTGCCGGGAGTGATTTCCTTTGAGAAATCGCCATTACTCTCACATAGTACGCGAGTCCAGTCAGTCACCCTCTCAACCCAAGAGTTTTCCTTCTCCCGTGATAACGTCGGTAGCCTGAGAGGGGCTGTAAAGGTCTCGCTGCGGAAGACGTGCGGGTTGGATGGCACAAATGAGCCTGAACGGCGCTTCTCATCAACCTGGCCGCTTTCTGACTTTGTCAAGCTCTCGTCGACTTCACCTTCTTCTGAACCCTTGCTGGCGGCGCTGCTGAGTGATGAGCGGCTGTGACTGAGCTTCGCGCGTTTGGAAATATGTGACGGTGCATCCGCGGGCGCTGAACCGGCTGCATCGGGCTCATCGTCGATGGCGTGCTTTTTAGATAATGTTGAATCTTCCTCACTGTCGCCTAAACTGATGACATCGCCAGGTATTTGCTCTTCTGATGCCATGGCGACTATTCGAGCTCATGGGAGGCGAGAACGGTGGTGATACGGGCAGTTGCGCAGTCCGAATATGTGCCGAAAACTGTAGAAGCGCAGGCAAATGATTGAGTAATAGACACTTGCGCTCTACTAGCCGCAATTACCAGCTTCGCAGACCTTTTTGGTGAATTTCAATGGCGTTTAGAAGAGAGAATCGGATGAGAGTGAAGGCGAAAAATAATGACGACGAATCAGCGCTGCGCAAAGCAGGATCCACCTCGAATTTGGGAAGTTGGAGGTGCAGGCGTGGAACAACTGCCGAGGTTTAACCCCCCACCGTCATCAAGCAGCTTTTCTATTTCGCGGAAAAGCGTGAGGGCAAAGGTGAAATGGTTCGTATATGATTTAATTATGGATGGTGAATAATATTTAGATTATATTAACCCGGATTTGGATTTGACTTACGCGTCGGGAGGACTGTGATGGCCTTGGTTGCACAAACGCCAGCAACACGTTACGAAGCACCATTTGGCGCATCGAAATATCATGTCAATGACTACTCGATGACTTTATTCATGGGGCCGTGAAATATGAAATAACTTGCAAACTATGGAATGAGACCTTTTCCCGTCTTATATCGATAGAGAGCATGGCTCCTCCGCCTCAGGTTCGTACTTGAGTCACCCAAGCGTACGCGAAATACTTCATGCTCATCAAAGCAAACAGACACCAACGCCTAGGCGCTTCCTCGCGCCCAAACGCGCAACTCAGCAGGCTGATCCAACTCCCACGCCCATGCGCTTTCAGTCTACGCCGCGCTTTGCAGTGTCATCTACCATTGGCGCAACCCAGAGCAGAAGCATAGAAGACGTGGAGGACGTGGAAAGCGGACCATCACAGTCACAAACAACAGAGGCGTCTGAAACGAAGCAGGTATCGGACTCTATTGAAATCGACTCTGATTCACCATCAGAAGATGCCGTCATTGAATACACGAGAGATGATGCAATTGAAGAGAATGATGCCCATGACGATGAGCCCCTTACAGGATCAGACAATGAGACGGTCGAAAGAATCCCAAAGAGGAGGCGGCTATCGGCTTCAACCTCACCATCTGTAGGGCGCAACCTTGAAAGCGAAACAAGTACCGCCCATAAAGAGGGCTACAGTTCGGATTATCAAGCGTATAATACAGACGAAGGGGAGCCAATACAAGAGCCGACATCAGAATCTCGCCCAGCGCAGCCGATATTCCAGCCAGCGCCGCGCTTCAAACCAACAGCCGAAGACGAAGACCACACGACAGAGGGCTTACCGCCCGCATTCTCCCCTCAGCGGCGCGGGGCAAAATACGTAGCTGGCGGCCTAGCAGCAGAACTTCAGAGCTGGCTCTCCGAGGTAAAAGGCTGGGAAGGCCAAGGCGATGCTGAGCGCGACGCAATTGTGCGCCTAGCCGTGCGCGAGGTGAGACCAGGCCGGAGGATGTACCTCGTTAGAGGATATGTACGATCTAGAGGAATGATTCCCGGCGACGAAGACGACGAGAAGCGGTTTATTCTTGCTGGTGAGGGCAGGTTGACGGGGTTGGGCAGGCGGGCAGTTGTTGAGAATGGATCGGTGGTGCGGATAGCGGCCCCGGTTTGGGACGTTGTGCTGGAAAATGACACTTGGACTGTTGCATGCGAATGGAGCATTGAATGAGTATTATGTTTATAATTTATATATAATGAAAATAATGGTATTAGTTGTTATAACCTTGAGTGGTTGGCTTGGCCGGACTGTCTTGGTGGTGGTGATGCACATAAGCGGGCTTTCACTAAACGCGACGTCAGCGCTCTGCTGTCGAGTCTCTTCATCTTTCATCTTCCATCTGTGCCTGGAATATCACCCATTGGGGCAACTACCTTTTTTTCTTTCTAAGAATAAGACTCTGGCCAATATACAAGGATAAGTAATGACTATACAATGATACCAGCCTCTCTGCGCGCGGGCGCAATCCTCAAAACATTCCGCCCCTTCCTCCCACCTCCAGCATCATGCGCACCGAGCTGCACTCACCACACACGAATACGCGCATTCTCATCCTCGACACAATTCCAACAACGCACATCCGACCCATTACGTATTCTATTCTGCGGCTCAGACGCATTCAGTTGCGAATCACTCAAAGCGCTACACAGAGAGCATGTCGCAAACAAGCAACTCATCGAGAGCCTTGAAGTCATGGTCCTTCCAGGGAAAAGAACAGGCCGGGGCCTGAAGCAGATACGCCAAGGTAAGTTTTTTTCTTTCTCCAAAGTCTTGACAACTTGAACAAATTGCGAACTTTCGTTTCAGTACCGTGTAAATCTCTGGCGGAAGAGCTGGGACTACGCATACACCAGCGCGAAACATTTCGGCAGTGGGATGTAAGTTTTCACAACGCTATACCAGCCCTTGCAAGATGTACATAAGTCTAATATCCTTTCAAGTTACCAAACGGGACAAATCTTTTAATAGTCGTTTCATTTGGTCTCTTTGTACCAAAACGCATCCTCAACTCTGCCAAGTACGGTGGCCTCAACGTTCACCCGTCTCTCCTGCCCGAGTATGTTCGCATCCCTAAATAAATGAAGACAAAATTAACCCAGTCTAACAACATCAGCCTCCGAGGCCCAGCACCAATTCATCATGCACTCCTACGTGGCTCCTCTCACACAGGCATATCCCTACAAACCCTGGATGCTACAGCTTTTGACCACGGCACTGTTCTCGCCCAAACACCATCTCCCGGTATCCCTATCCCGCCCTCAGCAGCATTACCCGACTTCACGGCCCAATTAGCCATCAAGGGCGCTGAAATGCTCGTCCAAGGCTTACGAGACGGCGTACATGTCCCACCTCACGTCGACGCGGGTTGGAAAGCCGCCGAGCTGGAAGGGGAGCCGCTGTCGCATGCGCCCAAGATAGACAAGGCTGCTGCACGGGTTGAGTGGGATAGCTGGACCTCCGTGGACTGGAATCGCAGAATTAGGGTGCTTGGATCCGTTTGGGCGAATGGTGTGATTGGATCGGGGAAGAACCAAGGCGATGCGAAGCGTGTGCTGTTCTTGGACGCTGAAACCGTTGGTGAGGAGCAGGTACAGGGAGATGCAGCCCGTATGACTTTTGCCGGGATGGAGACGCAGAATACTGTTGAGGGGAGACTAGACGAGGAATCGGGGTCGTGTTCGATGAAGCTGCCAAACGGGGATTGGATACGCGTACAAAGGGTCAAGGTTGACGGCAAGACGGAACAAGATGCTGCCGTAGCTTTGAAGCAGTTTCGGCAGGTATAATGTAGGATTTGTACAACATATATCCCCTATATAATAGAGCATTGCGAATACAAAACTATCCAAAGGGTATCATGTTTATTTGTTTTTAGCTCTAAAGCATAATTTCATAAGCCGCCTTTGATGCCCAGCCTTGATCGTATCCATTCCGCCCACTTGCTCAAATCCTCTAGATGCTCCAACACCTTTGCTAGCTGCTCTTTGGTAATATCCTTTCCATTTATCTGCCTCTTAGTGCTGCCGGCCTTTGCCTCATCCTCTGTGCCGCCTAGAATATTCTCATTCACAACCTCGACAGCGCCGCCCTCCAAGATCCGCAGGGTGATGTTTGCCGTCGTCGAATCTATGGGAAAGACTACCTGTAGGTGTGGCGCAGGATGTACCCAGAGGATAACATCTAGGCTGAGGTCTGTAGTAGACGCTTTGCTGGGGTTCTGTGTTTCGCCCGAGTTGAGAAACTCTGCGAGCTGATCCTGTATTGTCGTCATCTCTGATCCTTGTAGCTTATCCTTGCTACCGTTGGAATCATCCTTCTTTTCCGCTATTCCGGTTTCTCTCGAAGCAAAGCTCTTGTTAAGAAGTGTCGATAAAAAGGCATATTGTCGTAGGAGCGGAAGCATCTGCTCAAGCTGCTGTGGGTGTGAGAAAGGCATCTCAGTAACCTCTTGAGCATAGATGGGCTTGTATATAAAGAGTGTGCTTTGATGTGCCTTTGTGGCAGGCTTTTTCTCTTTATCATATACTTGAATGCTGCGATTCCTGGTAATCGTACGAGCCTCGCTAGGATCTTGCTTCGCACCAGGCGGCAGGGGAAAGAAGAGGGCGTCAAATGTTGGAGGAGGCGCCTGAGGGCGGCCAGAAAAGTCGGTGCCGCCTCCGATGTTTGGCGGCTCAATGTTGGCGTATGCGTACAAGCGCGACCAGTCATTCTGTGGAAGGATCACAGGAGGATCGAAAGTGACGGTAAACATGACGCGCGGTACTCTTGTCGTAGAAAGATCGGGTTGAAGGAGCTCCATCCCAGCATCCTTGTTCTCCTCAGATTGTGGAAGAGAGACGTTTTCAGGTTCTTGCCAGTCAAGGACAGGCTTTTGTGCATCGGCTGGCGCATCTTGCTTCTCAATATCCTTTGTGATCCAGTTGTCTGATACTCTGACAGGAGGCAGACCGACTCCATCAATAGCAGCGCATCCCAAAAGCAGCGACCAAATCTTGTCATCGCTGTCTGACGGCGAGTCGCTTGTAGGGGGAACAAGTCGCAGCTCTTTCCAGTACTGGAGAGCCAGCCCGACCTGCCCTCGTGCGTGCATGACCGGGATGCCATGCTTTTCACACATTGAGCTACTGGAAAGGAGCGCATCCGACTTTCCAGCCATTTGTGGCTCTTTTCGTAGCTGTTCCATATCCCATTCGTGCAGTCGGTGCAGGCTGCTGAAGATGCCAGCGAGAGCCTCATGACAATCCAAACCGGGGACAATGCTGAGCTTATCCAGCTTGGCCAACCGTTCGAAATTGACAGCAAAGGCATCCAACGATTTCGTCAGTGGGCTTTGACCGGGTCGTAATTGAAGGTTTTTGAGCAGAATCTGGCTTGCAGCCTCAATGTGTTTGGAAACCGAATCGGAGGACCCGTGATATGAGAGCGTGACGTTTTGAACAATGTTGTTGTCGAGGACAATATCGATGGCAATGGCCGAGCCAGCTATAGCGAGCGTCTTTGTTTTTCGGCCGCCGGGAGTACCGTGCTCTTCGGAGAGCAGTTCCATGCCAAGGCGTTGGGCGAGCCGTTCCAAGCCTTCTTCGCTAACCATGCCCTTCTTCTCCTAAACAAAAGAATTAGCTTCTGCGGACCAATATCCAAGATAATTTCACCCACATTGAGTATCTTTAATATAGCCTCTAAACGTCGCAGCTTCTCATCCTCGCTCGCAAACGCCGCAGACAGAGTATCCAGGCCGCCAACGCCATCAAGCGACATGTCAAAGCCAGACCCAATTCCCAGTGCACCCATAGCAGCCGCTGTAGAAGGGCTATCAAAGTTCAAAGACGCCATACTCGATTGTCCCATCAGTCCAGACGTAGCTGGCGACTTTTTGTACTGCTGCGGCGAAGAGCGCTGGCCGCGCGGAGAAAAGGCAGCCTGCGCGGCGTTGGAAAAGGGCGTGGACACTGGCGGCGTAGCAGCAGCAAGTTGTGATGGCGTCCTGCCCTGCTGGCCTTGGCCAGAGGGAGTGCGTCCCTGCTGCGACGGCGCATGCTTCATAGGCGTTGGAGTCGACATCTTTGGGCTTGTTCTATCGATTGCGGTTCGTCGTCAACGAAGGGTCGTTTGTTGTGCGCGGTATTGAATAGGGACGACAATCAGAACCCTCGTGTTCTTGAAGTCGACTGATGACTGATGAAAGCTATTCATCTGCCGTATGAAGCAACCCATGCGGTGTGCTAATCATGCAAGGGCTACAGAGGCCGATGGGAAGTTGAGCAGACGCTACCAGCGCGTAGGCACAAAGCTTGTGCCACTTCACTTAACCCGCGACCGTTGCCCCACAGTAGCTCTTCCGCTTCGAGATTTCGCAACACGCCGACCTGCAAGCGACCGGACTGTGCAGCCCACAAACGACGCCTCACGGGGCAGCAATGCGCTGAAATACGAACTCGGCACGGCGTGAATAATAAATAGCGGCTGATGAGCTGATTTCTGGCGACAATGGCATCGTCGGCCGTGAGGGTCGCGCGGGACATGTACAAACGGTCCATTCGGGTAATGGTGTCGCCTGCGCCAGCGACGTTTGCCGAACGACGGTCGATCCTACAAGTACTGGAGCGATACGGACCAGTTGACATGTTTAAAATGTCACCGGTAAGCTTGTTTCACACCCGGGTTGCAATGATTTGGTCCTCGCGCCTGGCTTGCGGCGGAGGCTGCGGCCTCTAGAGAGAAATCGCTGACGAAAAGGTTTCTACAACAGGGGCAGCACTCCAACTACATATCCGTTACGCGCGAAGAATCAACGGCACAAAAGCTAGTGGGCATGAGTCCAATCTCGTACAATGTATCGATGCCCAGAGCAGCAGCAGACGTTCACGTTGCGGACCTGGTAGAAACAGACAGCCATCTGCACATAGAAGACGGACATGCAGGAGAAGCGTCTACTTCAAAAACGACGGCGACGGCGGCGTCTTCACCACAGAGCAGAGGGTTTAGGCTGGATATATTCCCTGCGCCCGAATACAACCACCAGTTTGCCATGTCAGGGAGACCAGAGCACCATGCGTGGCCAACGTCGTACGAGACGAACAAGTCGTTTGAGGCGGCGACATTGAAACAAGTGCTACCGCACAACATGGCACGGAAGGGATTGGCGCACTGGCAGATGGACCTGGGTACGGTAGGAAGGCAAGGCAGTAAAGGTAGACGATTGCAGCTGAAGAACTGGCTACCTAGCAAGATGAGATCTCAATAATGCATACAGATTCACATGCAAGCATACAACGTGCAGATGGTTTTGCGGCGCTGTCATTCGTAGTGGTGTCTTGGCCAAGTCTCTATTACCAAGAATTTGTCCCAAAGAGGTAAAATGCTGGAAAAAACCAGGGAGACGAGTGAAGACGTCATGACGCATGGAAGCATCGTGCTTCGGCTCAGAGAAAGCTGGACATCCAAGGCGTGAGGTAATATGCAGGGGATAGCGACAAGCAGCCACATGGTCTGCGCCACAGTTAGAGCGCCGGCCAGGTCAGAGCATTCAAACCAAGGCAGCGAGCGAGACACCACGGACAGCGGGAACAACAAGCGAAAGACCTTTCTAACAAGAAACAAAAATTCAACGTGGCTTGAGCGCAGCCGCAAAAGGCCGAGAGCGAGGAGGGATCACGATTTGCAAGGCAAGAAAATACCAGGATTCTCGACGCGTGTGCAGGGGTCTCTGCTGGCCTCGGCGCAACTCTGTTCTCGTACATAATAGTATCACGCATTGGGGATGATGCCCAGGGCGCCACAATTGGATCGGCAGTGGTCGTCATCACCGCTGCGAAGAAGTGTGCTGATGAGCTGGATCGCTTACTCGTAGGTGCTGGGTCCTGCTGTGGTATGCGCCACACACTTTGGTGGGACTGTTGACATGTGTGGTCCTTGGTAGCCGATGGTGAAGATAGTGTATCTACATTATGGCAAAGGCTGGCAAAGGTAATGCATTTTGCACAAGAATATTTGGGCATGGTATGAAGAGCAATGGGCTGGTTTACTCGTACTTGATACCTGTTGGCAAAAATACAAATAGATCGTCCGAGGTCTCGGTAAACTCTGCAGTAAGATTCGGAAAGGGGAACAGTGTGGTGGAACAGAGTAAACTGCCGGACATATGGAGAGTTGGACTGCACTAGACGGGCCACGAGACTACGAGTTCTGTGCCAATGCGGCTAGACAAACAGGAACCTTGTCTCATTAGCAAAACTTGGTGGCCTTTTTGGTGCAACGCAATTGGTGATGAGGTTTGAGTGAACGAGTGACGGGGCTGCTGAGGTCTTAGTGCCACCACCCAGAGTTCCAGACTGTCATGGGCCAGAGGTGACGGGGTAACAGTAAGGTTGCGTTGTGGCGCAGGGGTGGCTTTGCGCTCTCTGCCGAAGAAAGGAGAGGAGACGCTAGCAAAAACCAGGGAAATTGCCTAAACCTGCCCTGGCCCACTACCAACAGCGTCACTAAAAAGGTCTTGTTTTGACCAAGCAATGACAGAGGCGCCCGCCAAGGTCCCGATGTGGCTGAAAGGCCCGCAGGTGCGCGCATCTTGAATATGCATGGCGCGCCACGAATACGTCAATGGCCTTGGGTTGCCGGCGGTATGACTTTTTTTATTTGTTCCTTCTCTTTCCTGGCGAGGCTGCATTTGGGCAGCAAACCGTAACAGGGAAAGGATGGGCAGGGGTCTGGGTCCTGGGTAAAATGACGTTGTAGTCTCCAATTACCGAGAAGCTCACGGGCTAGGACTTCAGCAAGACTCCATACATGCTCTAATGTGGAAGCATTTCCCAACGAACTAGGTAGTAATAGGCACCAGAGAGACGGGCAGAGCGAGGTACTCGTACCTCGTAGGTAGGCAATGAGCAAAAAGAAGGTACCTGACATTGACTTCATTTGTACGCGACCAACCCCGGCACTCGCCATCCACCCACACGCCTTGTCTTGTATCTCGGTGTCAATCTCTGCCTGAGATGTACACCACCGATACCTTGTCCGTCCTTTCCCACCCTCCCCCCAAAGGCAGGTTAGGTTAAGTTGTCTTAGCTTTCTCCTTTGCCAGTACACCGTTGGCTGGCTCGTGAAACATTTGTCGATTTATATGTACCGCCTCGATCCCACCCTATTTGGCTTATCTTGCTCTCTCTCTCTCCCCATCCTCTTTTCCCCCCTCAAGTGCTAAGCTCTTTCACCACCCATATTAGCACCACCGCCCTCTTAATCCATTTACTTTGTTTAACCCCCCCCCTTTTCTTTGCGTTTTATTAGCAAGTCACTCGATACCCGCCGAATCCTCGACTCACTACCGTCATCATGGGCGTCGGCAAGTTTATCCACCACATCGGCACCTTCTTCCTGCTGGCTGCTACGGTGCTGCTCATCATTGCCGACATCTCGGCGCCCGTCATCAATGGCATTTCCATGCTGCGCGTCAACTTTCGCGACTCGGTTTCGGAGAGCGAATTCTCGTTTGGTACTCTGGGCTACTGCCAGCTGAATGTCGAGTAAGTTGCTCTCTCCTTGTCCTCTGCGTTTGCGTTTGTTGTTGTCGTTGCCGTCGTGGGCCACCACCACCAACACCGCCACAACATCATCACTTTCGCATCACAGGTTGTCGCCACAAACGCCCAACACGCCACAACCACCAAACCTAATGAATGCAATTGCTAACGCGTATTCCCTCCAACAGCGGCAAAGAGATTTGCAGCAGCAAGAAGATTGGCTACAACCCCGCCGACCTTATCCAAGGCGTCGACAATGAAGTCGACTTTGGCTCCGCCTCCGAGGACACCTCCCGCGGCCTGACCCGTGTCATGGTTCTGCACATTGTCGGCACCATCTTTGCCTTCATCGCCTTCCTCCTCTGCATCGGCACCAAGACCTTCTTCGCCTTCCTCGGTTCCGTCTTCTCTGGCCTGGCCTTTATCGTCACCATCGTCGCAGTGGCCTGTGACTTTGTCACCTTTAGCATTGTCAAGCACAAGGTCAACGAAGTCGACGGCAACAACGCCACCTACGGCTCTGCCATCTGGTGTGTCCTGGCCGCTGCCATCCTGACCTTCTTCTCCACCATCATCGTCTTCCTTACCTGCTGCGCCGGCCGTCGCCAGAAGAAGAAGAACGACATTGCCAGCAAGGAGGCCAACCTGGGCGCCGACACTGTCCCCAAGAAGAAGTTCTGGCAGCGCCGCTAAGAAGTTTTGGGAGTTTTGAATAGGTTGCTACTGCGGTGACTTCTGGATTCAGACGCTTGCATGTGCAACGTGCTCCTTTTTTTTTTACAGCTCTTGATTTTTGATACCACTACAAGCAACGAGTCGGATGGATACGTAATGCGGTAATGAAGGAGGCGCGAGATTATTCTTAATAATGGAATACATCTTGAAGTGGATCAAACAATGGCTGTTTTTCTCCGAGCACCTGTCAGAAAGACGAGCTCATGTCACCGAGAGAGTATAACGTGATACCTGAAAGATGCGAAAATGATATCCCAGTGACGTTTTCTGCTTTTTACTCTTTTTACTTGGGAACCTTAATATATTATACTACTAATTATATCAACATCAATTTGCAATGTGCCGTGTCTGGAAGCTAGTATAAATTCATGACTCGACTAAACACTAAAACAGCGGCACACATCTGCAATACATGAACAATGTTTGTGAGCTGGCTTTAATCCACAACCCGCGCAACACTCAACCCATCCCACAATGGCAACAAGACAGTCTGCAGCCGAGGCTCAGCCGTGCAAAAGTCATTGTATTCCCTCACAGCCTCGACCGACTTGCTCGGCGCAGCGTCGCCGCTATCCGCCGCCGCCGCCGCCTTGCCGCTCTGGAGCACGTTATCCGCCACAATTAGCGCCCCGGGCCGGAGCAGACGGCGGCCAGGCGGGCTGTTGGGCTGTGATGCGGCGAGCATCTGCTTGAGGTAGCCCATGTAGCCTGTCTTATCGGCGTCTAGGAAGACGAGGTCATATGGCTCTGCGTGGTTGAGCTTTGGGAGACTATGTCACGTCATAAGACTGTTAGCGGGAAAATTGGTTCTGAGAATGCCCAATCCGAGCTTGTGGTATACTCGGTGTCTAAGACATATATTGTAGTGGACAGGAAGGAGAGTGCTAGGCAACGGACAAGACAAGGTGCTTCCCTTGCGGGAAGGTGTATAATTAAACGGAATGGCGAGAGAAGATATAGACGACAAGGGAAAAGAGTGATAGAGAGGAAAAGGAAACGTACCTCTCGGCAGCCGGACCAACAATGATTTCCACATTCTTCACCCCATTAGCAGCAAGCGCATCGCCGGCATGCTTTGCAAAACCAGGATCGAACTCAAGCCCGGTAACGGTGCCATCTGGTCCGACAGCATGAGACCAGACCATGGCAGAGTATCCCAGGAAGACGCCAACTTCGAGGACTAATGTTGTGAAAACCTCAATGTTAGCCTTTTTCTTATTTAATAATATGAGACAATTTGCTTGGAGTGTTTCATACCCCGCTTTGCGCCAATGCTGCTGGCGAGCAACATGTGAAACTGGCTCTGGAAATTCGACGACAACATGACGGCATCCTCATGGCTCGACGAGGTGGCGTGGTAGTCGGTTATGTGCTTTGGCAGCGCGCTCGAGTGCTCGGCCGCGTAGGCGGAGACTTGGCGGCCGAGCTCGGCAGAGTTGTAGTAGCTTGGGTGGTTATCCTTCATCGTTTTTTGATGGCCTGTATGATGACAATGGTGATGAGGGTGATGGTGTGGAGCGGTAGTAATGTGTGGTATGATGATACAAGACAAGGCGAGTTGCGGTTTTATGGAGAGGGAGATGTGCCGAGTTGTCTGGGTCTTTTATATACGAGTAAGGTAGCTTGCCCCTCAAATCTGATAACAAACACAACACCGGACATGTATACATCCATGGCTTTATTAATCTAAACCTGCAGAAAGCCACAAACGCCTTTGTCCTGCCCTTTTCAGCCTTGGTCTTTGCAGAATGGTAGTAATCTGATCTCGGATCTCCGAACCCAAGCACCCCCCAACAGACAACGCGCGGCGGCTTTGCATCATGCACGGCCCCACTCGGTCCGTCGGCGGCGTGGGGTACTGGCGGCCCACGTCTCGGAGACGAGAAGGCTGTTCCGAGAGGGAAGGGGTGAAGACGTGAAATGCAGTCATGTTGTGAATGAAGATTCATTGCATTATGACGCAGAACGGAATAGGTTGAATTTGCTTACGAGGCTCGGAGAACCGATGAACTGGCCGAGGTTGGTGCGGCAGGCAGCGTTGTAGTAGTGTGTTGCGCCGGACTTTATGGAGATGGTGGACGTAGAGGTATCAAGTCTTGGAAATGCTTATGGATGAGTCACCAGTGAATCGTTGCTTACATTAAAAAACTAATTATTCTAAAGGGGATTTTTTTTTAATAAAAAAATAATAATAATCAAGTGTGCTTTGTGTGTGTGGTTTTGGCCACGGAAACATGTCTACCTTGCACTCATTCCTGACAAACCTCCAACTCAAACTACTACACATGTATCAACGTGTACTGTACAATAACTTGACCGGCTTCAGTCCGCATAGACACCTACAGCTTCAATCTTCCCCTCAGGGCTGAAAGTACATGCTATAATCATACAATCACCAAAGCAGCACAACACAGCAAAGTAGCAGAAGAAAAATGTATAAAGTATCAACCCGCCGTTCCGAAAAAAGGAACAGCACATATGAACCAACTACAAAATCCCTCCTTCTTTCCAATCCATACAAAAGAGAAGAAAAAAACAGCATTACCGAACCCTCCATCCCAATCCTTTCATTACCCATTCCTTCCCCCCCAATCTCCTTCATTACCTGCTCGCCCTTATTGCGCGAAGCCCAAACCCCAAAAGCTCACAGAACGTCATCCAAGCGGGGCAAAACCAAGAAAACATTTTGCCTTCAAACACGCAAAGTAACTTGGCAGCAACTAAGCACTTACAGGAACAAGAAGCAAGTGCCAACAGCAACAAGCGCGCCCAAGACGGGCACAACCTTGTCACTCACACCAGCACCACCCGTAACAGGCGGCTTGCCATGGGGCGCAGTAGGGTGCGCGCCGCCAGCAGTGTGGTTAGCACCATGACAGTTGGGGACGGTAGCGTTGGCGTGAGGAGGAGCACCAGTCGAAACAGGGTGGTGGCACTTCTTGGTAGTAGGGCAAGGCTTCTTGGAAAGGGTAGAAGCATGAGCAGAGCTGCTGCAGGGGACGCGAGAAGCAGACGCAGCCTCGACCTCAGCAGCGACAGCCTCATCACGAGGCTCGTGCGTCTTGGTAGCCTTGTGGGCTTGGCTGGAGGAAGTCTTGTGGTGCTTGGCCGCAGGGGTGGTGCTGGTAGATGGCTCCCAGGTGTTCTTGTGGTGATACTTGCGCCAGGTGGTGGTGGTGGTCTTGGCAGCAGCGTCAGCGTCAACGACGACGTCGGCAACTTCGGCAACGTCGGCGGCAAGGTCGATGTTGTTGACGTCGTTGGCAAAGACGGTGTTGGCCAGCGCGGCGGCGGCGAGGGTAATGGTAGCAGGACGCATCTTGGGGGGTATTAGAAGAGAAGCAAAGGTAAGGTAGGGTTAGGATAAAAGTAGGTTTTTATCTAGTAATAAAAAGAATTTGTAGTTAAAAATCGAGGGCTAAAGAAGAGGAATCAAGACCAAGAGAGACGAAGAGGCTAGATAAAGAACACGCTTTATATAATTTCACAGACACCCTCCCTCGTTCTTGAGATGGCTGGAATAATATACATACATACGTACATACAAAGTAGTCCTTGTGAAGAAATCACACCATGGAGCTTATTTACACCTCGCAGCCACACACCAACCCCAGGAAATCACCTGGACTCTCCTTGCTGGCCTTGTTTTCAGGCACCTATTCCATCCATTCCTCCCCAGGAACCCGCTCTATAGTGTTGACTTGCAGGGTGCATGACGGCATTGAAGCCGCAGTGGCTTGTGTTTTGGCTGCTTTTGTCGAGCTTATAGTAGCAAGTGACGAAACTCAATCGACAGAAATAGAGCCAAATCTTGCCGAGCTTGCACACCAGTGGCTTGAAGAGGCGCAACAAAAATCAGGCAAGGTGCTCACATGTGCTCAAGAACCGTGGTTGGACAATTCAAGTTTGTTTCGTTTTTCCTAGAGTCAACGGCCACAAAACAAAAAGGGATAATGCTCGCTATGTGTAAATGCCACCTTTGTCAACCCCATCCCACTGCCTCTGCTTGGTCCTCACCTCATCCGCCGTCTCTTGCCCCCGTGGGCTTTTTGGCTCTGGCCACCAGCCACATGAAACAAACTTAGTTTAGACCTTGTAAAAACAAACGCCTCCAAACAAAGACACCACTTCGCAAACAGACCGTTTATTCGTCCTCGGGCATGCCTGAAAATAGGCCGAATCGCATCCGATGGCTCTGTTCATAGCAGGTTAGCCTTTGTCGCCTCCAGATGCATTAGGTTAGCATAAAGGGGGGCGGGCTGGCTTACAAAGGGCAGCTTGGGAATAATAACGGCCAAGACGGCCAGAAAATTAATAATAAAATATGCTAGATCGTAGTGGGTATAATGCGTGCTGAGCAAAAACAGCACAATGGGTACGCTGAGGAGAAACTTCTTGGTCGGGGTGTACTGGGCGCCATTGTCAATCTGCTCCCACATGTTGAGGTTGTCAAAGGCGCCACTGTTGAATTCAAAGGGAACGCCGCGGACGTAGTGGAACATGATGTACGAGCCGACCATGTAGGTAATGTTGGTCAGCGTCCACGAGGTCTCCTGCGAGACGCCGGGGATCACGTCGTAAAAGATCTTGAGGCAAGCTATCAGGACAAAGTGGATGGTCCATGCTCCTAGACGAAGCGCCACGTTAGCATTGTGAATTCTGCCACGGAAAAAGCCACCACTGGCGATCATCCCAAGGCGAAACTTTCAGAAGGGATGGAAGCTATTATTATTGTTACCTTTGGCATTTGTCCAATTGGCATTCAGGTTGGGCAGCGCGGCTTGGTCATTGATTTGCTCCAGAGTCTCAGGGGGTTCGTGATAGACCTGGAGGATACTGGAGGATCTCCTCCGACGTTCGGGACTGTTCTTATCAGCCATGTCGAGATATGCGCTTCCACGACCGGGAGGCTTTGTACCCGCGTCGTAGGAGACGGTGCGCTGAAGGAGAATTGGGGAAGACAGTTTGGCGGTGTTGAGAGGTAACGTTGCGGAGATGTCGGATAGAGTTGGGGTGGGAGTTTGGTAGAGAGTTTGTCGTGTGGGAGATGGACGCTAGCGCAGGCACTAGCAAATGCGTCGTCAGATTTCAAAAACTTGCAGTCTCGTCAAGCCTGTACTGTTCCAATATCTTGGCAATATGGCGCTCGCTGTCCGCAAAGTCGATGGGCCAACAGAAAGCTTCACGGGTGTGCGTTGCGGCGAGGAGCAGCGGTGACGTGACGTGGACGGGTGATGGCTGTTCCGGCAACGCAAAAGCCGAGGATGGAGAGCGAGTACGAGGGGGGGGTTTAACGAGCGACTGGGACACACAAGGTTCCGCAAGAGACGGGATTCAAGCTTTTTTTTAGCGTTTCGTCCCAAAAAGCTGGTGCAGGTTTTTTTTGCCTGGAAGCCAGAGAAAATCGTCAATGGCAGCCTGACTGGGCTTGCGTTTTTTGGCGCGCGACAGCGGACGCAGGTCGGTGGGGACCCCGAGAAACTCTGGCGAGGTACGTTTCGTCAAGTAGGGGGGTGCCGGCGCCGCGAAATGAACTGTACTCTAGCCTTCCTGCTTCGATCGGCGGCGGCTGCTAAATAGGCGGCGGCGGGAGGACAGATGGACGCAAGATTTAATTCGATCGGCGGCCGGTCTTGAGAGGGAAAAAGGAAAAAAAAAAAAAGCTCGGTGTTTGGAGCGGAAGATGGTGTAGAGTGACAAAAGAGAAAGGCATGGAGATCAGAAGGAGGAAGAGAGGAAGAAAGAGCGAGAGGAGGACAGACACACACCACCTGGCAGACAGACGCTGGCCACGCTACAGTCGGACTCAGGGCCATTGAGGCAGGGTATTACCTCCTAATACTGGTAGGGGTGGTGGGTCGCCTAATGGGCAGGGAAAGCTTGCGTGACACAGCCCAAACCGGTGCCGGCTGCAGAGTCCATCATTATCAAGCCACCACCCAAAGTGCTTTTTTTGGGGGGGGCAGCGAGTACCTTGTCAGCAGTGGCAATGGCCACCGTCCTGCAGGTACACACTTTCTCTACAGGGTGCCACCCCGCTAACTCCCTGCCTACTAATAGCCCGCAAGCCAGGCCAAGCTGTTCTACGCCCACCGGGCCGGGAAATCCAGACCCTTGGGACAGCCAGGCCTAGACTAGTCTACACGCACCTTATTACTTGCCAACATTATGATTGGGCGGGCGGCATGTGCACGCGCATACACAGGCAAGGTACATACAGTTGGACATTGGGCACGAGACACGTGCAGCTTCAAGAGTCCATGCTTCTTCTTTTCGTCGACGTTGCTTTTATTTCTATAGAATTTAATAGAATTAATAGAGCAAGACACCCAAGAGGCGACAACATTCTGCATTGCAAGGTATGACGCAAACTGCGGTGACGTAGCTAGCCCTTGCCCACAGCTCCTGTTAAACGACGTCACTCCCGTACTCGTACTCGGATAACCAGCGTCACTCCATCACGCTCCCACTACCAACATCAACGGCACGACAATCTAAACTCGATGGATTTAGAATACATCCCTTTGGCTTATTTTTTAATCAAGTTTCTTTATTTCAAGCTGTCTATAGTGGCTCATTACTAATAATACATGCTCCTCTCCGAGAGGACGCTCTTCAGACTCCTCATCGCAATCGGTGAGCTACCCCCGGTAAAATATGCTGAATAATGTAGAAAATAATAATAAAAATGGCACCCGATACAAAAAGCCAAGTAAAGGGGATCTAAATAGTGAACAACGCCAGGGTGCAAGATTTGCTCATAAGAGGACAAGTTTTGCCTTGTGCAAAAGTAAAGAAAAAAAATCGGGTATCCTGATGGACGAGACGCGATGCAGCTCAAGGCCAAAAAAACAGAGAAAAGAAAATATAAAGAAGGAATAAGCACGGCTAGTTTCAAGGTAAAGCGTCAGGTATCAATCTAACCGTAGTAAAGATCAAATCCCGTCTGGTAGTCATCATCCGTAGGCTTCGAGTTCTTGATAGGGTGCAACATAATCGCAGGCAAACACGGCCGGCCATTTTGCTGCTCCCACTCCTCTCCACCGATATCCGTATCCTTCCACCCCATCCAGTTGTTGTATAGTCGGCCGGGAGGCTCTGCGCGATAGTACCAAGTGTTGCCTTGGTATCTGCGCTCTCTGCCCCAGCCCATCGCGCTCCCGTAGCCTCCGGCCGCCCCATTCGGCCCAGCGTTGAACCACTTGTTTACAAATGCACCATTCCACTTGCGGTCCATAAAGACCGGATGTGGTGCAAATACGGCCTTGAAGCCATGCAAAAGAGCAACAGTCTGCGGTGTCATTTCAGAAGCAATGTGGTTGCCGCGCATGTTTTCGACATGCATCAGGTCAAGAAGCCGCTTTGATATGCGCGAGTGCGTCACAATGGTTGTTCTCCGAGGAAGGTCGTCCTTGGAGTGGCTTGCATCACTGTATCCCCAGACTTGGTCTGCAATGACCCATAGACTGTTGATTGGGTTGAACATGGGACCGACAGTGACGACGTCGGCATCTTCTCCAACGCCCCATTTATAATCATCCTGTGAGGGTAACTCAACTGGAGGTTTTGGTCCTTGAGGATTAATGAAGGGCAAATCAGGCGGTCCCCAGACCATGTCGTCGCCATAAGTCTCCTCCATCATCTTGCGAAACTGTGTATTGTAGTCGCCGTGGTACTCGGGGACGTACCAACGCTCATTTCTTTCCCATAAGCCCTTGCGTGGCTGCTGACGAGCAAATTTGGCAATGTTGTCTAGCAGGTCGTAGTGGTGGCCGGTATATCGGAAGTCCATCTCCCAGTTCCAGATGTAGTCGAACTGCGGGTGGTCATGGCTAAATTTTTGGACCGAAAGCCACTGTGCGGTATGAACGCTTCGCTCGTTTTCATCCTTGAGTTCAGTGTAAATGTCCCATACGACCTGGTCATTCCACAATACGGTGATGTCGTGGAATTCCGGCGGAATGTGTTCATGGAGAACCGCATCATATGTTTTTTGGTTGTCAAAAATGCGCAATGACTCATCCTTGACGTGAACCAAAAGGAAAACCTCGTACTCGCCGCCAGATTTTATTGAAAGCTCCGTGATAAGAGCCCGAATAGCTTGCTTGTCGTTTTCGGTGTACTCCTTTCCGGTGTAGGATCGCAGTAGAAGAGCCGTACGATTCTCTCGTTGATATTCTGGCTTTGCCGGGGCGCGGCCCTTGATCTTGGGCGTTTGGCGGTTTTTACTAGATGCAACAAAGGATCCCTTTTGCACCGCTGGATTTCCAGTCGTCTTTTGGGAGTGGTCAAATTTCTTGGTTTCGGGATAGGCAGCGAGATAGGGGTTTTCTCGCGGCGTATCGCTAATGAAACGCTGCTGGTTCTTCTTCGCACATGTGCGCTGCAGATCACCCCAGTTAACCTTGTCCCAGTCGAGTGGTGTAGAACCCTCTTTGGTGTGCATCATTTGCTCAGCAAGACCATACGCACTAAGGCGGGTATCTCGTTCCCAGCACAGATTTGGATCAAGGTTGAGCGCGCTGTAGCTGCCCATGAGGTGCTCAGGAAAGCCTTCGGGCCGGCCTCTGAAAACTAGCAAATCTTCCGGTATCTCACCGGTGGCTCCATTGCAGGGTACATACGGGGCATGTCCTTGTTTCTTCCACTCTCTGGTGTTGTAATCGGGATAAGGATTGAAGCGAACGGGTTGGTCGAGGCTGAAGCTGTACTTGGCGTCGGAGTGGGCTTTGAGCTTCTTGGCCAGGCTCGCAGACCGTTCATCTTTCTTCTGAAGAGAGACAACAGTCTTTCCGTAGATTTGATTCGACGACTGGAGGCTGGCAGTCATCTTGTAAAGATACCTCCAGAGCTTTCGCTTGTCCTTTTCGTCCTGCAGGTTGCTAGTTGGGCCAGCACCACGTTGTTGGCCGTCCTGTTCATATCCCGGCTCGACGTTGTTTGGATCTTCGTCATCATCAGGATCGGTCCATTTTTCAATGTCGCTTATTTCCACATCCCAGTATGGTTTCACAGGCTGTTTGCCGCTCGAAGTTGTGTTTGCGGAGGCCCCATCGTCCGCTGAGCCTTGCGAATCTTGGCTCTGTTCCGGGTCTTTGTCGCCAACGGCCTCTTTCTGGGCTTTTCCGTCTATTGGCAACTGATCGCCTACTGATGGTGCATTGTTCTGTTTCTCATGTGTATAACGCACAACTCGCAGATCATGAGGAGCGCCGCTAGAAAGCAAGTAGCAAAAAGAGATGACGAGGAGTGCGATGACGAGAAAAAGGCGCGGCTTCGGGCTCGAGAGCAAACTTGATCGTATCGGGGTTTGAATCATTTTTTCCATTTGGTGCGACTACGCATTAGATTAATGCGTCTGCAAACGAAAAGGAGTGTTTGACAGGGCGGGCTATCGTAAATAGCTGTTGCCGAATTGCGAGGGTGGAATACTCTTCTGGCGATGAAATAGTCAAATTAGAAGCGTAAGATGGTATGCAGTGATGAGACCAAATGTATGAAGGAAAGAAGAGCAAACGAGACGGGTTCCAAGTCTGTGTTGTTTCTCCTGCGTCACCAGCTGACAGGAAAGAGGCAGGAGGAGGGTGTAACGAGTGTCGCTGTCAAGCCCGCTTGAACAGTAGGAATCCTTCAGGAAAAGGATATCGAAAGGACTGAGTCGGCTCGTATTCCTAGATTTCGTATTATCGTCCTCTAGATTTTCCTCTTCCTGAGTGTTTGCCGCTTTAGTGACACAAGCTGACACCGGGGGAGCAAAAGGAGAGGGAGACGAGAGGCCAAGTAGGAAAGTTTGTCCTGCGAAACAGACAAGTGAGGAAGAGATGTGGCAAGTTATTTCCGCCCCTTATCCCCAACTTCTAACGAATAGAAGAGACAGTTACCTTCAACGGCCCCAGTGGCAGCAGCCAAGCATCTGGCAACGGCTTTGGATTCGCTCCAGACCTCGTTATAACTGCCAAGAAAATGGGAACCTGCAGGGGCGGGTTCGTATGAAGGAGTGGGCCGTCAGCAGTTTAAAAACGTGCTCTAAATGACCTGGAATAGAGAAAAGAGCGAATAGGAGTTAATGAAGAAACCCGTCTTCCTTTTGCTGGGCCTTTCTGCTCCGGTAGTAAGCGAGTCGTTGGTCGCCGTCTTGTTGGTGTGTTAAGACAGACCAAGTTTGTAGCAAAGTCAAATGAGTGTGGTCCAAGAAGAGAAAAAAAAAATGTAGCAAAAAGAGAGATAAAAAAAACCAGTCGAAGAAAGACACGAGACGAAACAAATAAAGACGAAAAGGCAGGACAATCGGGGGGGAACCAGAAGGAGAGAAACAGAAGATCAATTCCCGCCTAGGAAGCCCATAGCATGCCCATCACATCCCACACGTTGCCGACCAAGTAACGAGTAAAACATTAATGCGCCGCCTTTCACCCACCACGACCCTCCCCGGGTACCGACTTGCGCGTCCCCATTCAGAGTTTCTCTCGCCATCCACAGCACCGACCTGCGGTGTTGACATGCCAGTGGCTGCGCTGTGGACTTGGCTCGGCAGGGGCCATGTAAAACGTCCAAATGGACCCTCCCACGGACCCGCTTGGGTGGTTCGAATGTGCTTCAGCTTTTACATGATAGGCAGGAGAGGGACCATTTCCCAATCCGCTGGGGGGTCGTAATTATTCATGTACATCTCGTACAAAATACTCATACAAAAATGCCAAAAAGGCAACATGTTCTGGTGATACTCGTAGAAAAGTCTCTGCCACGTGAGAAGGAGTTTCTATTTTGGTCATTGTCGACCAGCCCACTTACATGAGAGCCGGCCTCACCCAAAGGCCCTCCAAGGTCACTCCTCATACTCGTATATCGCACATGCCTCAGGTCAGATCTTCGTCTTCTCGCAGACATTCCCAGTCACACCGCAAAGAGGCAATTACAACAGCCAGCAAGGGGTCCTTTTGCTTTGCGGGGCGGGTCAGTGCAGCGGCCAATACGTTACGGGTACTTCTATGGGTGGCAGTCCCACGTTGCAGATTTGAACGCCATTCTATGCCGACAATGCGCCAATGTCGGCAAAAAGAAAAGGAAATTAAAAGCCATGACGAGAGTTTTGCTACGTCGAGTGCAAAATGTACGAGTATTTCATCCTTTGGAAACCAGTGGAGCTTTTCTCTTGTGCAAGTGTCGCGACCCTGCATAACTGGTGCATCCGCCTTTGTGCAACAGCGGCCTCGCCGATCAACCTGCGCAAAACACTACGAATACCAACCAAAAGATCCATTGTGCGCGAATAAAGCAAACCCAAACGCACATGAGAGCCTGCCGCTACTCCCTTTGTCCGTACACACGCGCGCAAAGCGCAGGGGAGCACTGACGCGGCCCATCTCCAGAAATATCTCCACTGAAACAGTTGACGATCAAGAAGCTCGTTTGATAATCTTGCCGTCTTTGGCGCAGCTTCAAAACATGCCCTCATTTCTCCTATTCGTAATTTACTTTCTGTCCCCCTTTTTATTGTTCGACGGTCGCAGGAACTCGCCCCCGAGCAACAGCGCAAATTCCCGTTTCTCTCCAACCCCCCAACACCACCAATCCCGCGGGGCAAAAAATCCAAAAAAAAAAAAAAAAAAAAAAAATCATCATCATCATCCCACATGGATGGCGCTCAGATTCGCAACGGGCCATTTTCACAGATTGCCTTTTGCCAAGCCTTCGGGCTAGCCTATTCCAGCCATCCGTCTTTGCCGCTCTTCTTGGGCACGACGTAGGATAACGAGATGGTATTTCTTGTTACAAAATGCCACGCACCCCGTCCCACCATGGGCTGTTATTGAATAGACTTTTTACTCGTACGATGTACCAGTCGACCTCTCTCCATGAGCCGACTCTGCTGCAAAACATCATTTTGGTTGCATCTTTTTTTGCAGCAGGCGGAACCAATGAGACGATTTCCCTTGCCCACCGTGTCATGAGATTGGGTGGGTTTCGCTGTTCTCTCTCTCTCTCTCTCTCTCGCTTTTGCCTACGCTTTTGCCTACAAATAATTAGCAAGCGTACATGTAACCGCCGCCTCCCACCGAATCGCCGTTGGACGGGCGGCGGGCCCGGCCATTGCAGTGGGGACCATCACTGCCTATTTGAGACGGTGCTATCTCCATGAGTAATTTCCAAAAGAGTCAGTTTACACAAGCTATTACTCGTAGTACTCTTGTGAAAGAGCCAAAGTAAAATATTGTAAAAATTGGAAGAAATATTACATTGTAGACTTGGATGCCGAAATGTATCTTCTTGATTTTAGCAGTCCGAGAACCTTTGTTATAGCGCCAGACACGAATACACGCAAAATGTACTAAAACCTTCGTCGCAGATCGTACAAAAGAAAGACCACCATCCTCTTTCATCAACGATCTACAGTACCACGATCGGCAGATACGTACGAAAGTAGAGAAGAGTGGCTATGCAAATAGCGCTACCAAACAGATTAATCACATTCTCACCTCCCTCGAGACTCCACAACCGGACATCCGCAATCTGTCTGAAAATAATAGAAATAAAATAATAGAAATAAAATAATAGAAATAAAATAAAACTACGGAGTAAACCACCTGCATTTCAGCTCTGGATTTCCCCCCATTCTTACAAGCCACGAGTATTACTCGACGTCTTATCAAAGATGTACCAGTACATACATTACGCGTAATACACTGCCGCGTTTCAAAATGTATTTAGCATATGACGCAATCTTGCTGCAAAAATACCATTTTCAAACTTCGTCTCCTTTGCCATATTACTCGTACGTCGACTTCTGTGTAAAAAAAACCAATGTGCTTGCGCTACAACGTGTTTCAGAGTTGTTGCCGTTTCAACGTCTTGATGCACTACTCGTACTACTCATGTGACGTCCTTCCTCCTCTCTACTGTTGCTGCTATTTTAGCTTGCGCGATAAGCTAGACTTGGCTTTTTCTTAGGCTACCTTGGCGACTAGCGACTGCCGAGATGCCCTGGGCGCTTAGAACCATGGCAAATGTTTTCTTTTCTCAACTTGCATCCACCCTCTCAGGCCTTGCTCACTTTTTATGCACATGTTCAGTTCAAGTTAAACAACAAAAAGGTGTATCATGTAATTTTAACATCATTCAATATTCAAAAATGCTCGCTATAAAACCTGACTATATCCGTCGAACTCCAGTGAAAATACACACTACGCCGTGCCGTCCAGGAACCATGCCTTCTGTCCAAAAGGGTATAACGCGGTTTTCAAAAGACAAAACTATCCCTCCGGCCTTGTCCAAATTCCTTGCCAATTATTAAATAGCCATTAAATGTTATATCGCCACAGGAGATCTCTGAAGCAGACCTTACATCATGCCGATTCGTGTCATTCGCTTCTGCATCCTGGCTGGCTTGCCAGAGGCGCTGGGAGGCACGCCGTACGGGCCTCTCTGCATACCAGCAGCAGCACGAGGTCCGCGGCCGTTGGGCATTCGAGGAACCGCCTGTCCATTCGGCAATGGTGGCGGGTATGAGTTTGCGTCTGGCAAGGGCGCCATGGGAGGCGCCGGCTGCTGCTCAACTCTTCTCCAGGCATCGCGCTCGCAGTAAGCATAACCATCAACCTCAAAGTAGCCGTCCGCTAGAGACACGCCACAGTCTAGGCAGCAGAAGCAACCAACATGGTGCTTCGTCCTGCCTTCATCCTCGGCATACTGCCCCTCGATGCCACGGCCGCAACTTCCGCACAGACTACCATTCAGTTCATGGTAGTGAAGCTCACAGTAAGGCCTGTCAGCATGAACATAAAATTCGGCAGACATAAAAGGCGCTTTGCAAGTGGTGCAGACAAAGCATGCCTTGTGGTACTTTCCTGTGAGCCGTCCATCAGCCGAAGAAATGCTCTTTCCGGTAATAGGCGTTCTACACGCCTTGCAGTCTCCTCGCGATTGAGGGATGATGGGTTCTCGTGACGGTTCGCGCGCGTTGGCCGCGCGTCCCGAGTTCCCGTTTCTGTCGTTCAAATAGCCATTGCTGCTATAGCCGTGGCCATCGTCACGAGGCCTGGAGCCGTGAAGAGGCGATGGAGTTGCTCGACCGTTCTGAATGGCGGGATCATAGCGGTCCTCTCGCGGAGAAACGCCGTATGGCGACTCCACCATGGCAGAACGGAGCGGTGCTTGCACTGCAGGGTCAATGCGGAGGTCAGTTGGTCGTCCATTGTCGCGCTGCGGAGCAAGCGAGTCGACAGGGTTGCTTCTATTGTATGGGTCGGATCCGTTCCTTCGGAAAGATGTTCCGGGGCGAGAGTGAGAGCTCGACACGCTCTCAGGGCTCGCAGACGAGTAGCCAGAGGACATGGAATCTGCGGGATTGTGGTACGGATTGCATTCGCCAAATTCCGCTGCTAGATCGACAGCAGACGTATTCGTGTGACCAAACAAGTTCGTGCGCGGTGGCGGCTTCCGTGATGTGTCAGGTCCCTTAGAAGGCCGGCGTTCAGGGCTAGATCGGAAGCCGGGTGCTGACGGTCTCCTGCTCATATCAACCTCCGGAAACGGTGCAGGCTTGGGGAATGTATCGGCGCGGTTCATAGCACGTGGAGGATTCATGTCGACATCATCGCTAGTCGCACCGCCAAATCCGCCGTAGCCATTTTTACGCTGGGGATGGCGTGAGGGGCCATTGGCTGAAACGGCCAATTCTGGTGGAGGGTCCCAGTGGTCCAGGGAATCGTTTCGCTTGGGGAGAGCATTTCTGGCCGTTGGAGGTTTGCGGCTGGTGTCGAGACTATTTGGCGGAAGATTGTGGGTGCGGTCTAAGAAGCCACCGAGTTGCTGCTTTGGAAGAGGGTCTCTTGGTTCTGAGATGTTGGAACCGGTAGAGTCGCTCCTCTCAAAATCACCGTAGCCACCCGGGCGTCGACCATAGTCACGCATAGATCGCGCTCCATCATCGTGAGAGGCGATTTTGGGGGCGTAGTCGTCTGTTGATTTGTTCAACCCTGTACGGCCGTTTGGGGTCCTAGGCGAGTTATCGTGGGAACTGCCAGAGTTGCTCACGGGAGTCAGCTGGCCTTGGTTGGCATAACGGCCTGTCAGAGTCAGTATACATGAGCAAAGAAATGAATGAAGCTATGGTACATACTGCCAACGCTAGTATCCACTGGCGGAGGAGTGCGTAGATATTTATCGCGTGTAGCTTGGTGGACGGGTTTAAACGTCTCGTTGGCTTCCAAGGGCGGTGACACTGGAGATACTGTCAGTCTTCTGATACAAAGATGTGCATCGTCGGGGGAAAAAGTTACATTCTGGAGTTTCTGGGCCGCAGGTATGCTCGCCCATCATGGAAATTTCCACCTGTCCGCCGCATGATGAGCATTTAATGGTTGGTAAGAATGCTGATTCTCTGGGGAGGGCCATGGTGACAGCGGCCCTCTTGAGGTTGGTTTGTTGCTTTTTTTTTTTTGTGGTGTGTTGATGCGTCGATGTTATGGTCGGACCTGTATTTCATGCATTTGATATGCAGTACGGCTAGTGTCACTCGGTCAAAGTGCTGAAATGGGCGTATGCGAAAAGTCGAGTTGCAGCGCAGGTGATGAGCAGCGCGTCTCTATAATGCACGAAGCAGAGTGCAAGACGTTTAGTATTGGTGAGGTCGCTTCTTTGTATGTAAGAGAACACAATGAGCGACCAGACACAAAAGCCGGCTGTCAGGCAGCGCCGTCCCGAGACAGACAAGGATCACGGGTCGGGTTGATAAAGCTATTGGAAGGCGCTATTTCAGATTGGCGAGGCCGTCTTCGTAGGCGTTTCGAGGGTCGATGGACTCTAAACCGGATGCTTGCAGTTGCGTCGGGAGAAGCGCCTTGCTTGGTGGGGACGGAATGGTCGTGCGAGCAGATGGGTGCACAGGCGGCGACGAATCGGCGTGAGCAGGTGAGTTGCAGGAAACAAACGAAGCGATTGAAACGCAAGATGCTGCAGGAAACAAAAAGAAAAGACGTAAATTGCTCGCTTGAATCGATCCAGGGGCAGCCAGGGGTTGATTATGCAAAGGAAGAGAGGTGTTTGAAGAAGGAGAGGAAGCAGAAGAAGAAGAAGACGACGTCGAGAGGCCTGGAGACATGTTCCAGCTGTTGCAAGAGGTGTCTCGCATGTAGAGGGGTGTCGGGCCCCGTACCTGCATTGGGGGGGTTGCAAGGTACATGGCCAGGTACGGTCTGGCAAGGCGACAGGCCACCCTGCGGCCAGGTACCCGTTATGGAGCGCGCTAAGTCGCTTCGAAACCCTTGTTTGCCAATACGACCCCTGTCAATACCTGTTGCATGGGGACAAGAGCAGATTACCTACCTACCTACTCGCGGTACTTACAGTAGTGCCTACGGAGCATGACTTTGTGTACCAAAAGGCTCTCGGGGAAGAAGAAATGCAAAAAGCGCTGTATTGGTCGCGTCGGTGTTTCAATGTCACTCGTACACAGGCGTAGGGGCTCCATGATGACGAGCTCTGTTACAAGGCTACGGAGAATTATTTGCTGGCTTTGCTGGGGACTCGGTAGCCGAGGAATGACGATGGTTAATATCGCCCCGGTTGAGTTGGCAATTATATAGATAGCTGCATACCGCGCAGACGACGTCGGGACGAACAAGTACGTACGGTAATACATGCCTGTCACTGTGTATTACATGAAGTATGTAGGTCAATATACTCGTAACTGGACATCATGCCTTTCTGTATTGCAATCAGCGCTCACATGGCTCAATCCAAGGGGTAAGCAGAGCAACAGGGCGAGAGTCTTGTCCTGTTACCATGGGCCGTTGCCATGCGGATGAGAGCAAAATGACACTGCTAAACCCCAATTATCGATGCCGTTTCTTTTCTTACCCAAGACAAAAAGCACGCCCTTGCCCTACGCCCGCCGGGTCTCCCCAAGACAGCGTTTTGCCCAACTTGGCCAACAAGGCAGAGAGCCATGAAGAAGCAAAACCCGACCCTAACAGTCCCAATGAGTACCTGCTCATTTGCAGATGTTCCCCGCTCTGTGACAAGTACTGAGTGGCTACGAACTACATATTATTTCCCCATGTTGCCCGAGTATTGCCCATATTTTTCCCTCTGTTGTACGTATCGTACTCCGTACTCGTAGCTTGTATTAGTGCCCTACTTGTTGTCTGTAGTAATTACAGGCCCGAGTCGTAGTCCTCGCAAATTAACGCCCACGGCGTGGTGGCACGCCAAGTACCTTTTGCATGGATCTCACCCACATCGGGTACCTGCTGGCTCTCCACCGCCCAGAACCGACCGCCCAGACAGGTCACTCGCCTCCTCCCTGACGCCGAGGGAGAACGACAGTAATCTAATAATCGATATGGAGGGCGTCTAGATTTTCTTGCCGCATACCTGGTAAGAGTATACGTAGTTTCGTCAATGTTACAGTTGCAGCTCTATTTAGAAACATTGTCCTGCCCGAGCAACGGCGGCACGCGACAATTCACGACTTCACTAGTACAGCCGCAGCAATATATGCACACAAAGCGGCCAAAATGCTCCGTACGAATACTCACCGTATACAACCCAGAGCAACCAAACGGCCATGTTGGTGCATTGTTCCTGTTTCCGGTCTCAACTTGCCCTTTCCACATGTCCCGTGACTTTTCTCGTTCGACAACACTAGCCTTTTACTAATACCACAGTCATACCACATCAACACCAGTCACCACATGGCCGATTACACACAAAGCCATCCCGAGCGAGGCACGAGATGCTGTACTCACAAGGATATACATACATCCTTCTTCGTATACAGCACATTACTCCAAGATCATGGCGTCTACCAAGTCCACAATCCTAGGCTCTATGAGTACTCGTAGTGCCTGTACCGGCTCCATAGGGTGCCGGCATGTTTATTACGAGGTTCGCCTTCCATCACAGGGTCCGTCCCACAATGGCCGCTTGCCACTGGTGCCCGCTGTGCAATTCGTACGAGTAACAACAGTGCTCGGATATGTACCGCTCGTACCTTGCAGCACCGTAATCCTCTGCCCCAGATGGGCGACCCCCTGTGCTAGCGGATGCTCGCGGTAGGATGGCTTACGCTAACAAGATTAGCCCTGTCCACCAGAGTGGGACCTGGCCTGGGAATGGAGATGAATGATCCTATTGTTTACTTGCACAATCCTTGGAGTATTAGTGTTGCGACGTAGCTCAGGGGACCACCGCTACTCGTACAGCCTAAAAAGTTGGTGCAGAGCGAGCGCATAGAATGTAGTATGGCGCCTTATTGGCCAATGATGGCTTATACTGCTGATACAATGCCAACAATGGCAAAAACTGTAATAACATCCCTAATGCGCTAATCGTCTAGAATCACTGTCATTGTCTTGCTTCAGCTATTCAACCTTTGCTGGTCGTCTTCGTCCCATATAGCTTGTACTGATAGCCCACTAATTAGTCCGTACAACATCAATTTCAAATGGCTACGTGGCCAGTGCTGCCCTCGTTCCCCCGTTCCATGCTCTCCAGCTTCGGTCGATACGAGCATTGGCCACGGAGAGCTCAGTGAGCAGTTCGATTCTTTCTTGGCTTTCATCTCTTCTGCCTTGGTCGCTTGAGCTCTACTAGTGAATGTTCGCTCTCACCGTAACCACCGCAACAGCGTGTTACTAAATGTCTACGGACGTAGCTCTGTACATGATACGGAGTAGTAGTCGTACTTGGCAACCAGCAGTAATGCACTACCTCTGGTAGAAGACCTTGATAAAGGCCATACTGCGCTACGGCTTCTTCCGAGCTCCCGTCAGATCAATGCTCGTCAGGGCAAAAAATGGCTTCCCCTGATTTACATTATACCATACTCGGACATGATTTGTTTAACGTAAAAAGTGGCGTGTTGGTCCATGCAGGAACACCGATCTTCCATTTCTGCTGGTGCGAGAAGCTGATCCTCATCTCTAGCACAACGCCACGGGTCCCCGTGTACCAATCGACGTCGACCAGGGTGTTTGTGCACAGGCCGTTGAAATAAACATTCGCTCATCTCGCTAACGCGCAATGTCCTGGTCAGTCTACGAGTACAGGGGGTCGGCTACAGTACTGTATTCTACTCTTTATTCGGATTTCTTTAGCGGCTTTTGCGACAAGAGACCCCATGAAGTAATACTACTGTATGGAGTACGGTACACATTGTCATGGGTAATCTGACGTCAAGGCACACGCATTTTTTCCAGGCAGGCTTGTGCATCGCATCTCACGGACCTCGCAAAACAAATAGACAGTTCCTAATGACTTTAATATGCAGTGTCTGTGATTGTGATTTATACCACGAGGAAGGCTGTCACTTGCGCACAGATACCCGATGCACTGTCAGCTTATTCCATCTGGCGATACAATAAACGCCACGGTATGCATAGAGAAACGGCATTTGCTCCAAGCATCGACATTAATAGCTACTACCCGCAAAGCCACCGAGAAGCCCGCCGGAACACACTTACAAACAACTGCTACGGTGCAATTACGAGTACAGCCTGGTCTAACGAAGCCCGGTAGGTGGCAAATTGCCAAGTTTGGACCCCTACCATAGGCTGGTAGCGCCGCCGCGAAATCGTGCCTCGTAGCCAGGGTCCTCGTGTCCTTGTCGGCTTCGGCTGTTTCAGGATTTGGAAACGGCGCCAAAAATTTACAGGGCTCTTCTGCCGTAGGAATAAGGCTCTTCTGCTCCACCTCTACTACATGCGGTCCGGCTGTGGGATTACATAGTAGCTTTGGGCATGTCGTACGAGCGGTTGTGAGCTGACTGGCGATGCTAGCTACAGGGTACAAAGAGCAGAGAAGCTATTTCGTCAATATTTGTACAAAGTTCAGGTCACACTAGTGATGATGTTGAAGAATTAGCATGTTGCGCCTCACAGCTCACGTCTAGTTATGTGTCCAACTGGACGAGCACTTCCGCTATAGTCTCAGCCAGTGATTGACAAGAACAACGTGTAGATTGGAAACGAGATGAATAGGCTGAACTAAGTTTGGGCTTAGAAGTACATCGCTTTGTCTTTGAAGTGTCTTGTCCGCTGTAAAAATCTTATATATGTGGTCTATATCGTCGTCGACTTACACGCCGCATATTCCCGATAACCACGAACCAGATCATTATAAGTTGATTATTCCAGCCATCAAGCTTTGGTCTTCCGATGAATCTTGCCTAGAAGAGAAATCAAACACTTCTATTCCAAGTAAACATCACATCGCCCAATCCACTTCGAATACGTGGTCTTTGCGCATTAGACGTCATGATTCTCCATACAGGATCGTGCAAACTGTCACAAGGTCCAAGCCGATGATATGTAGACATCTCAATTCTCCACTGATCATAACACCACCATCCACTGGGTGCAGGCAACGGTTTTGTGCGAAACAAGAAATCTGAATAACACTGACCGCATGATCCGTAGTTGCCCGCAATTTCTGACGGACGGAATACCGTGGACCTGCTTTCCAGTGTGAGGCTCCCGTGCGGCTGCCAATTCCCTGTCTGCAGGCTCGTCAATGTTCGGCTCAAGGCAATGTGCTTGCAAACGGTGAAGCGCAGCCGATGCAGGAGCTGGACTAACTGATGGCGTGCGATTTTCGGGCCTATTACGGTGTGAAATGCCGCCACGTAGAATTCCTTGTTGATAATCTTGGCGCGGTATTTGTGCGAGAATCTCCAGAGGTCGATGTATTGTGCTTCGGGGAATGCCGCCAACCACGCTTGAAGCAAATTCGTGGGTTTTGTAACCTTTGGCGATGTGTTTTCTTGCTGCAATGTTTCGATTTCGGTAGATTCTTCTGTGGCCGCACCATACTTGATCTGGCGATCATACCTTGACAGTGGAAAGTGGTTATGTATAGGTCCGGTGGAATGCAGGTCAATCTCCTTTTCGATGTAAAAGTCATGTTCAAATACGCCAAGCGGTATCCCGTACTTTTCGCCGATAATAGCTCGTCTCAGCGCAGAATGGGCGGCAGAAAAGTTAATCTCTGGTCCCCGGCCGTTAAAGTCCCAGGTATCCCTCGCCAATGGCCAGAATATATACTGCTGTTTAGACGAGACATTCCCGATGGGCGCGCAGTGAGAGCTGTGGTGCCACCGTGCAAGAACACCCAAGCCGTCTGCCATGTCACTTTTGATCTCTTTTCCAATTCTTGCAACGTTGACCGTGCACAAACGCTTGCACCGGAAGCAGAGGAAAAAGCCGGCGTGGTCTCGCTCTAAAAGCACCAATACCTCTTCCAAATTCCTAAGCATGACGCCTCTGAGAGCTCCATTGGGAAACAACTTTGCCAAGGCAGCCTTGCAGGTCAGGGCAAGTGCAACTAAGGACGCAACTGGGATCTGCCGTCCGATTTCCCGCCAGAGTTCTGGTGGAAGAGACAGGAATGTGGGTGAGAGCGAGTGTTGACTTGAAGTCTTCATGTGTCATGAGGTTGATATTTGGAAACAAGTCAATATGGGTCCTTATACGCTATTATAGCTTGAAGATGGCTTCTTTTCGCACTATTTTGCACCCCGAGGTCCTGGCGTGGTTGAGCTTGTGGCCCGAGGACAGTGCTGGATATGACTCTTGGAGATGGAAACAAGAAGCTACAGAGTAGAAGCTCATGGAATGAAAGGAAATTTCGTCAAGTATTACTAGATTTCTCGGGGCTGAAAGGAAATAACATACCTTCAACATGTTTTTAGACAGTGTAAGCCAGCCTCGGAAACTCTTTAGTTTAAAGTTTTGAAAAAGATAAACCTGTTTTGCGAGGCGACAGAATTGGCAAATTGGTCGAATTCATATGTTGTAGTTAGCATGCTAAAAAGATTCCAAAAAAAAAATTCTAAAATTTACAGTACCACTATCATATGCATAGCAAAGTAGCGTTGGACGACGGGATCAATCGCCACAGATCAGTTGTCTAACCTTAGATGAGATATTTATATGGATAAGTATAAGAAACTACGCAGCAACGGAAGCTCTTAAACCTACTTCTTTAGAGGCACTGAATTTATTTTTAGCCAAACCTTGGCAGGAAAACTTGACAAGGGAGCGGATAGTTCAACGGCGTGCACCCCTAGATATTGCGTACGCAAGCCACTGGACAAGTGGTAAGAAATTAGGGCCGCAGAAATAGATACAACTTGAACTTGAAGTCAAAGACACAGTGAAGACGTGCACTCGCAGAGAGTTGCTGCTGTATACCATCTGTTGTGAAATCCTGTACATTCTTGCACACTCCTTGTATTGATAGGTGGTGAACATGCATCCAGCAAAAGCAAGCACAGACACAAGCAAACTCAAAAATCTGTTTACGCAAGTAATACAGCACTGAAACACTAATACTCGCAAGGTTTCGTTTTCGATGAAAATCAATATTCGTCTGAGGCAGTCTTGCGAGGGCGTGCCATGTAAGCTCATCTGACGCGTGGCTGTCAGATTAGCCCAAAGCCAAATTTAAGACTTCAATCGTACCAATTACGTCTACTGACAAGGTCCGTAAGGCTACGAGGTGTGTTTTACGAATACGGTTCCGAAACATCAAACATTGCCTGGTGGGTGCTGAGTAACGCCCAAGCAAGGTATACCATACCATTTTCTATCCCTCGGGAACAAGTTGCACGAGGACAGTTTCCAGTTTTGCATCGTACCATGCCATTAGATTGCTGTCCGGCTGGGTTTTAATGCGTAACCATTATATCCACAGAAACAGGGCGCTCCATGTGCTGCACGCCAAGCCGTGCTAGTAGAATCCGTCGTCAAAGAGGCTGGGACATTTCGCTCCTTCGACCACTTTACTCCGTAGTGGAGCGGTATTTGCGAGTAAACTGCAGAGACATGTGGCCAATAAGGCGTTTGTTAATATCCTCTAATCCAGCGGAGCTCACTTGACTTGGTTGCCCTACTCGTATATTTTTCTACTCCGCACCGCGTGAGTAGTTTCGGGACCCCGGGCCCCTGATGAGTTGGTTGGATGGAGCGCCATTTGCAAAGCCTGTTCTTTTAGTTGGTCTACAAACAGCCACGTTGTGCAATGACCACACCGTTTCACACCAAATGCATGCTTTAGATTAACTTATTGTCCTTTAGCTGTATTTAGTACGGCTTGTGACGGCTGTCCGTACTAAATGTGAAGGCAAACTAGCGTTTCTCCAGTGGCGTTTCCAGCACCCCTAAGAATCCTACGACGCAAGGCGACAAACTGCAGTGGATTTGCTTAAATAGTTCAAGGGCCGTCACTTGTCGTTTGTTGGAGTACTTGCTTTCCTTGTTTCTCACCCCCCTAATCCTGATATAAGAGACCGTGGCGGCACCGTTGCAATGCATTCTGGCATAGTCTTGGGGCTCTGCGTTGCCACATCGGCGGCACAGCAGCAGAAAGTCATGGACCAACAACAGCAACATTCCAAAAGCCGCATAGACCCTCAGACGATACGCTGCGGCACAGGGTCCAACACGCAGCCATGTCCAGCAGGATATATGTGTACAGCACCCGACGACTGTGCCTTTTTCAAGGACGGCGTTTACTATGAATCCTGCATTGGTGTATGCGTGCCGGACAGGCGAGACGAGCTTTGAAACCACTCGGTTCGAGACGAGAACAAGAAAGCAAAAAGAAAAAAAAAAAGGCTTCTTCTATAGCAGGAAGTCTGCGCTTAAAGCCGATCAGCCTCGACGGCGATCATAAACAAAAATGCTGGTATTGCCGGCCGCCGATCATTCCTCGGCTTTGGAGGCTCAGCGGCGCTTGGGCTGCAGCCACAGGAGGGGTTACTGAAACGCTCATGACACCGCGGCAGCCACACAACAAGCGAGTTGCGTTACATATTCCTCTGCTTGTGATGAAACATCAAAAGGGACAGTTTTACTACTCATGCTAAAGCGATGTGGTTTATTAATTGACTTTGGTTGCGGCATTTGGCGAGCGAGCAGCGGGAGAGATTGCCCCAGTGGGGAGCTCGGAGTTTGGAGTATGGGATAACGATATCTACTTGCGCTTTGATTGTTAATTCTCGCATTTTCATTGGCACTGTCGCTTTTGTTGCATGTTAATTGTGCTCTTCTTCCATTGTCGCTGTTTCACTCATGCCGACACCCAAGTGCAAGTTGGTTTCGTTCAACGCCGACAGTCGACGCCTGCCCAAACTGTTTAATACTACGAGGTAGCTAGCGACTAACGTGATCAGCAGCGCTCCGATTTGCGGCCGTTGAAAGAGATGTATCCCACCGGGCAGCGGAGCCGGGGAAGGTGGCCTAATTGGGCGTGTCTTCGGGGAACTCGGCCAACGCAGGCGAAGATTGCCCAATGCGAATTGTCGAGATCTGATTATCGGAAGCACGGCGATTTTGGCATAGTTGAGACGAGATTTTCCCATGTTTTAGAGAGGCACACACTTGGTACGTCGTAGAAACCCGATGGAATCACATGGCAACTGACATCGAGACATCAATGGGTGTAGTCGGGCCCACGAAATCTCGCTGCGTCTAGGCAGAAATCACCAATTGGATGTTGACAGGAGGTCAGGACGCGAGATCGGTGCTGACCGCCGCGAGGCAAGGTGATGTAATGGCGTCAAAAGGTCCCAAATAGTCCCGAGAGGCCCCTTGCTGTCACTGAGTCTGTAACCCCAAACGAACCAAACAGATGCAGCCAAGCTTAAAACTCTTTGCAAAGTGTTGCAGGTTGCGCCGAGTGCTGAGCGTCAAGATGCTGGGATATATGGGTCTTTTCTGGAGCTCGCGGTAGCATATTGCGTCAGAAGCACAGAGGTTTCTCTCTCCGTCATCTCGAACCGCCGGGCCGCTGGCTCGAGTACTACGGCAACTGGGTGGTCCTGAGTCGTTTCTTGGGTGCCAACTCGGATGGAGAGGGCGATGGAGAAGGCGATGGAGCGTTTTCACGCCGCTGGGTGATGCCGGCCCAGTAAAAAAAACACCGCTGGGCCCATCACGGTAGAGCTGCAGCGCGGGCGGTCTCCACCAGTCAAATTTTGGAGGGGCGCCTGGGGGCTACAAGCGGTCCAATTGGCGGAATGACGGAGCTTCGCTGTGACGCCGTCATCGCTGGGTAGCCAGAAAGACGGATGAGGGGTACCTGATAATTACCGCATGCCTCGTAGTACCGGCAAGTACCACTTATCCTCAGAGAAAAAGACTGCAGCACTGCCAGCGTAACACCTTATCACAACGGAAATGGTTGGAGGGGCATTGCACACGCTGGCACGGAAACTGGCAGGGAAGCTCAGTCGCGAGGCAAGTCTCTTCTCACGCATTGAGGCGGGACGGGGTACCTGCTCTTGGTGGTATCTATGAGGTACCTATCTCGCAACAGAAGATTAACTTAAATGACATAACCCCTCAACAGAATTTCCACTGTCGACCTTTCTGACCTGCCCATAACTTTTCTTGCCGCTCGTCCTCCCGTCTCTTAATCCATTTCTCATCCTTACAACCTTTCCAATTCTTCTTGAGACACCTTCTAGATACCCTTTTCTCAAGTTAACAAGTCGCAATCATGGCTTACGGCGAAATTGATCAGTTGGCTATCAACACCATCCGCCTGCTGGCGGTACGTCTGCCCCTCCTCAGGTCCCCCTCGTTGCGGTGTTCTCTTCAACCCCGCCAAAGCTTGCGTTTGCCCCTCTAAACGTCGTGGTGATGCAATGCGTCTGTTGTCGCCTCTCACAAGTTGGTGGCCGTTGGCAAGCTTCGCAACGTCCTTAGAACTCTAGTAGCTGACTTTTAACTTTTTCTCTCCAGGTTGATGCCACCTTCAACAGCAACTCCGGCCACCCCGGTGCCCCCATGTAAGTTTTGCACCTGGAACGAGAACACCCTAGCTCTCGAGCGAACAAATTTGCTGACATCGTTCCTAGGGGCATGGCTCCTGTTGCCCACGTTCTTTTCCAGAAGTTTATGAACTTTAACCCTCAGAACCCCAAGTGGCTGAACCGCGATCGTTTCGTCCTCTCGTAAGTCAAGGAATCGCAGTTTTCAGCTTGGAATGCATTCTAACGGCTCATCAGCAACGGTCACGGCTGCATGCTCCAGTATGCTCTCCTCCACCTCTACGGCTACAAGGTCACCATGGACGACATCAAGGGCTTCCGCGTAAGTTTTTACTGAAACTTGAAAACGAGCCATCATTGCTGACTATCGTTTCAGAAACTTGACAGCATCACCCCTGGTCACCCCGAGGCTCATGATACTCCCGGTATTGAGGTCACCACTGGTCCCCTTGGTCAGGGTGTCACCAACGCCGTTGGTCTCGCCATTGCCCAGGCTCACACCGGCGCTGTTTTCAACAAGCCCGGCTTCGACCTCATCGACCACTACACATACTGCTTCCTCGGTGACGGCTGCTTGATGGAGGGCATCTCTAGCGAGGCGTCCTCCCTGGCTGGTCACCTCCAGCTCGGCAACCTCATCTGCGTTTACGACGACAACCGCATCTCCATTGATGGCGACACCAACTGCGCCTTCACTGAGGATGTCGTCAAGCGCTATGAGGCCTACGGCTGGCACGTCCTCACAGTCGACGAGGGTGACAGCGATCTTGATGGCATGGAGGCTGCCATTAGGGAGTGCCAGGCCGTCAAGGACAAGCCTTCCATGATCAAGCTCCGCACCACCATTGGTTTCGGCTCTCTCAACCAGGGCACTGGCGGTGTTCACGGAGCTCCCCTCAAGGCCGATGACATCAAGCAGGTCAAGGAGAAGTTTGGCTTCAACCCTGACGAGTCTTTCGTCGTTCCCCAGCAGGTCTACGACCTCTATGGCCAGCACGCCAAGGAGGGCACTGCTCTGGAAGAGAAGTGGAACCAGCTCTTTGCCAAGTATGGCGAGCAGTTCCCTGCCGAGCATGCCGACCTCCTCCGTCGCCAGAAGGGTGTCCTCCCTGAGGGCTGGGAGAAGAACCTTCCCGTCTACACTCCCTCCGACTCTGCCGCTGCCACCCGTAAGCTGTCTGAGGCTGTCCTGACCAAGATTGAGTCTACCGTTCCTGAGCTCTTTGGTGGCTCTGCCGATCTGACTGGCTCCAACCTTACCCGCTGGAAGAATGCTGTCGACTTCCAGCCCAAGGCCAATGGCCTCGGCGACTACACCGGTCGCTACGTCCGCTATGGTGTGCGCGAGCACGCCATGGGTGCCATCTTGAACGGTCTCGCCGCCTACGGCACCATTCTGCCTTATGGTGGCACTTTCCTCAACTTCGTCTCCTACGGTGCTGGTGCTGTCCGTCTGTCCGCTCTCTCTAAGATCCGCGCCATCTGGGTTGCCACTCACGATTCCATTGGTCTGGGTGAAGACGGCCCTACTCACCAGCCCATCGAGACCCTGGCTCACTTCCGTGCCCTGCCTAACTGCATGGTCTGGCGTCCTGCCGACGGCAATGAGGTCAGCGCCGCTTACTACGTCGCCATGACCTCTCAGCACACTCCCAGCATCGTTGCGCTCTCTCGCCAGAACGTCCCCCATCTCGAGGGCGCCACCGTCGAGAAGGCCACCAAGGGCGCCTACGTCCTCTCCGAGGTTGAGGGTGCCGACGTTACCATCATGTCGACCGGCTCCGAGGTTTCCATCTGCGTTGACGCCGCCAAGGAGCTTGCCGACAAGCACGGCATCAAGGCCCGCATCGTCTCGGTTCCTTGCTTTGAAGTCTTTGACACTCAATCCAAGGAGTACCGCCTGTCGGTCCTCCCCGATGGTGTCCCCATCCTGTCCGTCGAGGCCCTAAGCACCATGGGCTGGGAGCGTTACAGCCACGAGCAGTTCGGTCTCAACCGTTTCGGTGCCTCTGGTGCCTACAAGGACGTCTACAAGGCAAGTTCCGCCGCAACCACCCTAACAAGCTCGCATTTACTAACAACGCCTATAGAAGTTCGAGATGACCCCAGAGGGCATTGCCAAGCGCGCCGTTGCCACTGTCAACTTCTGGAAGGAGGTTCCCAACGTGCGCTCGCCTCTTAACCGTGCTTTCCAGCAGCTCCTGTAAGCTGTTCCAACCACAATTACGATACGAGACCTGAGCATATAGAAGAGACGAGGGAAAGGAAAATTTGTTATGTCGAACAACGCAGTGACGTATAGGAATTAGGAGCATGGGAAATGAATTTTGTTTAAACTAGCAGCCAGAAAAAATTGATATAGAGATGTACTGCTTTAGTACGGAATTTATATATTCGGTTCAGACCTACATTAGTCTCGGATCAACCATGCTAGCGAACAGTGTAATGTTGCGGAAGTTTCTTCTAAGTAAATATTACCTCGTCAAGAATTCAAGTGCTATGCGTCGTATGTGGAGATGTATATACAGAAATGCAATCGTGATATATGCAGGGTAGGAAAGATTGCCACGAGGAGCTGACAATGTGGAAGTATTGACTGCAATTTGACAGTCCCTCCTCGTGAGTTCTCTCTCTCTCTCTTTCCGGTCATTAAATAATTCATTCATTATTCATTCAAGTCTCTCCGAGTCCAGAGTAGCCGTCCACTCCTTTTGAAACTCCCTGCCAACCCTCTCGAGCCTGGCCGCCGCCCTCCTCGCTTCCTTTGCCTCGTCATGCGACGCCGCAACAACAACACCAACCAGTCGAGGCGCCGCAGCATCAGCACCGGCGGCGTCGGCGCTCGTCGCAGCAGCTGACGTTGATGTAGTGGTTGTAGTCGTTCTAGTTGCAGTTGGTGATACTTCTGAGGACACCTCTTCAGCGTCAGAAGCAGAAGTGCTGGGCTGGTAATTGTAGTTATGGGTATTGTTGGTGCCATCGGACGATGCTGACGAGGCAGAATCTCGGCGTGGATCGAGATATGACTGGAGCACGACGGCGCCGGCTTCTGGGTACTCGACCATGATGCGTTCGACCAGGCCCATGTTTACACGCTGAGCGGTGGTTTGGCTGGTCAGGGCGCTGGTGGTGAGGGAGGTGAGGGATTCGAGGTTTGAGCGCGAGGAGGACGAGGTGATGAGCGGGGTGAGGGTGTCGTCGGCGAGGTGGACGGAGACGGTGGGGTGTTGTGAGGGGAGGTTTGCCATGGTGATGATGGTTTTGGTGGTGATGTTATTGCGAGTTGAGTGTCATTTGGAGGAGGGCTGAGAAGGTATGGGGGCGTCCTGCTTTTCAAGATTGTATATGACGATGATTGGGACGACTTTCTAGGACAGTGTATGGAGTAGTATTATTGACTTTATAGATATAAGATGGATTGAGCAGAGGGAGGAGTAGTAGTAGTGGTGGGAGGAGGAGGAGGGGGTGCTGTGGGAGAATGGCGTTTTGGTCATGGGGGACTAAACTACGTGGATGGGAGGAGGCGCGGAGGGTTAAAGTCGCCAAAGTGACGGCATTGTCCAGCAGCTCTACGAAACGGTGTGTGTGCCTGTCCATCTGTGTGTAGGCTTTCCGGGGATGGCGTTATCGAGGGAGAGAGGGGGGGTCGTGAGATGCGGAGATGGATGAATTTCCAAGCAGCCGCCATAGCCCCGGGTTGAACCCCCCTCCTTTCTTAGCACCACCACGATGTATTTCCTTGTTTGGAGCATCACATATTATAAAGTAGAATAGTGTGGCAGGTCAAAGCTAATAGTCGTAAGTAAGAGCCGGGCACCCCCGCTCTACGGTTACAGCACAGCATGGTGGTTTTTGGTGGCTTGGCTCCGGCTTGCTGTTTCTGGCTTGGTGCGCTGTTTTGTGTGTTACGCCGGTTATCTATCTTGCATGGGATAGGGGATTTCGGGTGGTCACTGCTGTAGAGAAGGGGGAAATGGTGCTGATCGACAGAGAAATGGGGGCGGGCGGCTGCTTGGGACGGTTTTAAGGGCCATATATTAGGTATGGATAATAAAATGGCAATTGCGGAAGAAGATGGGTAGATGCGGCGCAAGCTGAAGACGGTGGTCCACGAAGGGAAACCGTTGGCGTCGGGTGTTTTTATTGCGGGGTGGCGGGGGAGAAGAGGGCTAGTGAACATACGAAGTAGGTACTAATTGGGTCGTAGGGATGAGAGCCTGGCTGTGGGTTGGTTGTTGTTTATGAAGTAAGCATTATTTTATAGTAGCTAAACCTTTCAGGAAAGTCAATTCAGTGCCTTGTATTTTGGTTGTTTTTATTTGGAGTTTTCCTGTGTGCTGGTAACAGTGTACGATGTATGTGAGAGAATGATATCTTGGCTGCGAGGGGTACATATTTATGTAGCCAAAGCGGTGACTGCCGCAAGAAGAACGAGTTGCATCAAATCGCAGCTGCTCTTGAAGGTATAGTAGCCACTGGTATACTAAAAGAGGTACTTAAAGAGTTGCTTCGCTTCCCAATGGTTGATCATGTATTCCAAAATTGCAAGTATGACAAGGCGACTACAATTGCCAACTTGGGCAAACCACGCGGAGGCCTCGGGCTCGGAACTGTCGGGACTGTCCATGCCTTTTCCAATGCGATTTTTACAAGATGCGAGCGCATCCATTCGTCTATTCTGAGCTGCTACGAGTAGTAATGGGGTAATTATGGAATGCTGCATGACTTTGTTGTGTAGCGGCGGATCGGGCAGTCTGCCATACAGGCCCTAGTTGGACAAGGGTGAGCCGCAGACGGCAGACTTTCTTGTTACGTGATGAATTTCGCTGGCATATGCTGTACAACCATGAGCTCCGATCTCAAGTAATAGTGTTTGGATTTTCTTTGGAGAAGTGAAATTTCTTTATGATTAGCAGCTGCGTGAGCTTTTGACGTCGCGTGATGAACCAGGCCCCGCGGAAACGCCCATCGCCTGAAGGTTGCGGTTATAAGGTGCATAATTATGTAAGGATAAGCACGAAATGGGTTTGGTATGGTTTCTTGAACAGGTAGCCTACATACTTATCCGAAACCCTGATAGCGCACAATTCGTAGCTTGTGCTCCGTATGTATGTACTACCTAATTACCCAGCATCCCTCGAACCGAACCGAACCGATGCTACATTGAATACTTTTCCGGTTCGACGGAGCAGAGTGGGTGTTATTTTTACCACCCTGCACGACGAGCAGAGTAATTACGAGGAGCTGTTCTGCACCAGCAGCAGGAACACTACAGAGTCGGTCGTATCTCAGGTATTCGAGGAATATTTGTACACAAACTTGCACAATTCATTCACAAAACAGCATAACTACACCAGCGCACTGGAAGCATTATGCATTGCACAAACCAGCTCCCGCTGTACGTAACATGCCATACCATTGTACCCAGTACTCGTGCCTTGCTACTAGTACTCGTAAATAGATTCACCACTGCAACATGGAAAATTTTGTGGTCGCGTGCAGCAAGTCCCTGCAAGCCTCCAATCACTGGCAGGGGACTCCGCTGGCCAGCAAATCCAATCCAGACAGCGCGCTAGTAGATGCTGCAAAGTATTTGCTGTGATAAAATTGAACCTCGGAGGGGGCGCATGCGACAGCAACAACTGATAACAGATGAACTGACCCCCCTTGCCCTGCATTAGTATCCGCAGTCTTTTGTTGATTGACCAGCGGTGGGCTGCTAGCACACCGCCTGGAGCTGTCCGGAGCCCCGCCATGGCCGACCCCGCCAGTGGTGAACAGCCCACCAGAGTCGGCCGTGGTCGTGTGCCTGCAGCCAGCAACTGTTGGGGAGCCCCACGTCTGAAGGAAATCCTGCCCGCCAAAATGCCACCATAATGGTTCGGGACCCCTCGAAATGGCGGGCACATGTCAGGGTACGAGTAGGCTCGGAGTGCGACCTGCAGCGTGCACCACTGACAGCTGGCGTACGAGTACTCGTTACGCACGCAACCGCACCGCCGCCGTCGCCGGCGCCTGCGGAACCTCTTCCAAGCCCGGTGCCGTCTTTTATTTCAACCACAACCACTCTCCGCTTTTCCTCTTGCGTTCCCTCTTCTCTTTTCCCCCTTTACCACCAATTCACCGACTTGAGAAAACAAATCAATCACTCTATCGCTTCGTCAAAGAAACTCCAAACTATTTAAAACCCAAAAAAAAAAAAAACCGTCGCCTGGCTGACTCTTCGGAACTGCCTCGACACCACCGCTACTCCAACCCACCGAAAACAGACACACAGTTTTAGTTGATCGAGGCATCCTACCCTCGATCACTTCAATTCGCCAAGACGTTTTCCAACCTTCTCAACTCGTACGTATTCTGTCGCTTCATCGCATTGCCCAGCTTCATCAATGCTGACATTCTCTCTCCCAGGGTTCACCACCCGTTCGCAGGAGCCCGTTGCTCTGCTGATTCCGGAGGGGCATCGGACTCGATCGAAACCCAGTAAACGGTCGATCTACAAGAAAAAAGAACCTCTCCAACACGCTTCCGCGCCAAATTTCAATCCTAATTAGCTATCATGGCTCCCCACGCTGAAGCGCACAACGGTTCCACGAACGGGTCGGCTATCATCCACGGTCCTGCTGTGGGTGCTGCTCCCCCGACCACCTTTACCGTCAATTCTCCCAACGTCACGTACACAGACGCCGAAATCAAGTCCAACTACACCTACCGCACCACCAGCGTTGAGACTGACGCCAACGGCAACTATGTCGCGACCCCCAAGGAGACTCCCTACGAGTTCAAGACGGACCGCAAGGTCCCCAAGATCGGCATGATGTTGGTCGGATGGGGTGGCAACAACGGTACCACCGTCACTGCCGGTATCCTTGCCAACCGCCGCAACCTCTCCTGGGAGACCAAGGAGGGCCCTCGCGAGGCCAACTACTACGGCTCCGTCGTCATGGGCTCTACCCTCAAGCTCGGCACTGAAGCCAAGACCAACAAGGACGTCAACATCCCCTTCCAAAATGTCCTGCCCATGGTCCACCCCAACGACATTGTCATTGGCGGCTGGGACATTAGCAAGATGAACCTGGCTCAGGCCATGGACCGCGCCCAGGTCCTCGAGCCCACCCTCAAGGCTCAGGTCAAGAAGGAGATGACCGAAATGGTCCCTCTCCCCTCGGTCTACTACCCCGACTTCATTGCCGCCAACCAGGAGGACCGTGCGGACAACGTCCTCGAGGGCACCAAGGCCTGCATGGCCCACGTTGAGAAGCTCCGTGGCGACATCCGCGAGTTCAAGCAGAACAATGGCCTCGACAAGGTTATCGTCATGTGGACTGCCAACACTGAGCGCTACGCGGACATTGTCCCCGGCGTCAACGACACTGCCGACAACCTTCTCAAGTCCATTGAGCAGGGCCACGAGGAAGTCTCTCCCTCGACCGTCTTTGCTGTCGCTTGTATCCTGGAGAACGCTCCCTTCATCAACGGCTCTCCCCAGAACACCTTTGTTCCCGGTGCCATCCAGCTTGCCGAGAAGCACAACGCCTTCATTGGCGGTGACGACTTCAAGTCTGGCCAGACCAAGATGAAGTCTGCCCTCGTTGACTTCCTCATCAGCGCCGGTATCAAGTTGACCTCCATTGCCAGCTACAACCATCTTGGCAACAACGACGGCAAGAACCTGTCTTCTCAGAAGCAGTTCCGCTCCAAGGAGATTTCCAAGTCCAACGTTGTTGACGACATGGTGGAGGCCAACTCGGTCCTGTACAAGAAGGACGAGCACCCCGACCACTGCGTCGTCATCAAGTACATGCCTGCTGTTGCCGACAACAAGCGTGCTCTGGATGAGTACTATGCCGAGATCTTCATGGGTGGACACCAGACCATTTCGTAAGTCAAAAAATGCTACTCGTCCGTTCTTGCTTTTCTTTCCGTCTTGACTAACAAATTTCCTCACAGTCTGTTCAACATCTGCGAGGACTCCCTCCTGGCTTCGCCCCTCATCATCGATCTCGTCATTCTTGCCGAGATGATGACGCGTATCCAGTGGAAGGCCCCCGGTGACAGCGAGTACAAGAACTTCCACAGCGTTCTCAGCGTCCTTAGCTACATGCTCAAGGCTCCCATGACTCCTCCTGGCACCCCCGTTGTCAACGCTCTTGCCAAGCAGCGCGCTGCCCTGACCAACATTTTCCGTGCTTGCGTCGGTCTTGAGCCCGAGTCTGACATGACCCTTGAGCACAAGCTCTTGTAAAGAACTTGTGTGTAGTTGTGCGGCTATTTTTGGAGCTGAACTGCGACGCTGCGGTTGCTTCAACTCATTGCTCGTCTGAAATCTTGAGCTTTGAAATCAACGTTTCTTTCTGGCCAGTCTACATGGCATAATACTTTTACCGAACCCCTTTTCAACCCAAAAATTAAAATCATAAAAAAAAAATTGGTAGAAATGGCACCAGCCCTTTGCTAGGCGGCCTTTGACAAATAAAACACCATTTCTGCCAATATTTGATGCAAAGCCTGCTTAATCTGTGAATGCGTGTATTTAAACATGACAATCTTGACATAAACAAATCTCTGCGCCCTCCAACACGGTCGTGGCGGCGAGATGCAACGCCTGTAGAGGTAGAGATTGGACCATTGCTACAAGTGGTTGCCAAATCGGGAAGTGTTTAACGCGGCATGGTCCGTGGTGTGGTGCGTCCGTCGCGCGCCAATAGTGGGCGGCCACCCGCACCGGCTCCCTAATAATGGCACCGCGTCGCGCGTCACCACCACTTAACAGTGTTCCCTCCAAAAAAGAGCTTCCCGCCCTTCTCCACCACTTTAAAGCAAAAGCAGCCTGTTTTATTTCTACAGCGCCAATGCATCTCTAAGCAAAAGAGATTGATTGGCTTTTCTGCTCCTGTTTTTTTTATTTTAATTTATTTTACAAATGAGCAGATAAGAAGAGCAGCAGTTATTCATACACCTATATATCCAATCCCGTCAAAAGACGCCGCCGCCGCGCCCATGTCGACGACGCCCTCGTCACCCGCGTCTACACGCGGTACATCGCCCGCGCCAATGTTGACGCCGCGGTCGAAAATCAAGGCGCTTCTCGCTACGGTGGACAGCAGCGACGAAGAGGGAAGCGGTTCGAATGCTAAAATGACGAAAATTAGCAACCTTGGCACTTCGACGGCCGCGTTGCTTGGGAGCGATAATGATGATGGCGACGAGTCGTCGGATGTCGACATTCGCCCGCGTGGGAAGCTCGCGTCGAGGATGCAGACTGCTGGTACTACCACCACAACGACGGCAAAGTCATCTCCGCCGAAGGAGCCCGAATTGAATCAGCCCGAGGATGCGAGGGAACGCGTCAGGAAAATGTTTGAACGCGAGCAGGCACTTGAGACGGCAAAGACGCAGGAAACTGCTGCGCCGACACAGGATGCCGCTGCTGAGGATGAAGATGAGGACGAAGACGAGGATTTGCCTGTTGTTCCGAGGCGATTCAAGAGACGCCAAGCACGCGAGGCTACACCTGAAGATAGAGAAACCACACCACGGCAGGCAAGCCCGAGCTTGTTTGTCTCTCCAGCTGGCCCTTCGCCGTCTAAGAACACCGAAGCTGCCAACTCAGACGAGGACGAGGACGACCTCCCCTCACTCAAGTCTGACCGCTTCAAGGCTTTGGTCGAACGCAAGCGACAAGAACGTCTTGCCCGCGAAGCTGCTGAGGAAGCCAAACGCGAAGAGCGGCGCGCACAACAAGAAAAGCTCTCCTCGGAAATGGGCGAGCTAGACTCTGCGGATGACAACGTCTCCGATATAAGCGACGACGAAGGCGGCCGCAAGCTCACTCAGGATGGTACCCGCCCAAGCAGAAAGGCGAGCAAAAAGGCCGTCGAGGAGATGAATAGGGAGACGCAGCGAATGGCGAGAAGCATGCAGCTTGCCCACGAGGCAAAGACTCGCAAGAAGGTTTCCAAGAATAGCTTGTTTGAGCGCTTCAACTTTAGGCCTGCGGGCGAGCCGCAAGAGCAGCTGCCTCAGCCTCAGAGCTCTAGTCGCCCGACGACGCCGCAGTCGGATGTCGAAATGGGCAATGCAGAGACGCCGCCAACTTCTCCGCCGTCTACCAAGAAGCAGGCCGAAGCCGCGCCCGTGCAGGAAGGTGCTGAGGATTATAATGAGGATTTGCCGACTCTTGATGCCATTCTCACCAGTCCAACTGTTCCTAAAGCCGACAAGGGCAAGGGCAAGGCTGTTGACGTTCTTCAAGCGGCTCCCGCTGATACTAAGCCGAAACGAAGAGTCCGTGTCAAGTTTCCTCCTCTGAACAAGACGCTGGCCATGGGAGAATCAGATGATGAGTTACAAATCACGACCACTACAAAGGATAAGATTAATGCTGTCTTTGATAGTGTGCCGCACAAGCAGGCTCAAGAGTCTCGGTCTCTGCAAGCATTCCGTGCTCTGGCATTGGTCAAGTCGCCCGAAACAAACAGAGGTCGACGCAACGTGGAACTTTCCAAGATGACGCCAAACGAGATGCTTTCGTCATTGCAGCAAAAGGCTCGCGCTCAGGCAAAGGTTGAGCGTGACCGACGAATGGAACTTCTCAAGTCTCAAGGTATCGAGGTCCAGACTGTCGAAGAGCGAGAGCGCCAGATGGAGGAAGTGGAAAACATTGTCGCCAAGGCTCGGGAGGAAGCAGACAGACTCAGGGATCAGGAACGTGATGAAGTCAAGGAGGACAAAAAGGGAGGTGCAGCGGCTGATCCTTTGGATTGGGACGATAGCGATGACGAATATCAAGCTTCTGAAAAGGGAGGTGATGAGGAACTTTCTGCCATTGAACTCTCTGGATCGGAGGACGAGGAAGATGGCGGAGGGGATGATGCTGGTGCTGACGCTGACGATGAAAGCGACGTTCCAAACCCAATGTTTGACGACGAGGCAGACGAGTCTGAGACCGAGGAGGCCGATGCCGTCGACAATGTGGCCGAGGTTCCTGGCGAGGAAGACAGTGACGATGACGACGACGACGAACCTCAGATCAAGAGCAGGCGGGCACGGAACAAGACTACTGTTTTCTCAGACGACGAAGACGAAGAAGCCATTACGGCTACGCCTAAGCCTGCGAAGTCTGGAAATGCGGTCTCTCCTGCGCACCCCAGCACCGACTCCCCTGCCGCGCCAAGTTCTGTACTTCGATCCGCTAAGAAGTCCTTCATTCCCGGTTTACCGGTGCAGGGCCCAGCTGGCCTTGGCCTGACCCAAATCTTTGCTGGTACAATGGATGACAGCCAAATGAGCCCTGCTCCCAATGGTGGTCCAACCCAGTCTATGCTGCCGGACTTCGACCACTTCCCCGACTCCAACTTTTCAGCAACCGCCGACCAGCCGATGGACGATGTCATTGAAAGCACCCAGTTGGAGGATACTCAGAAGCCAACCCAAGGCGTTAAGCTCAACATGTCTCAGTCGCAAATGCATGGGCTCGACAGTCTGATGCGCGACGGTTACGACGGCCAGGAGTCGCAGACTATTGAGCTTTCTCAGGATGGTGGCTTCCAGACCTACACGCCCATCAGGGACAGATTCGTCGAGCCTCCGCACTCTACAGTTAATACCGTTGTGACTGGTAAAGATGACGACGACCAAGCATCTCCTTTGGTGCGAAGGGGCAGGCTTAGGCGAAAGGCTGAAGGCGATGCCGCTGAAGAGCCGACTCAGCCGTTGCCTAACGAGTCACCAAAGCCTGCTAGCGCGTTCAATGTCATGAAGAAGCAGACCAAGCCAAAGGAGAAACGTCGTTTCACTGAGGCATTTGACAAGAAGAAGAGCAAGGCAAAGGAAATGGTTGAGCAAGAAGCCGAGGAATCAGACGACGAGTATGCTGGACTCGGCGGTGTTGATGGCGAAGACAGCGACAATGAGTCGAATGCTTCGATGAAGGAGATGATTGATGATGAGGGACATGACAATGCTGACGAGGGCAAGCTGGCTGCGTTCTATGCGTAAGTACACTGGCTGAGCATGTTGTTACAAGATTGCTAATAGGTAACAGGGACCGTACGCGTGCCGAGGATGAAAAGGATGTTGAAAAGCTGTTCAAAGATATTACTACCGGCATGCTACGCCGCAAACGCGGCGCCGACTACGATCTCTCGGATTCCGATGACGATGGTGAAGCTCGCAAGAGGATGAAGCGTCGCCAGTTTGCCAAGATGCAAAAGGCACTCTACTCTGACGAGCGCGTCAAGAAGATGGCAGAGAATCCCGGCAACCAAGCATTCCTTCGTAGCATTGAAGACCGCGGAAGCGATGATGAGATGGATGTTCTCGAAATCATGGATGTACCTTCTCAACCAGAGTCCCAGTCACTGTCTCAGTCTCAAGAAGCCAACACCGTTGCGCAAACCATTCCGGATAGCCAACCTCGCAAGCCTCTGGGCGGTGCTGGCGAGAATAGACCACCAGCAGCCATGAGGCGAACCAAGGAAGGCAAGAAGCCGTCCAACCTTGGTGAGGTCCGTGAGACTCTCTCCAACCTGCTAGAGGAGCCAGAGGCATCCGTCATCCCGGCTACAGAGGCGGGATCAGACAGCGAAGACGAACAGACGTCTGCCCGCAACGACAAGGAGAACCGCTCCCCCAACAGCCGCCGCAGTCGTGGGGTTGTCGATCGCATCAGCCTCAAGCGCACCAACTCCAACCCTTCAACCAACAGCAACAAGCTCGCCTTTGCCGCCCCAGCTACCGGAAACAACACCTTCCGAATCCCCTCTCTTCTTCGTCGCGCAACCACCAACTCTTCGATGCTGTCCACGTCGACTAGCTCTGGAGGCACAGGCGGCACGATGGGTAGCGCGGGCGGCTTTGGCGAGGAAGCCAAGATTAAAAAGGGCGCAGGCAAGCGCAGTGGTGTAATGAGTCGTGCGGCGCCGGAGAATGATGGCAAAGCGCGCATTCAGGAAAGTGAGAGGAGGAGAGAGGAGAAGAAGATGAAGGGCGCGGAGAGGAGGATTGGGGTTGTGGGCGGATTGTTGGGTAGGGGATCATTCGAGTAGATGTGCTTTGCTCTATTTGCATTGGGTATTGGCGTTTGGTATAGGGTTATGGAGTTGGGCTTTTTTTAATATTATGATGAAATATACCGTCCTCTACTACATGTTGTTTCCCTATTCGTTTCTATTGCCTGTCATGTGTAGCTATTTCGAGTTCGAAGATGTTGAGCGTGAAAATGGTATAAATGTGTAAGGGGCTTTGTAGAATTGTTACTCGTATAGTCTGCATTAAGAGCAAGGTTTACATCAAATAACATATGATTCCGTGGTCTAGTTGGTCATGGCATCTGTCTAACACACAGAAGGTCCCCGGTTCGAGCCCGGGCGGAATCACGTTTTTTTTGCCGGTTTTTACCCTATCAAGCCCGTATATATATATATATATAATTTTTTTTTTTTTTTTTTTTTTAAGTCTCGCTATTTAAATTCGATTTTAATAAAGTGTTTTTTCCTTACTGGTTTTTTTTTTTTTGCTTATCATGTTTTCTTCTGTTGTTAGTATCTTGTAGAACTTGGTGCATGGCTTCGCTGATACTTATTGGAGATATTCGGCCTATGACCAGCGCCGCAGTCTATAAACACAAAGAAAATAGTAGCATAGTAGGGAACGATATTGGAAAAAGTAGATTTCGCCATAATAGTAAGTAATTTGCAGCTTATTATGCGAAATATACCGCATACCCTCATACAAAAAGGCTGCAGGGTAGCTACTGTAGCGTACATTATATATTCTATGCATCGGTTTTATAAACCTCTCCATGCTCAATTCATATAAAAACCCATATTTTATGACAGGCCAAAATGTCTAATATATCTATATACAAGTCTATTCTATCCCCACAAGACATAATCGCTCATGCCATTTTTATTGTAGAAAAAATTATGTAAAAAAAACATTACTGCCCCTGCTGCGAAGGCAGGGCCGTACCACTACTTCCAAACTGCGTGCTCTTAAACCCGAGCAGCCTCTTCACCACCAGCCACAGCTCAAACGCCTCGAGCTTAAACTCGACACGGACATACGACATCCAAGCCGCGACGGCGCTGACGGCGTTGCCCGGCCATAGCAGCGAGCCCTTTTCACGAATCAGGTCCAGCTTCTCATGGAAGACGGTACGGGTGCAGTAGCGCGCGAGGATCATGAAGCTGCGGATGGGGCCCTGGCGGGTCTGCAGGTTCTCGTCCAGGCTGCGCGTGAGGTCGTTGGTCTTGAGGATGAGGAGTATGATGCGCGGGACGCGGCTGAGGAGCTGGACTAGGTCGACGATGAGGCCGTCTTGCAGCGAGGAGCTCATGGCTTGCTCTTCGTCGCCGCTGCGGGTTTTGAGGATGGAGCCCTGCTGGGAAATGATGCTATAGTCGCGGCCGGTGATGGCGGATGCGAAGAGGGGAAAGTCCTTTTCGCTGATGCCGGCCACTTCGTGAGCGTACTTTTGCATGCGTTCCATGTCGCCGTCGATTACGGCGAGCCACATCTTGGCGTAGGAACGGCGGAGAGGGAGGGGAATGTCGCGATAGAGGCCGTGGTCGTAGATGATGACGTCAAAGTTGGGCCGGCCGCTGAAGCCGCGCCATGAGTCGGTCTTGCGGATGGCCAAGTTGCCGCCGTGAGGATCGCAGTGGAGGGGTGCGCCGTCGCCGAAAATCATCTCGTTGAAGATGCGCGCGAGTGTGGCCGACACTTCGTCTCGGTCGATGCCGTTCTTGTCGAGGTATTCGAGGTCGTCTGGTCGGTGGCCAGACTCGCAGGCCATCACAATGATGCGCTTCTTGGCCCATACGACATCGGGGATGATGACTGGGAGCTGGGGGATCTTTGCAAAGTGCTGGCTCATGCGCTTTGCGTTGTAGGCCTCTTCTTGGAAGTCGAGCTCCTTGGGGAGCGACACTTCCATTTCGGATGATAACCATTCGAGATCGTATTCGGGGAAGAAACGCTTGAGCGTCTGGAAGGTATATGTCGTGAGGGACATGTCGAGTGGTGCAAATGCCTCGAGGTCGGGATGTTGCACCTTTACAGCCACCTTCATGCCAGTTTCTCGGATTGTCGCCATGTGCACTTGGGCGAGCGATGCGGCGCCAATGGGCTCCTCTGAGAACTCGGAAAAGTAATCCCACAGTTCTTCGCCCGTGTCCTTTTTGTACATTTGCTCAATGGACTCGAATGAGGATATAGGGCATTTGTCTTGTAGAGGTACAAAGGTTGACGTCCACTCGGTCGGCAAGAGATAATTCATCGCGCTCTTTCAAGGGTGTTAGAGTAATTCCAAGCACAATTTGTCTGCAAATCTTACCAAGTGTTGTCCAAGCTTAATAAAGATGCCACCATTCTTCTCCATGGCTTTCAGCGTTCGCTCGGCGCATCGTTTGTGGCACGCCTTTAGCAGACCTGTCCTTTCTTCCTCATCGTCTGAAGCTTCTCTTCTATTTAATGTCGTTCGGTAGCTATTGTCACAAAAGTTAGCAAGCGGCAATGCGACAAGAGAAGTTTAGCAAAACCTACTCATTTACGCAGAGTCCTAACACTGCAATAACTCGTCCAGTGCGTTCTGCAGCCTCATATGCGCCTTTGACATCATCCGTGAATGCAAGCATGGTGCCTGTACCGACAGCCGCACCAGTCGATGCAAAGAGGAGCAGTCGTCGAGGCCGCTTCTTCTGATCGCCGCCCGCGCGCGACCAGCCGCTACCAGCCGTGGCATACTGCCGTTGCGGCCAAAACGGCGACGGTCTCGTCCGAGGCAGCTGGCCTCTACAATTGGTGCATGTCCGTGCCAATTGCTTTGAGCTGAGGCGTTTTGTAAACGCTGATAACGAGAAGGAGTTCATCTTCGGCTTAAGAGGCGCAAGCGGCGGCGCAGCCGAAGATGGCGTTGTTTTTCTTTGGCGGCGTCGTCGGTAAAGGAGACTCCTCCTAACAAGAAGATATCATCCTTGAATTGAGTATATTTGCAGAGACGACGAAACAAGAAAAGAAACGCACCAGTGCTTGTTTCTCGGACACTCGGCTAATTATGCAGGCATAAGGAAAAAGTAGTCTGATGTTTTTCAATGCGACATCACTCAACAAGTTTTTGGGCCGGGGCCGTGATTCGCCGAGGCTCGTCCGTCCGTCTCCGTCGGGCGGGACAGGGGGCGCTCTTGTAGCGCCTGAACCGCACGTCCATGGCGCCACCTCCGTCTGTACGACGAAGCGTTAGTGCTACGGATGCCAGCCCTGCCGCCTTTCTATTTATTCGCCACACGTGATTGCGCGACCACTTCTACAACCGCGTCATGTCGTGAAGGGCCGCCCTCAATCCAATCCAAGACACGACTTAATTGGAACGAAGGAAAGCTAGTCCCAACCCCCTTCACTTCCGAAAGCCGCGCATATAATTACATATTCAAACTCTATATCTCACCAGATGCTTTGTCCCTAGAGCCGGGCTCACGGGATATACAATTATATGCAAGGAAGCAACCAATCCGACGCGCAGAACAAGTCTTCTCCTACGGACACGATGCTGTCATTTGCACCGCAGCCCATCTTCACGGGCAGCAACTGGGACCACCACCGCCCATCCGTCTCCTCTCCCTTGTCATCATCTCCTCTCCGCGCATCGTCACCAAACTCCAACCCGGACGACAATATGTTCTCGCAGCGCCAGACGCAATCATCGCCTATCCAGCAGCCCAAGTTCAAGTTTGCGTCGCGCCCGACGCGGCCGAACCCGGTCATGAGACGAAGAGAAGAGGCACAGGAGCAGCGACGCAAGAATTTCTTGCGCAATGTTCGTGACAAGGCGGAAGAAAAGGCTTTTCAGAGACGAGACATTGAAGGACATGTAAGTTGGGGAACTTTTTTTTCGCTTGGAGCAACATGCGGCTATGACTTTTCAGTTGCTGACACAGCCTGGCGCATAGTTTGTCAAGACGAGCTGGCTAGCAGATATTAGCCGGCTATCGCATGACGCACCAGAAGTTTCTGAAGCAGACATTGAAGATGCTGCTGCCTTTCAGCAACCTGCTCGCTCCGATGACGAAGATGACATGATGACTGACGACGGAGAGGAAGCAGAGCTGGAGGCCATGATTGCAGCGTATCAAAACCAGCAGGAAGAGCCGACCACAACGCAAGCCTCATCGCCAATTGCGTCAGACGATGAATACGATGAGATTTTTGCTGAACTCATGTCGCAGGAACAGACGGGCCAAGCGCAACCTGCTGTCGAGTCGGCGGATCAGATGGATTTGAACCAATAGTCGCCCACGATACGACTGAAACACAACTGGGGATATTTTGTATTTTTCTTCTACTTTGGCGGGAGTTTGGGCAAGGATATGGGTCGCGGCGTTAGGGTCGGTATATTGTTAGGAAACGGTATGTTTTATATCTAGGTCAGGTCTTGCACGGTACGCATGGGTATATAAGCGTGACACATCCAAAACAAATGACTCAAGTCTAACTACTACTGCGGATTGCACTGATCGTCCGTAGCATTAAATGCCTCCTGTGCACTGGCCATATCTCCCACAAGATCCGATGGTGGTGATCCTTGTTCTTGCATCTAAAAGCTTTTGTTAGTGAACCAGCTTGCGGTGGGTTGGCGTGTCCAAAGTAAAGATTCACTGACCTTTTGCATCCTCTCTACAATATACTCTCGATCCCCCGCATTGGAGTCGGCATAGGTGGGCGTCTCGAACTTGGCAACAATCTCAGACACCAGCACCTTTTGCTCCTCGTATCGCTTCAAGTCGTCTGCCGAGGTCGAGTCGCGGTTCTTCGCCAACCACTCGGGGAACTTGTCGTTGAGCTCCTTCATAGGCTCGTACAAAATCTCCTTGTTTGTGAGCTGCTCCATCATGCCCATGAGCATCTTGGAAAACTCCTCCTCGCCGCCTTCGCCTCCCATGTCGCCAGAGGACATTTGCTTCAGCAGCTCCGACATGAAGTCGTCAGCACTGCCAGAGGCCGCGGCCGCAGTTGCTTGGTCACCCGAGTTTTGCATGCGCTCCATGGTGCGGCGAATGGTGTCTTGGAATGAGGCATCGGAAGCAGCCGCACCGCCCGCGGCCGCAGCACCGGCACCCGACGAAGCAGTTCCAGTGTTGCCAGCTTGCGTGTCCGGGCCGGCTTGGTCGGCAGCGCCTGCCATTTGCTTGAACATGCTTTCAAATTCGGCTTGCATTTCGGGCTTCAAGGGGAAAGATAGTTAGCAATACAATGTACGCTGTACGCTGGCATGTGACAGTGGCGGCAAAATCATGAACGTACCGACTTCTCCAGCTCGCCGAGAAGCTCAGCCATACCGGACTGCAGCTGCTTTTGAAATTCATCTTCAGAGAAGTCCTCGCCTGCGCCAGTTGCGCCATCTGCGCCATCTGCTTTGGGCGCTTCCTTTGTCGTCGTGGCATCCGAGGCAGCTACCGGAGCTCCACCAGCCGCTTGGGGCTCTGAACTCGTAGGCTGTTTTGAGTCGAGCTTGACGGTAGAGAAGTCGTCGAGCATATCTGGTGCGTGTGTAAATAAACCTATACAGAAACGAGGTGCGGCGCCGTAGCTTTCTTACCATCCAAGTCGTCGAGGTCATCTTCGTCTGGGTCGGGCACGTCTTCGACAACCTCCGTGGGCTTCTCTGTGGAAGCTGTCGCGGCACCAGCAGCGGCGGTTCCTGCAACGTCCTTTTTGTCGGTAGTCTCCTCTACCGGTTTCGTTTGTTCCATGGTGCCTGAAATACCGCAGTAACGGATCGTGATGCAATGTGCAACAGCGTTATATGCCAAGTAGCCGAGTGCCCGAGTATTTCCCGTCGCAGCGTATCGGCAGTCGGACGGATCAGTTGAGGTTGCTAGCTGGGCTAGACAGGCTTGCGGCCTATGTATAGACGAGAATCGCCAAGCTGATATAATTAGAACAGGCTCTTTATTGTTGCGCCCGGTGGGTGTAGAAACAGAGACGGCTTTGTCAGAAGAGTTCCGGACAAAGGCATTGGTGGTGCATGGACCGAGGAAACAGCCAGAGCTGGAGCCAACTTCCGTTGCCCCACGTCACAAGGTGTACGGATGCCCCTCGCCTGTGACCCAACTCAACCCGCTGTGGCAGGGTGGCCGGGGCGGCGACGGTTGGAGAGTTCGGTGCTGGCAAAGGCGAGTCCAGAAGTCCCCCATGCCGCCACTGGCGCGCAACTGGGCCCCGCCGTAGACCACTTCCAGGCAGGGCTTCACTTTTACGTGACTGTGAATTTGCCTTCGACTCTTTTTTTTGCGACATCTTCCCGACGCCATCGCGGCACAGACGTTGCAGTCCACCAGAGCCGAATTATTCCTCTTTGACTTGCCTGCCACATCCTCGTCCGAAGAGCCTCGACAGTATCCGATCGCGCGGTCGAGTCGACTGAAGGAAGCCAGACTCGTCAACGAGAATCTTTGCACCTCTTTGGGCTGTCCGTGTACATCCACCGACCAGATGGCGCTGTGTCAAAACCGGTTACAAGAGGAACGGTAAGGCGAATACTTTGGTTTAGGGAGTTCTTCTGTAAACTCTTGCGCTAACTCTGCTCAAAGAAAGCAGTGGCGGCGTGACCATCCTTTCGGCTTCTACGCACGACCTTCCCGAACAAAGGAGGGAGTCCTAGACTTGAAGAACTGGGAATGTGGTGTGCCCGGAAAAGAGAAGACAATATGGGAGGGGGGCATGTTTAAGCTGACCATGGCATTCCCCGACGGTAAGGAAGGATCTACGAATATCTTATAGGATAGAGATGCTAACTGGGGATTGAACAGAGTACCCGACTAAGCCGCCCAAATGTATGCAGCTCTTTTTTTCGCAGATAAGCATATCCAAACGCCGAAGAAGACTCACTGACCATGATTAGGCAAGTTTGTGCCGCCGCTGTTCCATCCGAACGTTTACCCTTCCGGAACCGTGTGTTTATCGATCCTGAACGAAGAGGAAGCCTGGAAGCCTGCCATTACAGTAAAGCAGATTATGCTCGGTATCCAGGACCTCCTCAACGACCCAAACCCCGAGTCGCCTGCGCAAGCAGAGGCATACAACCTGTTTAGACGCGATCGAGTCGAATACGAGAAGAGAGTCCGTCGCGTCGTGAGAGAGAACCCTGCTCCTTGAGCACCGGGATTAGAGGACAGAGTTTGTTTTAAATCGACAAGGATGGCGGAATTTACGAAAATGGCGTTATTGGTATTCTGCGGCTAAACGAACAATTCATGACGAAGAGACGTAGGAATACAGTCCAACATGGCCGCGACTGCTGCGGACAAAGAGGTGCTTTGACATGGAGCCTGATGTCACAAAGGGTTTACCCAACGTTTTTTGCGGCGCATTATAGACACATTTGAGCTAGGAAATGGGACGGATAGTTTTGCAAACCATGTTGCATTGTTTTTTAATCATGAAATCGGCCGTTTGTGAGGTCTATCCGTGTGATCCCCTAGCGAGGTTAGCAGTGGCTTTCGAATCCGGCAATAGTTGGATGTCTAGTCCGTTGGTTGATGGCAGACTTTGCTTCTCTGGAATACGCCCAGTTTCAAGAGCCGACGGAGCCTTTCGTCTGTAAAAACAGGCAAAAAGCCAATTCATTGCCACTGAGTTTAGACAGACGAAAACGTCGAGTTGGAAGGACAAACTTAGTGGCAGCACTTCGAGTTGGCCGACAGATCTTGACCGGAGCCGGCAACAAGCGACCTGATAAGGTTGGCGACGGTTGCGAGGACCCGCCACCGTGCTACACCCCAAGGCCCAGCCAACGCTACCAATAAAAGCGCTGCAATTTCCGTTGGTGCCCACCAATCCGAAGTCGGCGCCCCGTACAGTCACCCACATGCTCTGCCAGCTGCCGCCAGCTGCCGGCGCCTGTCACCAACTGATAGCGTATCAGCCCGAGTCAAGAGCGATTCCGCCCCAATAATAGCCACCCCTACCTACAGTAAAACGCCGCCTGTGACTCTTTCAATCCTCCCACACGAACCTTTTTAAAGGCTTGCCCGCCCATCTCCCGCCACACTTTACCTGCCTCACCACGTAAAGATCAAGTTCACCTGCAATCATGTGTGGCATTTTCGCTTGTCATCGGTAAGGACTTCACACCTTCCTCTTGCGGCCAGCTCCTGCGATTCTCCCAAGTCCGGGCAGATCGGAGGCCAACGGGAGGGGCATCTACCGCCGAAAAAAAAAAGCCCCTCCATTATCGGCTTCACGAGCTTCAATTGGGTCAGAAAACAAGCAAATGCTAATTGTCGTCGCGCAATAGTCACCCCGACGTTCAAAAGTTCAAGCCTACTGCGCTTAAGCTTGCTAAACAGTATGTGCCTTTTTTTTACCCGTTTCAAGCTGCAATTGCTGACGCGACAACTACAGAGTCCGCCACCGTGGTCCCGATTGGAGTAAGTACCGGACGAGCTACAAGTAACCGCCGCGACCACGTTGTTAACATGTCACAATAGGTGGCAGCTTTATCTGCAACAGAACAAGTAAGATATTAGAAGTCCATCTGATGCTTTTTCAAGCCAACCGCAACTAACCTGGCTATTTTGCAGTCCTCTGCCATGAGCGTCTCAGCATTGTCGGCGTCGGTGAGTTTTTGCTCTGCTAAAAGTTTGGCTTTGGCATTTTGCTCACACTTCTTCTAGACTCTGGCGCCCAGCCACTGACCAACGAAGACGAATCGATTATCCTCGCCGTCAACGGTGAAATCTACAACCATCGTCTTATCCGCAAGAACCTCAAGGAGACGTATCACTTCAAGACGCACTCCGACTGCGAGTCCATTATCCCTCTGGTAGGTTGAAGGCGCTCAACAAAGCCACCACAGTTTTTGTGCTGATAGCAGATGTAGTACATGGAATATGGCCTCAACGCTCCCGCTCACCTCGACGGCATGTTCTCCTTCGTCCTCTACGACAAGAACCAGGACCGTGTAATTGCTGCCCGCGACCCCATTGGTATCACCACCTTCTACCAGGGCTGGTCTTGGAAGGAGCCTGGCGCCGTCTACTTTGCTTCCGAGCTCAAGTGTCTGGCCCCCGTCTGCGACAAGATTATCGCCTTTCCTCCAGGCCATGTCTACGACTCCAAGACGGGCGAGACCACCCGCTATTTCCAGCCTACCTGGTGGGACCCTACCAACGTTCCCTCGACGCCTATCGACTACATGGGTATCCGCCACGGCCTCGAGAAGGCCGTAAGAAAGCGCCTGATGGCCGAGGTCCCATACGGTGTGCTTCTTTCTGGTGGCTTAGATTCTAGCCTTGTCGCCTCCATTGCTCAGCGTGAGACCATGCGTCTCAAAAAGCTGGCAATTGAGGCCCAGGCCAACAAGCAAGAAAACGCTGATGTTGGCGAGGGCCTTGTCGGTATTGATGATGAAAACAACTTGTCTACTGTGACCTATCTGCCGCAGCTCAACTCCTTCTCCATTGGCTTGCCTGGATCCCCCGACAACGAGGCAGCCCTGCAGGTCGCCGAATACCTCGGAACAAAGCACCACGTCATGACCTTTACCCTCGAAGATGGTCTTAACGCTCTTTCGGATGTGATTTACCACTTGGAGACCTACGATGTTACCACAATTCGTGCCTCGACCCCCATGTACCTCCTTTCTCGTAAGATCAAGGCCATGGGTATCAAGATGGTTCTTTCTGGTGAGGGCAGTGATGAAATTTTTGGTGGTTACCTGTACTTCCACGCTGCTCCTGACCGCAAGGCGTTCCACGAGGAAACCGTGCGCCGTGTCAAGAACCTGCATTTGGCCGACTGCCTGCGCGCCAACAAGTCTACCTCTGCATGGGGTCTTGAGGCCCGTGTGCCGTTCCTTGACAAGGAATTCCTCGAGACCACCATGAACATTGATCCCAAGGAGAAGATGATCAACAAGGAGCGCATGGAGAAGTACATTCTGCGCAAGGCCTTTGACACATCTGATGAGCCCGACAACACGCCCTACCTGCCCGAATCTATCCTTTGGCGCCAGAAGGAACAGTTCTCCGACGGTGTTGGATACGGATGGATTGATGCCCTCAAGGACAATGCCGAATTGCATGTCACTGACGAGATGATGAAGAATCCCAAGGCCGAGTGGGGCGCTGATGTTCCTGACACCAAGGAGGCGTAAGTTACTGTGACCACAATCATTCATTTTGAGCCGAGAGCTAACAAAATTTCAACAGTTACTGGTACCGCCTGATGTTCGACGAGCACTTCCCTCCCCGCTGTGCTTCTACCGTCAGCCGCTGGACCCCGACGTGGTCTAAGCAGACCGATCCCAGTGGCAGAGCCATTTCCACCCATAACAAGAAGTATGATAACGCTGCTTAAAAAGGAAATCTGGAGACTGGGACTGTTGGTTTTGAATAGACTGGAATGTGTCTAGAGGCGTCTGGGAGACAAATTTGCTTTGAATGTCTTTGAAAAGAACAAAAGTGAAGTTAAATCATTAAATACAAAAAATGCGTATGAAATATCTCAGTCTATCTTGAAATTTTGCATTCATCACATCCCCAGGTTTTAAGCTGGGGTTAGTGGGAAAATTAACAGCAAAAAAAAAGGCCCTCAACAGATTAATTTGAAACTGTTTGGCAAATTAAGCATATGGATCCTTGGATTGAAATTGTTTCTAATTCACAGCGACTTCATCCTCCTTCTTGTCAACTCTCTTGACTGGAATATCACGCCAGACACCAACTGCCACAAACGCCAGGACCGAAAGCCCCGTAGCCGTAGCGAGCATAATGCGCTGGGCATCACCATAGGCATGATTGATGGCGCTGCGTGTGGGCGTGCCAAGCGGGTATTCCATCTGCTTGGTGATATTGCCCATGATGAGCTGCATATCAGCCTGGCTTTCAGGAGGAAGGTAACGAGTGAGGCGGTCAGGGAAGACGCCGTTCCAAATGGCGGCGGCAATGGTCGAGCCAATCGCACCGCCAATGTTGGCTGACATTTGCTGAATTGCCAATCCGACGGCGAGGTATTGGTGCTTTATGGCGGCCATGACGGCCATTTGCTCGCAGATGACGAGAGTGCCTCCTGCGACAGCGATGAAGATTTGGCACATGACAATGTAGCCGATATTGACGTCGGGCTGGCGAAAGGCAATCATTAGGGCGACGCCGAGGATATTGACGGGGACACCAAAGTAGAAGCCTAGCCATTTGAAACGGCCGGTCCAGCGCACGAGAAGACCGACAATGAGGGACCAGAAACAGCTCCCGACGCTGTAAATGCGGCCTACGTAGGTGGCTTCTGTAAAGGATAGGCCGTTGACGACGAGCAGGAACGAGGAGAAGAAGTTGTTCCAGATGTAAAAGTTGACAAAGAGCAACGCAGCGAGGAAGCAGGATCCTGCCACGCTGCGGTCGATGAGGAGGCGGAAGGGGAAGAACTTGACCGGCGCTAGGAATCGTTCGTATAGACCAAAGGCGATGAGGAGGAGAATGCCAAATACAAGCATGCAGATGATCATGGGCGAGCGCCAGCCGTTGGCCTGGTATGTGTAAATGTTGAAGGGCAGCAGGAAGAGAGCAAGGCCACCTGCAATGAGGAGTAAGCCGATGATGTCGAACTCAACGGCGTAGTGTTTGATGCTCTGGAGGACATTGCGGCCGCTTGCGGGGCGCTGAGGCATAACGCCGAGCTTTTTGGCCTTGCGCGAATTCCATATAAATAGGACGAAGATGGGCGAGCAGATAACGGGGACGACAATGGCGAAGGTGCCAAAGGCCCAGCGCCAGATGGAGCGGAAGCTTTCTGCTGCTGGGCCGCTGGTCCAGGTGGTGATGATGTAGGGGGAGGAGATGAAGGCGAAGACAAAGGCTCGGTTTTTGAGGGCGGAGATGTCGGCGATGAAGACAGTCAGACTGTATCCGATGCCGTTGAATCTATTAGGATGTTAGATGTGTTTTAATATATGGGTTTGTTTTGTGCGTTGGACGTATTGGAAGTATTCATACCCGACCCAGTAAAAGACTTGCGCAGCTGCGTACATTTCGACATTGACGCAGCTGGCCATCATGATTAGTCCAATGACGAGGACTATCACGCTCAAGGCAAAACCCTGAGGTCTGCCCCAGACGTCGAGGACTTTGGCGAGAGGGAGCTTGGAAAGACCGCCGATGAGAGACGACATGACGCCAGTTGTGGCCGTAAGACCGTGCCTTTGGAATGCGCTGGTGACGACGGGCGTGAGGGTGAAGCCCATGCCAGAATGCATCGAGTCCATAAAGTAGATGATCCAGATACTGCGTGGAACAGATTAATTATGAGAAAAGGCGCTTGCAGTGTATTGTGCGGGAGACAACTCGACGGGCACTTACAAGATGTAGGCTAGGATAATGTGCGTCTTGCTCCACACCTTGGCAACGGCCTCGATATTCTTGACGCCATCTTGGGTTTCGCCGTCTGAAGAGGAGGAGTCGTCAGCGACATGTGCCGGCGGCAAAGTGGTTTGGGTGAGTGTTGTTGGCCTCTTCTCGCTCAAAGGGTCCGCGCTGCGGGGATCAAGGACGTTGGCGGGTGGGAGATCCGAGTTGGAGTCGGCGAATATTTTGGGGAGGAACAGCATAGTGGGCTATAACTAGTTTGAAGATCTCTTTTTTTTATTTTGGCAACCTCTTAAAGTGTACACTAACACAGTCGACTCGAGCTGTCAACAAAGCATCAAGGAGGTAAAAGCAAAAGCCACCTGCAGGACGTCGGCAGCCGGCCATGTCAACTATATAGCTACAAGTAGGCCGATCCGTACGGGCCTCGAGCTTGACGAGAAATTTTCTTGTGGCTGCTCATATCAGTGTCATTTTCTGCTCTTGGCAATGCCACGCAAGAGGGGGGGCTAGGTCCCACGGCAGAAGCCAAGTAGCAAGAGAAGGAAGGGTTCTTCGTATGGAGCCTAGACATCGCCTGTCATTGCCTGGACCAGCCCGTTTTGGGGCAATGGAGCCCGTCTAAAGGCTTGGGATCACCTCTATCTCTGCAGGATAACGAGAGCTAGTGCTTGTTCTGGGCCAAGGCTGTCACATTCAAGAACGAATGGGAACCTTGGTGGCGTTTTTAGGGGTCCCCGCCTGGCTGAAGAAGAGGCTTCTGTCGAACCACGCGACACCAGTGCTCCTGGACGACCCACACACTAACTGGGTTATCTGATCATCTTATCTGATCCCAGTTCTCGTCGTCTTCGGATGGACTGTTTATGGCTCCCTCCTTTCTCCGTTATTTTTTTTTTTTTTGGGTGGTTCACTGTTTTGGGCTTTCTTACTGCGTGACTTTGTTTTTACACGATGTTAACCCGGGGGCCACATCCTCCACAGGTCTACTCACAACTCTCTCCAACCATGCTTTACCATCATTAACCGTCAAAATCGTGAAACACCCTAGGTCAAGATGACTAGATGGCTCCTCCGTCGCTCCTGGATCTCCCAAACGAGCCGCAGCTGTCAACTATGAACCATGTTTCTTTTGCCGATGTGCTTTCCATGGCCTCGCGTCCACCGTGGTAGAACCCCTGATACACGAGGAAACCACGGTTCCATGGGGAGGAGACAGTCCGCCACGGCTTGACCTGGTGTCGCACTCGCTACTTGGCAGGCCGCAGATTTCGACTTACACCACTAGGTTAGTTCTCCAGGGGAGTTGTTTACTTCACAGCGTCGGACAGTGACACAGGTGCCAAAGCTCTCTGCCAGGGTCGCTGCCCATGGAAAAAGGTGTCTTCCTGATTCAGTCTACCGGAATTGCGCAAATACCCCAAGACAAGTGGCTCCAGGGATTAGAACTGGGATCGACAGACGCCATTGTGACGCTCCTCGTCGCGGCTCTTCCAGGCTTGACTTCTCTATCTCTTGGGGGCGTGTTTACTCTGCCGAAACCAACAACGCTATCATCGCTTAAGCTGTTCAGGATACGGGAACAACGCCCAGGGCCCTTGCTGGAACCCCTTTCAAATCTGAGCAAGCTAGAATGGCAACGGTACTACCAGCCAGACCTTGATCTCCATGTTAGTCATGAATTTATTGACCTAGACGTTATGGCTGCGGCAGTAAACCGCATTTATCACACTGTTAACGACTCGAGCATTGGTTACGTTAACAATGGCCTTGTATAAGTCTGACCCATGGAACTGGGATGCAGAAGGCTTTTACGGCCACTACGGCTATGATCACAACCGAGACCCGACCGCGATGACTGCAGCAGTCATTTCATCCCTCCAGGAGCTAGACAGATATCCTTTCCAAATCTGCATACAGCGACACTGGCTTGGCCCCCTGAGAGCAACTAGATAATTATGGACAAATGGATGTGCTGAGACAAATGCCTAATAGTCTCGGGGTAGAGGTGAGCTGGGTCGCAGAAAAGGCGTTTCCTTATTTTTGGAAGCATGAATACAAGCCATCTGGTTGATATCTGACACATATTCAATCCCTAGTAGTTTATGCAAGAGTGTTGCGGAATTCCATTGCAGGATGCGGAATTGCGTATGATTTTGTCGAAGGACAAAACCGTAGAAATAATGATAATAATACAATAATAATACAATAATAACATAGGTTAATATATATAGATTGCCCCTATAGATGAGCTATGTATGTACTCAACAGCGTCGTTGTACCTTACCTGTGTCTACCAATAATTACGCCTCGGCCGAGGGAGAGAGCAGACCAAGAGGCCACGGGCAGCACCGCGTCGGCTGATGTCGGGTCAGGTAAAAGAGGGATCACGCCTTAATACTCCTTAGCAAATGGGCGGTGGTCCGAGTGGTCCCCATTATGCGCAGGGCCCAACGCTGAGTGGCTGAAGCATGAGCCCACGCGGCCGGCCGACCAATCAGGGAGCTGCAGGAAGGGTCCCGTCCCCCAAAACATTTCTCTCCCCCAACCGAACACAGTCGCTGCCGCCGCAACGTCTTCCGACTGCTCGTTTGCACATCTCCGACTCTTGACACCGTTTTCGCATCCCGCCAATTCACTTTGCTCTCCTGCATCTCTGACACTTCAATTCTACGTCGCCCATCATGTCTATCCCCGCCTTCTCCGATATTGCCAAGTCGGCCAACGATGTAAGTATTGTTGTCTTGTTTGCGGTTGCTGAGCTGCCCCTCGGCTTAGCTCGAGGCCCAATTTGCTGTCGGGCGCGAGCTTCTTTGTTGAGATGGCCCTTGAAAAGCTCGCCTGCCTGTGTCGATGGTAATCACCGCGCGAGACCACCTCGTTGCCCCTGATTTCACGTCGTATATGCGCAGCTATACCGCAAAAGCCTTGATACCAAGCTCCTGCTAACGTTTGCTTTCCTCTCCCCCAGCTCCTTAACAAGGATTTCTACCACCTCTCTGCCACCACCTTCGAGTTCAAGGACACCACCCCCAACGGTGTCGCCTTCAAGGTCACTGGCAAGTCCAGCCACGAAAAGGCCACCTCTGCTGCCGTAAGTAAATCTGGGTTACCGACTTTCTTCCGGCGAGCCGACACTGACAGACGCTTTGCGACTCCAGATTGAGGGAAAATACACCGACAAGCCCACCGGTACGGTTCCACACACATGTAACACGCGCAACACAACGCAGGCTATCCCTCGAATCTTGAACCAGGCTCCGCGCTTTTGAGCTGACCTTGCTTGGTCCGGAGTCTGGAAGCTGTTGAAAGGGACTGCGACTGTGGCGCTTCGACTTTTTAGGCCCCAAGAACCTCCAACTAACCTTTTGTTGCCTCGCAGGCCTGACCCTCACCCAGAACTGGAACACCGCCAACTCTCTCGACACCAAGCTCGAGGTCAACGACACCCTCGCCAAGGGCCTTAAGCTCGAGGGTCTCTTCAACTTCCTCCCCGCTACCGCTGCCAAGGGTGCCAAGTTCAACCTGCACTTCAAGCAGCCCGGCTTCCACGGCCGTGCCTTCTTCGACCTCCTCAAGGGCCCCACTGCCAACATCGATGCCGTTGTCGGCCACGAGGGTTTCCTTGCCGGTGCCAGCGCTGGCTACGACGTCAACAAGGCTGCTGTCACTGCCTACAGCGCCGCCGTCGGCTATGCTGCTCCCCAGTACAGCACTGCCATCACTGCTAGCGACAACCTGAGCATCTTTGCTGCCTCTTACTACCACAAGGTCAACAGCCAGGTTGAGGCCGGTGCCAAGGCTACCTGGAACTCCAAGACCGGCAACACTGTCGGCCTCGAGGTTGCCAGCAAGTACCGCATCGACCCCGTCTCCTTTGCCAAGGTCAAGATCAACGACCGCGGTATTGCTGCCCTCGCCTACAACGTCCTCCTCCGTGAGGGTGTCACCCTGGGTCTCGGTGGCTCTTTCGACACCCAGAAGCTCGACCAGGCTACCCACAAGGTTCGTATTTCCCATATTTACTTGACACATTGCACACCAGCGCAGCAACTAACAAGAGTGACAACAGCTCGGTGCCAGCTTCACCTTTGAGGGTTAAGTCAACTAGCGCATTTGATGACGTTTTCGAGCTACGAAACCACTGTGAGCTCGAGGCTCTTCTTTTGCAGCCGCGACTTGGCTCCTGTACCGTATAGATGTTTACACTTGCCGTGGATTCTCGGATGTAGATGTAGAATTGATACTATAAAAACTAATACCATTTTTTACGCCCTGTAGTTGCCATGATCCAATTGTGAACTGCTCGCAAGATTAGCTCGAAGGGCAGATCTGAGTCCGTTGAAAGTCTAATATCTTGTTCATTGATTCGTTATTGTCTAAATGCTGATTCGCTCCGATTTACAGCTCTTTCTTACCCTGTTTCTCAGCGCTTCTAATGTAGGGATACACAGCCCTCACCATGCTATCTGTCTCTCCTCCTTCGGCCCAGGTTTGCAAACTGGAAATATACAAAGGGCGCCAGCAGCGCAGCCGCCAACACGCCCGACACAATCAGAAAATGCGCGCCCATGCCCGCCTCCTGCATCTCACTCTGCGCACTTCTCTCCCTCGCGCTGCGCCTCTGGCTCCGCTGCGAGCGCAGCTCATCCTGGTACTCGTGCGTCCTCTTGTGCTGCCGCTTGTCAAAATGCGGCACGTCGTCTCTATGCCCAAACGGATCACCACCCGGCCCCATTCCGCCGTGCTGCGACGACGCCGAGTCCGCGCCTCCACCGCCGCCGCCGGCGGATGTGCTGCCTTCGTGCGCCGCGCGGCGTTTCTCAGAGTGTGCGCCCCAGCCGCCGCTGCGGTAGAAGCTGGGCGGCGGGCCGCGAAAGGTGCCTCGTCGTTTGGAGAGGCCTGAGGCCGGGCGGCCGCCGGCTGAGGAGCTGTGGTAGGAGCCGTGACGAGTGTGCTGCTGGGCTTGCTGTGAGGTGTGTAGACGGAGCGTGTCTCTGTCGTAGGCGGTGCGACGGGAGGGGTCGGAGAGGATGGTGTAGGCTTCGGAGAGGAGGGAGAAGGACTCGGAGGCGGTTGGGTCGTTGGGGTTTGCGTCTGGGTGGTGGACTTTGGAGAGGGCGTAGAATGATCTTGAGGCTTCGTTAGTTTTGCTGGCGCTTTGGGGGAAATACAGTACATTGGAATTGGGAAAGGTGTTTACTTTTTAATCTCGGCGGGTGTTGCGTCGGTGGGTATGCCGAGTCGCTCGTAGTGATTCTTTTGCTTCATCTCGCTTGCGTTTGCGGCATGGAGGCGGCACGTGCTGTGGAAGAAGGACGCTTTACATCGTGATGATGGCGAAGATATTGGCGGATTATGGGGAATCTTGCGCGTATAGGACGAAAAGCCGTGCTTTTTGCCGCTGTCGCCGCCGCTGCTGCTGTGTTGATGGCGGCATGGTCGAGCCTTTGGAGATGGCAAGATGAGGAATGAGACTAGGCGTGGGTGTGCGGATGCACGAGCGAGGGGAGGCATTGTGCTATCTCGTCATTGGAGCGATTGAGGGTTGAGAAATGGTCCTTCTGACTTTTTTCAAGATGACAAAGGAGTCGCAAGGCTAGGAGTTGGCGTAGATTGAGCGTTTTGTGGGTGTGCGAGAGGTGCGATGTTTCGAGAGGCAGCGGTGATGTAATGGGGTTAAAGTTGGGACCGGCCCGTAGTAGCCACCACACCAGCCCGCCGCTCCGACATTCTCGGCGGCAAACTCGGAGCCGGCACTAACACAACACTGCCGCTGATGGTGATATTTCTTTGCGTATCGTGTCGTTTTCGCCACAACAAGCTTTTATTTTGACTTACTGACAATTGATAAATTATGTTTACCTGATATTATATCAATGGAATGTATCACAAAGAAAAGGACAAAAGACAAAAATACACTCGCTCTCATTAAATTCGTTATATCCACACTGTCAACTTAAAACGGAGCTTCTACTTCGTCCACCAGCTCCGGCGACCAGACCTCTACCAGCTTACTCTTCCTAAACGAGTGCAGAAGCGACTGCCTTGGCGGGTCTAATAGCCGCAATACGTCCGTCTGATCACAATGATGCCGGCGCAAGTACATGCACACCGCCAGACCCTCGATGATGCCGCGAAACTCGGCCCACCAGGAATACTGTGCCAGTTTGGAGTGCCAATACACGAGAAGCAGCATAGCTCGCGGGTCTTTGCTGCGTAAAAGGTCCTTGAAAGGCTCCCCAACCTCCATTGCGAAGCCAAAGAGGCGTCGCCCAACCAAGATGTCGTTGCTGTCGCCTATGACCTGTGATATAAATGAGACTGCGGCGTGGTATGGGTTCGTGGCTGGGGTCGATTCGGAGGTAATGTCAAAGAGCTCGTAGAATAGAGGCGAGATGCTGTGCGGCCGGACGGGTGAGTTGCCGCTCGGCATGTCGGCTGTAATCATTTCCTGGAAGAAGTCGTGAAAGACGCTGTCTGGCCGACTAAGGTCTGCGACTTCCCACACAATGTCCTTGCCTTGCGTCATCCGCAGCCAGTCGAGGTCCATGGTGTCTGCGCCACGGAGCGGCCATACCTCGCGTGGATCGAGAGAGTCTATGTTTGTAAAGGTCGATGTGGCGAGCATCGACGCACCCATCCAGAGGGCATCGCGCTCGGTGGAGCTGAGCTTATTCTTCTTGAGCAGCTCGGCTAGCGTGTGCTTGAATAATATGGCACTGTGGTACCAGTGAAACGCCATAGAGGCGCTGTTTGACGGTGTGGGAGACCCGGGCGTTACATTCATATGTGACTGGTGTAGCTGCGCGTAGCCTACGAATATGTGAAATAGATATGGGTGCTGCACAAGTTGGTGAGCAAGTCGGGCTGGTTATAAACAAGCGGGCTGATTTGCATGCGGGACGTACTGCATTGGCCAAAAGAAGGGACCGGTTTTTGTGCACGCTGGCATCTTCTGGCGGACCAAATGTAAGGACTGTATTGTTGACGAAGCGGCTAACCAAGGCCATGTCTCCTTGACGCATCTCGTATTCGCCAATCTTGCCTGATGTCGGCATGGCCACGGGTATGACGCGCTGAAAAGTCATGGGTGGCGGTGACGGCCTCGAGTTAAATCCGCTGAGGGTAAAGACATTTTCGTACGAAGGTTGCAGTGTCGTGCCGCCTGTTGTATAAGTACATGATAGACCAGATGTCAAGCACCGTGAGCACGACGGTTTCGACTCATCACACTAGTGAAAGGTATCAGCAAAAACTCTGGAGTTGTGGTATACCAGTGTCTGCGCAGAGAGCCGTAGAAATGATATGCAAGCCACCCAGCAGTAGCAATACACCGTATAGCGTCATATACTTCGTACTTGTGTGCTCTCATTGGATGACAGACTCAAGATGCACAGCCTAAACGCCGACAAAACGTACCTTGACACCACGTATTTTACAGTTTGCGCATCCTAATCTTGATTTGCGGTGGATTTTACGCTGACGAGTCAACGCCTTGGAGGTATCGTCCTTGGCCATATCGGCTTTGGCCAGCCAATGAAGCCGAGTAAGTAGGCCGGGCAAATTGGCTGGTGAAGGCCGGTGAGTCTACCCGTGTGTAATAAAACGACCTTTGCCCCGTCGTTCTCCGGCCCAAAATGAAACCAATCTGCCGGTACGCCGATTGTCTGTCGATTTGAGGCTTTCCCCACAAAGAGATGTGCGTTCCAAGTGGGCGATATCCGATCAAGGAGACTATCTGGGGGACGACCGCCCGCCCTGACGTCGCTTGCGTAGGAACTTGCCTTTCTGCGTCCAGCTGCTGATGAACCCCTAGATTGATAGCGTCGGCAGCGAGTGCCGAAAGGACGTGGCAATGCTGCAACGGCAGAAGAGGTGTCAGCCTGGCGATATCCGGGTTTCCTGCGCCCGCCGGCACCTCAATTCGCTGGAGCGGTGGTTATCGGCACGATGATCAGCCAGATGCCTGCGTGCTGACAAGGGGGCCGGGGCGCTTGATGGAGAAGGTCCGTCTCTGAAGGGCAGGCAATGCTGCGAGAAAATGGGGGCGGAATAAAGATGAGATGAGATGCGCAAGAGGCGCATTTCCAGGCTGCATCAGCTTACGAGAAGTGTGAGCCTGGCGCTAGCCTGTTCTCGTATGCCCTCTTTTCCACGATTTAGCGTGCCGAGCCCGGCACTGCATATAGAGACCAGAGACTGCGAGTACTAATGGGACGCCAATTTCTTCGAAATTCAAAGTCTTTCTTAAAACGCGAATGAATATTTCGAGAGGCGTTCTCGCTCTGTAATCATACCAGCAACCATTGCTCTCTTATCGATCAGAAGACAGATGCACGGATCTGCCGCGCGGCTTCTTGTCGCATTGTTGTCGTATACCAGAGGCCATCTAGCTGGAGCCTATTTCTATGTACATAATATAAACATCTTCAGGGATTCCACTCCCCTACAGAATATTGAGCACTCGAGATTGACCGTCATGAACCCTGGGCGTCCCAACATATATCGGTGTTGGTTGAGGGTTGCTTCAAGGAGGCTACAGGGTGGATCCGTCTTTCAATACGTACGTCCGCACGTAAGGCCTTGCCAGTGCGACTTTCCAACTATCAAACTATGTAAACGGGAGTGCTGATCCGCATTTAGTCACTGTCTTCACGGCAGTAAAATCATTCTTTTTCACTCGCCTCACAGAGCTGAGACGCAATCTTTTATGTCTAGGAGCTAACCTCGGGTGCTGAGGTTTAGTTTGTTAACCAGGTTGTGAATTGCACTTTACCGACTTGATGTTAATTATAGCAATAGACAACAGAAGAATTGGTAATTTATTATATCAGAAACTTAAACAGACTGGAAGTTATCCACACTACCTGGCAGCAGCAAAAAACATACACATTATTTCGTAACAAGCTAAACAAGCCTAAGCCTGGGTAGGAACGGCGCTCTGAGCGGAGCCCTCAACCACAGGAACAGCCGGGGCAGTGGGGTTAGTCGGCGCGGCAGCGCCAAAAGGTGCATCCTCGCCATCTTCCTTCATGCCGCCGAGAATCATAGACTTGGGAGCCATGGCCTGCCACATCTCCGGGTCGGTAAAGGCCTTGAACTTCTCGTCGTGCCACTGGCCGGCAGTGATGGCGCGGCCCTCAGAGTCGACAAACATGGTGTCGTCCTCGGCGCGCAGGAAGTAGGCAATGGAGTAGCGGTGCTCCGTCGGGTCAAACGGCACAACGCGGTGGATACAGCTCTGGAACTTCATGCCGCTGGCGAAGCGAAGCGAGTCGCCCACGTGTACAAAGGCACAGCCCGGCTTGGGCGCCACGAAGCCCATCTCCTTCGCTCCGCAGTTACCCGGAGGGCGAATCTGCAGGCCCCACTGCTCGCAGAAGAGGAGAGTGAGTGTGCTGATGTCGGTGTGCTTCTGGTGGCCAATGTTTTTCTCGCCGGCGACTTCGTGCGGGATGTAGTGCATCATGGACAGCTAAAAGGGGTTGAGAGACTGTGTTAGTTGAGAGTTGTCACAAGGAGGGCGAGAGGGAGGAAGAGAGAACCAGGAACAAGAACGAGACAAGAACAAGACAAGAACAAAAACAAAGAAAATGACAAAACTAACCGTCGTGGAAGAAGGGCGCTCGTTGCGGTGCGAGTTCTCAAAGCGCCCGGCGCCGGTAAGGTGCAGACCGGTTGACAGGGCCGACAAGATGACCTTGGTGATGGTGTTGCAGCTGCCAATGGAGTTCTCAAGGATGGCCAGGTCGCCGCTGTTCTTGACGGGAGCTGGGATCTTGGGGCTGTCGCGCTGGATTTCGTCTCGAGACACCTTGAGCATCTCGTATCCGTCCTTGGTGCCGGAAGCGACACCAGTGCGGCTACCAACGGGCTCGTAGCTATTTTCATGAGACAATTCTTAGCATAACAAGAATCACTAACATTACTCTGATAGTACTCGTAAAGGCCACTCACCCCAAATGAGAAGAAATCAGACCAAACTCATTCTTCTGCTCAAGAGGAGCGTCAAAGAAACGCTTCATCAGCTTGAGCGTCTCCTGCTGGTCGGCCAACATGCGGCGACCGTCAATGTTCTGCAGGTCGAGATAGAAATAGCCATCTTCCAAACAAGCATCAACCACCTTGTCAATTTCGCTGGGATCCTGGGAGAGCAAAAGGCCGTAGTTGATGGTTCTCATGGACCAGACGGGGACCTTTTTGCCCATCCAGTCGACGGTCTGCGGGGCATCAAGCACGGGAGCCATGATGTTCTGCTCTTTTTATATTGTGTGTATATTTTGTTGGATAAATTATCGTTGAATAGACTGGGACTCTTCTTTTGAATTAAAAAAAAAAAGAAGAAGAGCTTATTGACCAGGAATCAGGATCCAGTGGGGGGCTAACTAGGGAGGGGGGAATGGACGTAAGCATTCATATATAGCCTTTTCCGTTGGCGCTTTTGAAACGCAGCTAGTCCTTAGTCGTCCATCTCCGCTGCCCCGTCCTGAGCATATTACTATGGAAACACGACATCGTCTGCACATCTTCCCTTGCAAAGTGTCCGACTGATAAGTGCTGATATGCAAATCACCCCGCCCCAACGTAGCAATGCCACCTTTGCGGTAACTTCCAAAGTGGGGGACGAGACCGAGGAGGGGGGGCGGGGGAGTTAAACTATAGGCACAGCCCGAAGAGCCAAGCTTCTTGATGAAGATTATTCGTGGATTGTGTAGGATTTTAGTCAATAACCCCTCTCTGCTGCCGACGAGTGAGCACGGAGGTTTATTTGTATGATACAACACTAGTCTGCAGTTAATTAGTAAAACACCAAACACCTGACCTCGATGCTCTGCCGAGAGTCATTGTCGCGGTACACTGGGTCCTCGAATGCGGAGTGAAGCGCCCGGCGAGCTACCGTCTTGTCTGAGTCAAAGCATTTGATGAGCAACACGTCCTCTGGTGTCATGCCAAACTTGTAGTGCCAGTGGTGATTGGGGTTGTGGCGGACCACCCAGGATTCACCAAGAAACCCATCTTCCGTCATCTCCGCCCCGACTAGATCGGAGTCGGGCACCGTACCTGAATCAGCCACGGCAATGGGGTCTTTTAGAATGGGTTGGATCGGACGCCACACGTTGATAATCTGATAGCGCCCCTTGACAATTTCATCAGCCTCGTTGGGCAGCTCCCAGCGCAATCGCCGCTCGGCACCATCATAGGACTGGTCGACGTGTGTTTTGGTGACGGGTCCGCGGTTGGCGAGATTATTGAAACCCAGATGGTGCCATTGCGTTGGACCTCGGCGCACCTTGTGGTTGAAGATGTGAACAGCTCGTGCCCCTGTCACCGATTTGACGATTTGCTCGCACTCCTTGTAATAGGCACTTTGAATCTTTTCCTCGTCAATAAAAGCTTTCTCAGCACTTTTATGCCGTGTGTATTGGAAACCGTGGCTGTCGAGGGTATATTGATCCTCATTGCCGTTGACGTCCGTCACGACGAAATCCCACGCCTTGTGCGGTCTTTTATTGCTGATTCGACCCTGGCCAATGTAAATAGGTGTCGGCTTGGAGCCATCTCCTGGGTCGTCCCAGTAATTGAACGTGGTTGCCACGTTGTGCTTGGTGACGGTCATGCTCAGATGCGTTTCGTTTGCGTGGTGGTGGATCAACTACCAACGGGACGGCTGAGTCTCTTAGATTATATCGGACAGATGAGGTCTTAAGTATTGTCAGTCTTTCGATTGGAAATCTGCAAAGTAAGAAAGACTATGATTTATCTTCTGCCAGTAGAATATGAAAAGGTAGAAATCGTGTCGGCGATAAAGCAATATAAGCGAGCTGCCCAACTCTGCTTACTCAGCCGGACGCAACATAACCGGCACCTCCCCATACAGGTTCCCGACTTGTCTCCTCCTCCAAGTTGGTTACTTAGCAATTGTAATTCACTTACAACCGTGGAATCTAAGGTTTGGAGCAATTCTGGTCCTCATTTTCAGACATGGACGACGAATTTGTTCTGGTTCCCAGACCAGGCGACGAACAAGCTGCCGCCGAAGCGCAGCCTGAGTATCTCCACGATATTGATGAATTCATCAAGGATTTAGAGGCTACCCTGTGGCCTCTAAATCGCTTTATTCATGATAACCCGGAGCTAGGCTATAAAGAGCAAAAGGCCCACGGTGCCTACACCAACTACATGCGACTGCAAAAAGGCTGGAAGGTCACTCCCTCAGCCTTTGGAATGGAAACTGCATGGAAAGCCGTCTATGATACAGGGAAGGCTGGTCCCGTGGTTTCATTCAATGCCGAGATGGGTAAATTAATTTCTACTATACTAATGATAGAAAAACACTAACAGAACATTTTCAGACGCACTCCCAAATCTTGGCCACGCCTGCGGTCACAATCTCATAGGCGCCGTGTCTGTTGCTGCAAGTCTAGCCACAGCCTCAACTCTAAGCAAACATAAACTCCCTGGCAAAGTAGTCCTTATCGGAACACCAGCAGAAGAAAACGGCGCAGGGGGCAAAATCAAGTGCCTCAAAGCAGGTGCATATGACCAAGTCGACGTCTCTCTCATCTCACACCCAGGCATCTTCAACAACAGCCCAATGGTCCGCACAACAGCCTACACACATCTTGATATCGCTTACCACGGCAAAGCATCCCATGCAGCCAACAGCCCTTGGCGAGGGATCAACGCCCTCGACGCCCTGTTTGTTGCCTATGGTGCCGTTTCTGCCCTGCGCCAACAAACGCGGCCAGACGACGTGATAGGCCTGCAAATTACAAACGGCGGCAATAAGCCCAATGTCATTCACGAATATGCTTCCGGTGTTGCTGTATTGCGTGCAGTCAGCGCCCCGCGACTGGAGGAGCTTCAGCGGAAAGTCGAAGCTTGCTTCCGCGCCGGCGCAGAGGCGACTGGTGCAAGGATGGAGATTAAAGTCACCAAGGGCTATGAGGACCACGTACCGAACCGTGTGCTTGCACGGTCCTTTGCAAGGTACTGGGAGGCCATGCCTAACAGACCTGAGCCGCCGCTACCACCACCGGGACAGTACACCTGGGTCAAGGCGAGTACGGACCAGGGCAATTTAAGCTATAAGCTGCCGAGTATGAATGTTAGCTTCAAGATTCCTCCAGGTAAGGAAAACGGGCCACCACATACGCCGGATTTTGAAAAGGCGTCGAGGAAGAGGGAGGCATTTGATGCCGCGATGAGGGTTGCCAAGGCCATGGCTGGTGCGGCGGTGGATGTGTGCTCTACACCAGGCCTGCTTGAAGAGATACAAGAGCAATGGAAGAAAGACATGGAAGAGCAAAGAAGCAAATAGGACGTGATCATGACAATAGCCTCGTTATTCTATAATATTCCGCCAAGTGCAAGCAACTCAAGTCCCTTCTCCGTCCACAAAGGGCTTTTGCGTTACTGATGCCTCCGCTGTCGACCCTGGCTTGGGCCTCTTAAACGGATGCGCCTCTGTGTTGAGCACCCAATCATCCAAGTTGATAACACCATCATCTTGGAAAATCAAGTAAAAGTACTTGACCGTCTCTCCCAGCCAAAACGTCTCCATGCTATCCATTGTCCCCCGATTGCGCTCCTTGACACTCAGCACCGAGCCAAAGGCGATATCAGTCTTTGCCTCGCGCATAATTGCCTCCCACATTCTCCACGCTGCCTCGCGCCATTCCTCGTCACCCGTTATGCGCCACATGTAATACACGCTTTCTATCGCCTCTGGTCGAAGCAGATATCTGCCGTCCCGCACGCGGGAGACGGCCTCGGGGAGACCTCGCGGGTTGGTCGCCCAGTCCTTTTCCGACGACAAGCATGGCTTGTCCTTGTCCGGGCAGGGCTTAAAGGTGAGCATCTCTGGCATGAGGCCCGTCGGAAACACATCGTATGCCCAGATGCAGCCAGCTGTCAGACGTGAGCCAATATTGACAAAGTCCTCGCGATCGAATAGTCGCCCTGCCAATCCGTACATGCCACCTGCAAAGCAGGCTAGATGAGACATTTCATGGCTTCGTTGCTCGACACCGTCTTGGTCCATGGCAGCAATCATGGGATATAAAATATCAGCGTCCTCGCGGGTCATTGGTTTATATAGCAGACGATCCCGTGCAGCTTCTAGAGACTGAATCGCCATTTGCTCATACTCCGGGTCAAGGCCGCCAAGCAACGCGTGCATCTTGGGGAGATACTCGTACATGGAGTCTGCTCCAGCACCCAGACTGAAGCGGGGTCTGAGAAGCTTTTCATCGCGAAAGTTGACGTCGCTGGTCCACAGACCAGGAATGGCGGATTCATTTTGGGTCTTGTAAAAGAATTGCTTGATTCGCTCTGTCGCGTCGTAGTATTTCGGGGCGCCGGTGAGCTGGGTGAGGCGTGTAAACTCGAGACTAAGCGAGCCAATTGCGGCTATTTCTGCCTTCTTGTTGGCCTGCTGTAGACCTTGCTTGGCGATTTTATAGTTGAGGAATCTTGGTGGTAGTCGGTTTGGTGTATCAAATGTTGTATATAGTGCATCGCCCAGCTCAATTGCCTTTTGCAAAAGAACTGGCTCAGAAGACAGGTCGTATGCCGCAATCAGGCCACCGAGATAGCGAATAGTGACCTCGAACAAGTCGACGTCTTTGCTGCCTGTTTTGGCCCAGTCAATCTTGGCAACGACACGCACTGCCTCATAAAACTCGTCCTTGAGGTCCATGATCCATAGCACATCGAGCGCATCGACAAGCTGCGCGCCCCAGCCATTGAACGTCGTCTTTTTCCACTTCGATTTGGGCAGCAGCTCGTCGGCTTTCCACGCATATCTCCTGTAAGCGTACCAGGTGCGAATAAATGCGCTCTTGATGGCCCGCCTGCGAGCCTCGGTAGTGGCGTCTGCTTCCGCTTCTGATCCTGACCGCAGCTGCACCTTGTTGAGCTGCTTCGCCGTCCCTGTCGGCGGTGATTTGATTTCGTCGACAGGATTATATATCTTGGCCGCGCTCCAATCGTGACTGCTGGGTATGTACTGGATCGGGGCATCCTGGGGGATCGGCGGCGGTGGTGGCCGATCGGCGCCAAAAGTGTTCCATAGTAATACAGAGAGGAAGATGAAGAGCAGCAGAGCCGCATAGCGGCGGCCTTTGCGCCCTGGTGTTTGGCTCAACATGGCAACATCGCGGTAATGACAAGAACTCGCGTCGCTGAGAGAGCAAAACACAAGCAGATTTTGAACGGTGTTTCGTCAGCGAGCGGGCACCCGGTGGTGCGGCACAATCGGCCCAGGTGCAGAGGGTCCGACGTGAGCCACACACCTACGCTAAACTCTTGGCATTGTGGTGCACGCGACACCTTTCTGCATTTTCAAGGAATGTGTTAGGGAATCAGTGGCATTCAGCTGTTTATCGAGCTAAAACGGCCAAAAGACAAAAGGGCACAGGTGCCCGGCGCGGTGTGATAGAACATCGTCGCCTGTCAATGGCTCGGTAGTCTAAATATACTATGTACTAACGGTCGTGACGACGATCTCTTTAGGGCGGCGCGCAAAGAAGCGCCCCCCCGCTTGTCGCCGCACTTCCGGCTCATTCCCGTTCAATGGCGCGTGCATGTCTCACATCTCTTCTATTCTGTGCTCAGTCATAGCCTCCTCCAACTTGACTCTGAAACGCCGTGCTGACGCTCTTCTCGTCGTCGTCGTAGCGTCGTCCGTACCGGTTTCCGGACGGCATTCGGGATCCGCTCTCCACGTACTGTTTCAAGCGGTCGCTTTGATTGTACGAGATTTGGCGCATCCCGCTGACGGCGTCGTGAAGGCCAGCTCCAAGGCTTGCACCTCCCTGGCCAACGCCCCTACCGCCAATGACGCTGGACGACGCATTAGTGATTTCGGAATTGGCGACGCTTTCACCAGCCACGCTCTCTGCACCGCGGGCGCGGTTCTTGCCACCGCGAGCTTGTGTGCCGACGCCTGGAAGACCCGGCCATTGTTCGGGAGCAAAGTTGGAGAACATGGGAGGGAAAGCAGTATTCAGCGCAGCACCGCCGTACGCCGATCCTTGAATAGAGGAGATGTCGTCCGGTATATACGACATCATCGAGCCCGTGTCGAAGTCTTGAAGAGGTGCCGAGCCGTTGAATCGGCCGTTTTGATATCCTCCCATGGGAAGCTGATGCTGCGGCTTGTTACGGTACGAGCGAGGCTTGCTAAATTGCAACAAGCATCGCTGGAAGTTCGTCAGTGGGCCTTCCACGAAGCAGTGACGATCCTTGAAATGCATGAGCAAGTTGTACCACAGCTCGTGCTTAGAAAGCACCTTGGGGTTGCCAAGAATCACAAGGCCGTATTTAGCTCGAGTTAGAGCAACGTTAAGACGACGAGGGTCAGACAAGAATCCAATGCCCTGGTTATCGTTTGATCGAACACAAGAGAGGACAATGTAATCCTTCTCACGACCTTGAAAAGCATCGACCGACGCAACCTCGACATCCCTGTAATACTCCTTCTTGTACGAGCCCGAATTTTGCATAGTAGTGACAATATAACTCCTTTGGCCTTCGTAGGGGGTAATGACACCAATTTCAGACGGCTTGACTCCGGCCTTGAAGAATCTAGTGACGAGCTTTTCGACATTCGATGCCTCGGTTCGGTTCAAGTACGACGTGCCGGAAGTCGAGATTTCCTCTTGTCCAAGATTAGACCAGAAGAGCATAGGCATCTCAGCAATGGGCCAAGGAAAATCCACGTCCTTGCGCAGTCTTTGATCGTGAGTAACACCATTCTGAAGACTGCCGTCATAGAACATGTTTGATGGAAACTCGGAAAGGCACGGATGCATTCGATACTGCGTATTCAAAAGAATAGGCTGTAGGCGTAGTTTCATCAACCGCTCAAACAGAGATTGGTTGAGGCCGGCCTTGGCCGCCTTCTTGTTCATGATGACAGGGCCAAGCTGCTTGTGGTCTCCGACCAAGACAACTTGTTTGCACCCCATCATAAGAGGAATAATACACTCGGGCTCGGCGGATTGCGTGGACTCGTCAATGAGGACATTGCGGAACTTCATCTTGGACAATCTTGGATCGCCAGCGCCGACGCAAGTACAGCAGACGACGTCTGCATTCGTCAGGATTTCTCTTTCCGCAGCCTTGGTCAATTGTCGGAATTTCTTTTCATCTTGACTCGACAGTTCGCCAGCTTCAGCCTTCAGCTGCGACAGTTTGACAAATTCGTTGTTGTGCGCAGACATGCGAACCTGCTCGTGCAGAGCGAGGAAGCTGACGGAGGATTCGACGTCTTCTCGAGACTTGGCAGTAAGACGTACAACCTTGAGCCCAGTGCGGTGGATGCGTTCACAAAGCTGATCGACAGCGACGTTTGATGGCGCGCAGACGAGGACCTGGTTACCGCTCATTTTGGCAAGGTGATAAATAATGGTGGCCGAAGTGACCGTCTTGCCTGTACCTGGAGGCCCCTGAATGAGACTGAGAGGCTTTTGCAAGACCGATCGAATGGCATCAACCTGGCTTTGATTTAGATCCGGTAGCCCAGGAGCAGACCACTTCTTAGGCAGGTTCAACTTCATAGGCTGTAGCTGAACATCGTGACCCAGTAGCGTGTGGAAGATATAGCCAGAGACACTCATGTCATCTACAGCAAAGGTCTTCATGGCAAGTTGCATGCGGTCGTACGACGTAGCCTTCCAAACGTAATCGGCCGAAAAATTGTGAGACAAGTCTGTCGGGACGCTTTTGTCGTTGCCTTTGCGTAGTTCAAGCATGACCTCATCTGACTGGCTGTTGGGAATCTTGATGACATATCCAACTCCCTGCCAGGGTTCTCGGAGATCGCCATTATATCGCAGTAGCATTTCGTCACCAACTGCAAGCTTGACCTCACCAGATTCAATTTTACGCAGATTGAAACTGACCAGGTCTTTATTATTCAGACCGACACCCCACTCAACTTTGAGTCCGTCCTCAGACTGCGCCTCTTTGAGTTTTTTATCGTAATCGGATTCCATTTTAACCAGGGGCCCAAAAGTGTTTTGATAATGGAAAGCATCATCATACTTCAAGATAACTGGGTCTGGGTCATCTTCCACTGTCGCTGTCTTGTCGAGGTCGGCGATGGTCGCAGCCGGCTCAACCTTCCACATTTCCTCGAGCTTGGCAATTGTATTTGTAGACATGTGGCGAGCACGAAGCTGTTCTGCTTCAGAAGGGGGACTTACGAGCCAGTTTAAAAAGGCTCTCTCCTCAATCAGTGGCTCCCATCGTGACGTATCCCAGTTCATGTCCTTGTTGGAGGTTGAGGCGGCGCAAGGCTGGCGACATAAAAGGACAACTACGGTATCTGATTTGGCAGGAATGAAGCCAAGAAGGAAAGCGTTCTTGGTACCGCAATTATAACATTCGAGGACTGTATCACCGAGGGCTGACTCTGGGTGTAGCTGGACTTCTTTGTGTCGGGCTCGTACCAGGTGGTTGACGATATGCGAGGAAGTACTGTTGCCACGGGCACTGCAAAACCACTTGTTGCAGGATAGGCACTTTACGACCGAAGCCGGCGAATGGATTCCGCAGTATCTATCTCATATATTAGCTGGGCCCGTAAGGACGCATGAAGGCGGCGTTGCAACTTACGCGCAAGCATGGGCTGGCAGTTCCTTTTCCTCTTCTGCGTTCTCAAGGTTCATACCCATCACACCATCAACAGGCACACTGCTAAGGCTGTCATTGTCGTCATCATCGAACGCCTCAGTCTGGTTATCGTCGTCGTCGGCTCGGCGTCGGCCGGCTTGACCGTACTTGCCATACAGGAGGCTCTCGTCTGGGTCGATGGTAGATAGGTCGTCTGCGCCTGCGTTGATTGCAGCGGCAGAGTCGGAAATGAGGTGATTGCCCACATGAGTAAAGGCGCCCTCCATTTTTGTCTATTCTTGGTGGCTCCGAAGCGTTTGAGGCGAGTTTTCTTTGTTCTGATATCGGTAAGCTTCTGCCTTGCGAAAAGCAGACGTGCTGCAGTAGATAGCTGCGTAAAGTTTCCTTTAACATACAGCAATAGTTTGCGCTATAATATGTCTCGCGGCACGTTGGTGCGTCTTGGGACGGAGCGTTAGGTTGAGAAGATTCGTAAAAGTTTGGGTTGGAAGCTTCACATCATAGCGGGGAACGGTGCGCCGAAGTTAAGCTGCAAGAGCGATGCGGCGGAGGCAAACGTTCTTCACGATCCCGGCTGAGTAAGACGAGTTGAAAATCGCAAACAATCACAAAGAAACATCGGTTCCTTCTTGAGCAATCAAGATTTCATTCCGCGGTTGCGCAAACTCAAGGCCCTCCACCCAACTTGTTTGGTGGGACAATTTGCGCCCACGTGATAAAGCGGGAGGATTATCGATAGCGCTCAAAAAATATCTAGAGGCGGCGATAAGCTATACTTTTTTTTCGACGACGGCGGCAAATTTCTGCGACTTTTACGCAAGGGTCGACGGCCATAGACGCTGTGAAAATTTGTTCAAGATGATGATTGTAAGTTTTTTGAATCCAGTTGGCGTTCTTTGTCTGTCTGCTATTGCGACCTATTTGCATTGAAATTATTCTAACACAAAAGTCTTGTGCAGCGTAAGCAAGCCCGTGAGCGGAGAGACTATCTCTACCGCAGGGCTCTTCTGCTACGAGATGCCGAGATTAGCGAAAAGAGGGCAAAGATGAGGGCTTCTCTTGCCTCCGGAAAGCCTTTGGATCCTTCTATTGCAAACGATAAATCACTGCGAAAAGATTACCAATACGACGAATCGACGCCGGACCGCGGCATGAACGAACAACTCGATCTCGACGACGAGTATGCACAGCTTTCAGGAATAGTTGACCCACGGGTTCTTGTAACGACTTCAAGAGACCCTTCTGCCCGTTTAGCCGCGTTTGCGAAAGAAGTCCGTCTACTACTACCGACTGCGATTCGCATGAACCGTGGTAACCTCATCCTGCCGGATCTAGTTCGTTCTGCGCAGTCTGCCGGACTCTCCGATGTGATACTGCTCCACGAACACAGAGGCACACCGACTGCACTCACGCTTTCACATTTCCCCCACGGGCCGACGGTGTCTTTTTCCCTACACAACGTGGTCCTGCGTCACGACATCCCAGGCAGTATCCGGGGAACTGTGAGCGAGTCATATCCTCACCTCGTCTTTGAAGGGTTTACGACACCTTTGGGACAAAGGGTTGTCAAGGTTCTAAAGCATATTTTCCCACCCAGGGAGCCCATCACCAACAAGAACAAGATGGGCAACCGCATTGTCACATTCAAAAACATCGATGACAGCATAGAAGTTAGGCACCACGTATTCGTACGCACAGGCTATGACAGTGTGGAACTGTCCGAGGTTGGGCCTAGGATGACACTGAAGCCTTTCGAAATCCGTGGTGGAACGTTGGAGAACAAGGATGGGGATGTTGAGTGGCATCTTACGCAATACACAAGGACAGCGAAGAAGAAGAACTATCTATAAACCGAACAATAGCATCTGCGGTTACGAAGTTACGCAAGAAAATGTCGGACCTCAATGGCTGTGCGAAAATCCAGTGCCTATATGAGGACCTGCGTCACTCGACCGAGTGCACATCCGTTGGATTACTATGCTGCAGCCTTGGAAGAGACTGGGGCACCCCGGACAAACACCATTAGGTCGAGGCAATCCCTGCAAGATCATTGGATTCTAACAGTGACAGAGAAGCTCTTCTGCGACTGGAGAGGGTGAAGAAGGCCAGTGCTTAGGTAGCGGAATGGCGCTGCGAAGCCGAAGGCCGATATGCGCGTACCGACGACCGGAATTGATCATGGTGGATTTGTACAGTATATACCCGGAAATACATAATTACATTACATGCATAATGACCGATCTCATTTTTGTTGAGTAATGGCTGTAAAGAGTCAACAGGCACCAGTTTGACTGCCTACGCTACGTGCCACTTCACGATAGTAAACGACGGGAGTGGCTGTGACCCAGCGTCATTGCAAGCCACTCAGCCGAGTTTTACTGGTAACTGGGCCGTCGTACTCGTACTCTTGCAATACGTAACAGGTGATTACTCGTGCAACTAGTTCAAGTCCGAGCAAGCAGGCAACTTGGAGTCACAGCCTCAAAAAGCGGGCTCAGATCGACGCAGAAGAGATGCAGCGCAACGCGACGCAGGTTCGCAGTCGCTGGAATGGCTGCCATGGGAGCCTAGAAAGCCCCGACAACGCCGGAGAAGCGCTGCAGAAAAAGCCTATTTTTGGCTTGCCGTCCTCTGGTTGCTTGCTTTCACAGTGCGATTGCGCCACCTGCAAGCGCTGACGACTGTCAAAGTGGGGGCTTACTGCGCTGACAGGGACCCTAGAGACATCAGGACGAACGCCTCTCTTGGGACTAACCGAGGCACTATTTCTGTGATGAATATGGGAAATAATATTCAGAAAAAAGAATAAATCTCTCCAACCCTACTATTACAAATTCACAGGCTTGAATACACACTCTCTTGCAATTTGCGCCGTCTGAGAACGTCTAGAAATTGACGCGGCAGCCGAAAGGACCCCAAGTACCTCCCCCATATTACGGGCGAGTAATTGTACACGCCAAAAGTTCCCCCACCTTTTTCCTGCACTGAGCTTTTTTTCCGTTTTGGTGACGTACGGAACAACGGACGGATCAAGCAGGTGATAAACCAAAAAGAGGTCGGAGGCCACCCTGCAGTCTCCCGCCACCTCCAATTCCGCAGCCTGCCGACGAACCAACGCCTTTTTGCTTTCCTCACCAAAACCCTGCGGCTCGCTCGTACTCTGCAACATTGCCGCCGACGGCCTCGCAGACGGTCCAATTTGTACTTTTTCCAGATATATAATACACCCGTCGATTGTCGTCCATCATGTCATACGGCCAGAATCAGAACCCATATAACCAGGGCCCGGCCCAAGAATCGGGCTACGGCTACGGCCAGGTACGTTTCCAGCGCCAACAGCGTTCGGCGAGCTGAGCAATTCGTCTTGCGCATTTGCATTCCGACAGTCGCTATGAACCCAGAGCACCCGAATTGCTGCCGTGTAACGCTTGCGCCAGATGCTAACGATTCCCGCTACAGCCGAACCCATATGCCCAGGACAACTATGAGATGCAAGACTACAACCAGCAACAACAAACATCGTATCAGCAGGAGCGTTCCGCCACCTTGTCGCAAAACGAGTTCCTCAACCGCGTACAAAGTCTGCGCGACGAGATCCGCCGGCTGACAAGCGACATTGACACCATCGGCCAGCTGCACCAGCGCTCGCTCGGCGCCGCCGATGGCCAGACGAACCAGCAGCTTGAGCAGTATGTCTCGCAGACGCAGATTCGCAACACGTCCATCAAGGACCGCATCAAGGGCTTGGAGCGCGACTTGGCCCGCACGACGGATCACACCCGCAACACCAAGTCGACGCAACTGCAGTCGCTAAGGACGTTTTTCAAGTCGGAGCTCGACAAGTACCAGAGCATTGAGCGCGACTACCAACAAAAGTATCGCGAGCAGATTGCTCGTCAGTATCGCATTGTAAACCCAGATGCTTCGGAGTCTGAGGTCCAGGAAGCCACGCACACTGACTGGGGCGATGAGGGTGTATTCCAGACTGCCGTAAGTCTCCCTTTGATATAATGAGTCCTCGACAAATGCCTGACATCGAATTGATACTTACATCTTTCCAGCTCCGCACGAATCGCACCGGCCACGCAAGCTCCGTCCTCGGCAACGTGCGCGCACGACACAACGAGCTGCAGCGCATCGAGCAGACCCTCACCGAGCTCGCCATCCTGTACCAGGAGCTCGCCACCATTGTCGAGCAGCAAGAGCCCGTCATCGACGCCGCGGAACAAAACGCCGAGCAAACCGTCGACAACCTCAAGTCTGGAACCGAGCACGTCGACAAGGGCATCAAGAGCGCTCGCAATCGCCGCAAGCTCAAGTGGTGGTGCGCGCTTATTGTCGCGCTCATCATCATTGCCATTGTTCTCGGTGTTGCACTAGGTATCACTCTGACCAAGAATGCAGCCGAAACGGCCACCGGCGGCGGCAATAGTGGTAGTGGAGGTGGCGGCCAATAAAAACATTCGCGCCTTTTCTTTCGAGCAATAAGGAAAGGAGAATCAAGGAGGAACGAAGCCAACAACACTACGAAAGCTTTGAGCTGGCATACTTCATGCTGTTGGCTGATGGAATTTATGAAGATGAATCTATGCGGGAAGAAAAAGGATATAACCGAGTGCTCTTCTTTTCGTACAATCACTTGAACCCCCTTCGCCCACAATATCCGCCGAGGTAGTGGACATATTACATACCTGTACAATCGGGGACTAATTTTTGCTTCTACCTGTTATGCGAGTGCTTTCATTGACGAAAATGCGGAATAGATAATTGCAACTTATGAGGACGATGTTTTTTTCTCACGTTTTTTGTTGGATGAGTAATCTCAAACGGAGTATTTTGTATCTATTGAAAATAGTATATATACATACAACATATGTTTGTCTACAGTTGATGTTACATTTGTAAAAATACATGTGAATCAGGCAATGGCAATGTGGGCAAATGGCAATTTGATACACAGGAAATCAGTCATCTCGTATGAGGGAAGTTCTTTCATTTCTGTTACACGAAACAACAATAAAATCTCATGAGGTGGTTTAAAAAATTATACACAAGAGGGTCCCAATGGCAACCAAATACAAAAAAAGAAAAGAGGTAGTTAGTTCCCCGCCCTCCTAGACTCCGAACAGCTAGACAGTAAAAAGCACCACGCCTCTTTTTTGCTTCCCAGTTTCAAGGATATTAAAAAAAAAGAATGGCTGCCCCTATCCTATATCAGGGCAAAATGACATGGAGCCAAATCCTTCCATCCTGTCTTCCTACGCGGCTGCAACCTATAGTCTTCCTTCTTGGAAGCACTCCTAAACTCGTACACTCGCTCCGCCCTTTTTTCTCATTTCTTGTAGATTGCTTCCCATCATCAAATGCGCAATTCTTCAAGATTTGTGTGTGTGGTTTTTTTTTTATTTGTTGATTTGATTTATGCTCCCATGCGAAGACCGCCGGGGCCGGCGCCAGCGCCACCAGCAAGTTTGGCTGCCAGCTGCGGGTACTTCTCGACAACGTGGACTTGCGTTCTCGTAGCCTCGGCGTATGACAGGGCGTTGACAATTTCGCCTTCTGTGCGGGCGAGCTCGGCGGCACGCTCAAAGTACTTGAGAGCCTCGGGAACGTTGTTCTGCTGGAGGAGGAGCTGGGCCATCGTAGCAACGGCAATATCGCACTCGGGATCAACTAGAACAGAAGTGGTTAGTAATTGGATTTAAAGCTTTAACAGGACTAAACTCACTAATGAGAGCCTTCTGGCACAACTTCTCGGCCTCCTTGAAGTCCTGCTTCCATTGGAACAGAGCAAGAGCCTTGTTGATCAAGGGCAGCACATTCATGGACATGGGCTTAGACTGCTTCTCCATCTCGACGGCGGTGTCAAACTTCTCAACGGCTTCTTGGAAGTTGCCCTGGTCGAGCAGAAGCTCACCATAGTAGTTGTAAACGTCGGGCACCTTGGTGAAGTTCTTGATGCAGCGGCGGAAGGTGGCCATAGAGGAGGCAATGGAACCCATCTTGTACTGGGTCACACCAAGCTGGATGTGAGAGAAGATGAAGTCCTTGTCCAGGTCGATAGACTTCTGGTAGTCCTTTTGGGCATCAGACAGGTCACCCTTGATAAAGTGAGCCTGAGCACGGTGGTAGTACACATCGGGGTCGTTGCCGTCCTGCTTAAGAGCGAGGGCAAATTCCTCATCAGCCTTGGAAGGCTCGCCAAGCTCAAGGCTGATGCTGGCGCGCTTAATGTAGCTCTGAGTCATGGCGGGATCAAGCTCGATGCTCTTGTCAAAGTCCTTGGTGGCATCGGCGTGGTTACCGAGCAGAGTTCGCATGGTACCGCGAAGGTTGTAAGCAAGCGCCTCGTTCTTGCCTAGGTCACCAAGCTCGAGGGCCTTTTCAAAGGCTTGGCGAGCCTCCTCGTATCCTTCGGCAGTCTTCTTATCCAAGCCTTGCAGGCCGCGCTGGAGCTGGCCCAGACCAGTCTCGGCCGACACCTCATCTGAATCCTCAAGGCCCTCGGGACGGGGCTTTGGGCGGAAGCTCTGGAGGTAATTGCCGACAAAGATGGGGCTAGGCAGCTTGGGCGGGCGAGAGGCCATCATCTCCTTGGCCTTGTGTTCGGCAAAGGTCTTGAGCAGTCGCTCAACAGCCTGGGCTGTGGAATCGCTCTTGAAGTTGTCAATAATGCACGAGGCTGTGAAGTCGAGCAGAGCCTCCGAGTACATCTTCTTGTTCTCGTAGGCGGTGGCACGGCGGTTGATGGCCTTGACGTAGTCGGGGTCCATGGTGATGGCAGCAGTGGTGTCGTCAATGACCTTGTCCCACTCACTCATGGCGCTGTGGCAGGCGGCGCGGTTGGAGTAGAAGACAGGGTCGGGCTTGCACAGGATAGCCTTGGTGTAGAGGTCAATGGCCTTGTTGTATGCCTTGTCGCCGTAGGCCTTGTTACCAGCCTGCTTCAGCTTGGCGGCATAATCCTCGCGCTGTTCCTGGGTCAGGCTCTGGACAATGGTCTCGTCGACTTCGGGGAGCTCGGCCTCGCTCGGGGCTGATGCTGCCTTGGACTGGGAAGCGGCCGGGGTGTCTTTGGTGTCGGCGGCCTTGCGCTCAGCCTCTTTGCGCTTTCTGCGTTCCTTTTTGCTGAGTTTGGGAGCTCCGTCGTTCTTTGACTTCTAGAATTGAAAATAAAGTAAGCATTGGGTTTGCAATTGTGCCTTTGCGAATAACATGGGTGCCAGTATGCGATGTCATGACATCACAAGCAAACGGGCAACGGCGGAATGCTTACCGAGTCGGATCCTAGATAGTATACGGCACCAGCGCCTGTGACGACAACGGCCACACCTGCAATGGTATAGACAACAGCCTTGTTATCAGAGATCCACGAAGTAATCTTGTCCCAGGTGCTGGCGGGGGCAGGAGAGGAATTCAAAGGCACCGCCATGGGGCGGGCCGAGGGAACGGGGGGAAGGGGGTTCGACATTGCTGCCGACGGAGGAAATAAATTACAAGCGACCAAAAGAACAAGAAAGAAAGGAATACAAAGGTGATGCAAAGGGCAGCCCAAAGATACAGCGATCAATTCAGGCGGTAGCACCGATGCAAAGGGAGATATGGGATGAGGAGGAGGTGGTGGTGGTGGTGGTAGAGGTAGCTGCAGCTTGGTCGCGCCAAAAAATGATGGCACATCATGCCGAGAAACGTCTAGCAAATTTCCAGCTCTGCAGAGCGTCTCCGCTTGCTTCCGACCGTGGGCCACCGACCCGTGGGCCCGCTGCACCCAGCGACCAGCCAACGGCCGGCGCGGCCTTAGTCATGCTCTCGTCCACCAACCAAAATCGCGAGCCCAGCTGCCAGCTGCCAACTCCCGTCCCGTCTGTCAGAGAGGAATTTTGTGCCTCGCCTTTCCATGCCTCAGGCATTCGAGGGAGTCGTTTCTGACCGGAAGCCTTTTGTTTTAAGTTGGATGGCATATTGAACGCACTGGAGCTAATAAAACAATTATATATATAATCCGGTCCCAGGCAGGAGATCACAATTCGACGGAATTTTAAAAGGTCTTTGAATTGGGCCGTCATTGCTCTAATTGGCGTTGCAGGTGAGGTTGTGCGCTGCAACCAAGTAAAATGATATCCAGGAAGCTGCACCGAGCTTGCAGTGCTCATCGTATCAATTGCCAGGCTCTGCGACCAGCACTCCAGACTCGTTACCTACCATATATTTTGGAAACTTCTCAATTGTGACTCCTGCTCGTTTTCATCGCCAATTGCTCCAGCATGTGAACACTCTACTGCAGCCTTGGAAGCTGTGTGATGCTCCCAGACCCACGTTAGAAGGCGCCGGCCCAAGTTAACAGCTTGCAGTGCGCAACAGCATTCATGTAACACCAAAACTACGTGATGACTCAGTTATAGCCATATAAAATACAGGCTGCAGTCGACAGATAAACAGCATACCTACTTCGCAGCATTGCCGTCACCTGAATTGCCGCGCTTGAGTTATATTATCGTTTTCCAACAGCTTTCACTCGCCGCTGCCTTATACAGCACTGATTCATCGCCGAGAACAATGGCGGATTCCTTCGAAATATTCACTTCTATACGCTATGACCCGGCCTTGAAGCAGGTGCCCGGCCGTGGTCTTAGCTACGCTGGCTGGAATTACCGCAACGAGTCGCCTCTCTACATGCTTGATTTCCATCGCGACCGCCTACTAAGAGCGGCAACTCACTGGCAATGGCAACCAGCCATTGACGCGATATCGGGAGATCAAGGCCTGCAGATGCTCAGCAAGTCCGCATTGAAATTCGTCGGATCTCAGGAGACGCCACTCCGACTGCGCATTGTCATTGATGCCAGCGGCAAAATCACCTTCCACAAGTTTGATACATTTCCTACGAGCATTGGCAATCTTTTCCCCGAAAAGATCCCAGATCAGGGCGTTTCGCCGGCCGAAAACGAGCCTCAAGCACCGCCATTGTATACTCTCGTGGTAGACGACCAAAGTATATCTCGTTCTGCTTTCACACACTTCAAAACAACCAAGCGAGAGATGTACGACGCTGCCCGAAATAGAACTTGTGTCAAACCGGGCGAAAGCAAAGAGGTTTTGATAACCAATGAGGATGATGGTACCGTTATGGAAGGAAGCATAACTACGCCGTATTTCTGGAGGGATGACCGCTGGGTGACTCCGCCCGTCTCTGCCAAGTTCAGCAAAGATGCTGGAAGTGGTGGCCAGGACGGAACATCACGTCGTTGGGCGCTAGAAAGGTGAGAACTTACTCTTGCATGTTAAAACAAGAAGAACATTTTAAGCTAATACCGAATCCAGGGGCCTTGCCGTTGAGCAAGTTGTGCCGGTCGGGTCGCTTATTGATGGCGAGGATTGCTGGATTAGCAACGGCGTCTCCGGGTTTATTGCGTCCAAACTCCAGCTGCAAAAATAGATGTTTTGACGAAAAAGTATATGAATAGCGAATCAAGTTTCATGATGGTTGCTCAAGCGTACAAATGTAGATCGACGCCAGGAGCATGGCAGTCTCTCACAAGAAGGACAAGTAAACGCAAATAGACAAATTCTTACTGCATAGAAACGGTAGAAGTTGAAGAGCCTGCAAACAGACTGCCATCTGACAAGAACTACAGCAGAGAAAAAGCCGTTTTACGGATCCACTGACTGTCTAGTCTAACTAAATGGCGTTGGCAGTGTCGTGAGCCGAGTCGGCATTTCCACTCCCGGATTTTATACTTACCCTTCTAGTGGTGATTCTGACCAACAGCTGCGCAGATGGAAATGACTCTAACCGCCCCCAACAAGCCACATGCATTGTGATGGGACATTTTTGGGCATTAATAATAGCAATCCATGTGATATTTTTGTTACCTGCCTCGTAGCCGCTCCAGCCCCGAGCCTGAGCCTGAGCCTGATTGATGCACTACTCAACGTACACAGATCGCGTATTGTGGCATCTGTTTTTTAGTCGGCAAGGCCAAATTATAATGCGATGCTCTATATGAGATACGTGTCTACTGAAAATGGGTACCGTACACTACATAAATAGCGGCGTTGGCAGGACGCGCAGGACTATTATCGCAGCCTTGCGCTAACCCCTGTTGCGGCGTACACAATCTTGCGACTTAGTAGGCAACAGAATTTCGCCGCCCCTGCAGTAGCACTAGCTTATTTAGTCGCCAATAAAACGACTGCCTAGAAAGGAGTGTTTCCAAAAGTCCCTTGGGGAGCCCTGCTCCTCCTTTCTTTAAAGGGACTTGTTAATAAATTGGGGACTTTCGCTGTTGGCTTACACGACGAGGGCCGCGCATCAAGCTTGATCTTCACGCGTCAAAGCGTTGCAATTCTCCCGCTCACGTTATCAATTAGCAGTACCGTCAAAATGGGCGATGGCTTCAGGCCTCCGGTCGTCTGGAAAGCAGGTGAACCGTTTGACTTTACCCTCGTGTTCGAACTCAGCATCTTTTCTATTCTGTTGGCTGTCATCTTCATACTTGTCGCGGTCGAGCGTATTATTACACTACTCGCCAAGGTTCCTCTTGCCGGTGGCAGATACTTTCAATGCTCTAAGTTTGTTGGTTTTGTTAATTCATATTCCGTACTAATATTGCGCTAATTCTTCATCAAGGGAATTCTTGTCGCAAATGTTGCTTTGCAAGCTGCACTCGCCGCTCTTTGGAGCGGCTCTAATAGCAATGACGGGCGACTAGGGGCTGCTGCTGCTTCAGTTGAGCTTCTACTTGCCGTGCTGTCGCTTCCCCTGTCATGGCTTCAACACGAGCGATCACCACGTCCGTCTTCGACACTCGTACTTTACTTCAGCCTTTCCGTGCTCGGAGACATCTTTCATACCCGGACGCTTTGGTTGCAGGATATCTCTACCACGCTTTTCGCGGTTGCACTAGCCTGCTGTATTGCAAAGTGCACAATTGTTGTCATTGAATCCGTTGAGAAACGTAGATTCTTGCTTGTGCCAGTCCGCGAGTACAGTCCTGGAGAGCTATGCAGCTTCTGGAGTAGAACCTTCTATGTCTGGCTGAATCCTACTTTCTTCAAAGGATATCAGCAAGTCCTTTCTATAGACGACTTGCATCCGCTTCAAGAGGGGCTGCATTCTGGCCCACTGAGCCTTCAGTTTAATAACGGCAGAGCAAGTGACCTCCCACCGGGGAGATTCGGCCTAGCAGTGGCGCTTGTTTCATCTCTTCGCTGGGAGCTGCTGTATCCAGTACCTGCGCGAATCCTCTTGATTGGATTTACATTCTGCCAGCCGTTGCTGGTCAAATCGATCCTCGAATACCTGGAACAAGCAAGGTCATCCACTTGGCCCGATGACACGGATAACTTCTTGCTTGCCGGAATGGCACTCGCATATCTCGGCATGGCTGTCTCTAGCAGTCTGTATTCCTATCTCATGGTTTGTCTTTTGGCCAAAGTTCGCTCTATGCTTGTGTCCTCGGTTTATCGCAAAGTGATGCAGCTCCCCTCCACATCTAATGACAAGGCTGCTGTTACGCTGATGAGTACTGATGTAGAGAGAATAACTGCTGGTCTGCGCTCTTTACACGATATTTGGGCAGAGCTCACAGAAGTTGGAATTGCCATATGGCTGCTTGAACGGGAACTGGGTGTCGGTGCCGTCGGCCCAGTTATCCTAGCAATCTGTAAGGAGCCAAATATCAATCTGGTAAATGCCATCAAAGCTTGGTGCTAAACAGACATTTAGTTTGCTTCATGGCCACTGTTGGCGTTAACAAGTTTACCATGACTCGCCAGAGTAGTTGGATGACAGCTTTGGCAAAGCGAGTTGGTAAGTCTACTTTCACGATTCTCAGATGTCAAGCTCTTACAAAGCCTTACAGGTAGTACATCCTCTGTTCTCTCATCGATGAAAGGAATCAAGATGACTGGGTTGAGTGAATTTTCTGCTGGTCTGATCAGATCTCTGCGTGTAGCAGAGTTGGCTTCTGCAAAAAGTTTTCGCACAATCATGGCAACAACCTTTTGCATAGGTACGCCGTCTTGGTTTCATCAAGTCGAGGGAAATTGCTTATGCAGTCACAGCATTTACACCGAAATATCTTTCTCCGGTTCTATGTTTTGGCATTTATCTTGGAATCGCCCAGCGTGGTGGCCATGAGGACTCTTTTGACGCTAGCAAGGCTTTCACATCTCTCTCAATCGTCATTTTATTGACAAGTCCATTATCGTCTCTTTTCCAATACGTCACACCACTTCTTGGAGCATTAAACTGTTTGGAACGTATTCAAGAGTTTTTACGCACTCCTTCGCATAACGACCCGAGGTCTACCCTGCCACAGGGCGAAACTTACGCGGACAAGTCATTTGTGGTAGAAGAAAAAGCGATTTCACATATTCTTGATACCACGTCAGCCGACGAGCACCGAGAAGGACACAGCTCCAATGCGTTTGTTATACAGGGTGGACAAGTAGGCTGGAATACAGGCGCACATATTCTCGAGGGCGTCAATGTAACGATACCACGCGCGAAATTGACGCTGGTAGTCGGCCCAGTTGCAAGTGGAAAGAGTACATTCTGCAAAGCACTGTTGGGAGAAGCCACGACAGCCACCGGTGTATTTTCCACGTGTTTCCTTGATTATGGAATCGGATACTGCGATCAGACACCGTTTTTGACAAACGCAACTGTGAGACAAAACATTGTCGGGTACAGTCCTATAGACGAAAAGTGGTACCAGACTGTTATTCACGCCCTGACCCTAGATGACGAACTGCAGACGTTTGCATTGGGGGATGAAACGATGGTTGGTAGTAACGGAATTGGTCTAAGTACAGGTCAGCGACAGCGTGTGGCCATTGCTAGGGCCGTCTATGCGCGAAAGTCTGCCATCATCTTCGACGACGTCTTCAGCGGGATGGACAATATCACAAAGTCCCTCATATTTGACCGTCTCCTAGGCCGTGATGGCCTTCTTCGAACTTCTAAAAGCACGGTAGTTATGGTGACACACGACAAAACCTTTCTCAAAGCTGCCGACCACATTATTGTGCTTAAACCAGGACAGCCGCCTGTCTCGAGCACTCCAGAGGAAACAATATCTCAATGGGAGTCAATTGAGCAACAGAATCCCACCGAGACTGAAGCAGAACAAGGAAAAGAGCAGGAAACAGAAAAGAACAACAAGAAGGAAGAGTGCACAGAAAAAGGCGATTCAGCTCCTCCAACCTCAGATAAAGCAAAGCCAAAGAATATGAGCGACTGGAGAGTATATAAGTACTACGCGGGTGCTTTGGGTGTGGTGAATGTGGTCCTTGTGCTCTCCCTCGGTGTGGCTTTTGCGTTTCTGTACACTTTCCCGTCTATTTGGATTAAGTGGTGGACTGAAAATTCCGGAAAGCGCGATAATTTTTACATGGGTATATATGCCATGTTGCAAGGCATAGGAATGCTTTCTTGGTTCTTGTTTACTTATCATATTCTGACCACATCCATCACTGCCTCGGGCTTGAATCTTCATGGCAAGTTGCTAAAAACAGCCATGTCAATGCCTCTTTCGTTCTTGACCAAGAAAGACACAGGGGAAGTTTTGAACCGATTTTCCCAGGACCTGGAAATCATTGATGGCGAGTTACCGGGGGCTCTCCTAAATACACTTGCAACGGCGTTGATTGCTCTTTCACAGATAGCGATGATCACAACGGCGTCGCCTTGGATTGCAATCTCATATCCTTTTATTCTCTTGGTATTTTACGGTATACAAAAATTCTACCTCCGGACGTCGCAGCAGCTACGCCCCATGGATCTAGAGTTAAAAAGCCCGCTCTAGTATGTTTTACACAGCACGCTTCTTGTTTCTTTGGACATTCACTAACATGCAGTGAAAGCACACATTTCTTGGATACGATTCGAGGAATCAGCACTATCCGTGCTTTTGGCTGGTGCGAACAGCATATCGAGCACAACCAAGCTCTACTGGATACTTCACAGCGTCCTGCATTTCTGTTGTCCATGGTACAACAGTGGCTGTCTGTTGTTCTCAAGCTCGTCATTCTAGGTTTAGCGGTGTCTCTCACAGCGCTTGCACTTAAGCTACGGTCTACTTCTGGCTTCACGGGCGTCGCTCTCGTAAATCTCATGTCGCTCAATGAGATGATGATGGCAGTTCTATACGGGTGGATGCTCCTTGAGACCTCAATAAGCGCCGTATGTCGCGTTAAAGAGTTTGAGGAACAAACACCGCAGGAACTAGATGAACGGCCGTTGTCTGGAGAGGTGGTAGGCGAAAACTGGCCGCCAATGGGTAAAGTTGAATGTAGAGATCTCAAAGCTAGTTATGGGCAAGTTATCTAGCGACGCTACAGGGCAAACATTTGCTAACAAAATTTAGACCAAACGAGGAAACTATGGTCTTGAAAAGCCTGGCTTTAACAATTGACGCCGGCAAGAAAATAGGAATATGCGGTAGAAGTGGAAGGTGAGTAATATGCTAAGTAGAAATAACCTGAGACGTGACTAACAATCCCAAGCGGAAAATCGTCTTTGTTGGCCTCGCTATTCCGTATGCTAGACATACGCGAAGGACAAATTTGCATTGACTCAGTCAATATCCAGTCTGTTCCTCTATCGATGCTGCGTTCGCGAATCAATGCAATACCGCAAGACCCATTCTTTATTCCCGGGACATTTCGAGAAAATATCGATCCTCTCAATTCCGCATCACTTGACGCAATTCAGTCCGCGCTTGAGAAAGTACTCCTTTGGGAGACTGTTCAAAAATGCGGTGGAATTGATGAGGAATTAGACCCAGATACCCTCAGCCAGGGACAAAAGCAGCTCTTTTCCCTTGCGCGCGCTATATTGCGGAAACGATGTAGTATAGTGATAATGGATGAGGTCACGAGCAGGTAAGTTGAGTACCGATAAAGTACGCTTTCGTCGTGGAGCTTTTTTAACTGGTCCATCATACAGTCTTGACTCGGATACAGAAGAGCTCATGATGAAGGTTATCCAAGAAACTTTCGACGGCTGTACCATTATCGCTATTGCCCATCGACTCGAGACGATTTTAGGGTTCGACCGGATTGCAGTCTTTGATAATGGAGAAATTGTGGAATATGATGACCCGAAAACGCTACTCGCAAGAAACGACTCAGCTTTATCGAAACTTGTTGCAGCAGGAGTGTAGGAACTGGAAATAGGTAAAGTGGTTGGCGGAACAGAGTGAGGAGCGGGTCATTATTCTTTTGCTCGTAACTCGAGGCTTTGTGTTCAATTTAATACTACATGATGATTTGATACATAGTCTCGTTTACATCGGCACGATTGGCTTCGCCTAGTCCGTGAATGCCCATACCGAGAAACTTAACTACCAATCATGCGCCACCTTCCACTGATCCTCAAACTTGAGCTTACCCTCGGAAATCAACTCACAGTCTCTGTGTCCCCATTTCTCCTCATACACCCGCTTCCCGGCTTCCATTAGGAACTCGAATGACTTGGATAGGCCGCGTGAAGGGTAATAGAACGGCTCACCCTCGCCGCCAGTTTGGCTAGCCTGCCATGTATTCCGCCCGCGATCGCCCCTCTTGTGATGTTCCATTGCGACAGTAGTCTCGCGCAGCTTGAGCCAGTACCTGACAACATCTGACTCTTCCTCTCTATTTTCAATCTCTTCCCTCTTCTTTTCTAATCCTTTAGATTCAGCCTCTTCCCTCTTCTTTGGAGGAGGCGGGTTAGGATCTACGAACCCAAGGTCCGCGTCTGGGTCGCGATAGAGTGCGCGCAAATCATGGAGAGTCGTGCTCACATCGCTAATGATACCAGCCCGCTCGTCTCGTAACGTCCAATTCTTCATGGTGAATCGGCTATGCATGTCGCAGTCGGTAATGTAGTATGGAATATACGTGTCCCATCCACCGACGTCGTCTAGCGCCTCGCGATTGACAAGCGTCAGATGGTCGTAGGAAAAGAATCCCAGGCCCCAGCGGTCGTCTGACGAGTTGGCATTGCTGAGAGCTTCGAGGCAGTATTTATAAAGCGACTTGTACCCGTCTTCGCCTGGTTTCGGCCGTCCTTCACTGCCATCTTCCCACGATTGCACTAGGACGTCCATGTGCGACCAAAAGTATTGCGGCCAGTCGTGCTCGTGGGCGAGGTGGAGGTAAAAGTTTTGCAGCTGGGAAAAGGTAAGGAGCACGGGCGTCTGGATGATGTTTACGCCAAGTTTCTCTAGGCGTGGAGGTAGAAGGGGTTCTGGAGCGTGAGCTTGCCGCGAGGGTTGGCCCATTGTGTACCTGTGTTTTCGATGACATAGATGTTCTCGGCGGGCCAGCCTGCTGTGAGGTAGGAGACCACCGCCTGGATGAGGAGCGGCCAGCTGCGAGTGAAGCCGATAAATAGTGGTGGTGGGTAGTTGAGGTTGTAGTCTTTATAGAGATTATCGGGGGCAAGGTTCCATTCTGGAACGGCTGGGGCGGGTAGTGTTTTGAGGGACTCGAACGGATCGACAACTTCTGGGGGCGTCCATTTTGGCTCTGGTAGATAATAAGGTCGTTGCTTTTTAAGGCTGAAGATCTTGCTGGGCCCGTAATCTTCGCCATAGGGATCGACAGATCGATGGGTCAGAAACAGGCTGGCGGTGATAGTGAGGGCAATGATTACCACGACAAGGTAGCGCAAAGTACGTGGAGGTGTAAACATCTTGAAGTAAGGAGGAAGACAGCCTGCCGTTCTATCTTTGGGAGCAAGTTGGATGTTGTTTCGCAAGCAGCAAAAGTATGTCGGTTTCGGCTCGTCGGGCGCTTCACCTGTCAGTGTCTATGCACCTTCTGAATTTTGAGTTCGGGCAACTGGAGTTGGATTGTCCCAACAGCGCGATGTGAGTCCAGGTAAAGCGCGAAGCGTCAGTTGGCTACCGAGGAATCATATGTCTAGTAAACCCAATGGGCAGATACTTGACAGTGCTGGGTACATAGAAACAGCCATATATAGCTGTTATGACGCTGCCCAAACTCTAGGCGTTGGACAACTCCAGAGGTATGTTTTGAGACGAAGAGAGCAAACCCAGGACAAAAATTGCAAACAAGAAGGGGTGCTAGTTACAGAAAGCCGCCCAGTCGAAAAACATTTCTGGCTCAACTACTAGTCCCTCTTTCTCGGCCGTTGCCTGATAGGGCCGCGCAAGCAACTCCATTAAGAAATAACTCAACCGCACTAATGCGGAGCATAGATCAATGTACTCATCCACATACTGTAGTCGCAAGGCCGTAAGGCTTTTTTCGACATAGTCGTTTCGCAGGTATCGGACGCTATGACATAGAGCTCGGGCAATGGGTGGCTGGCGCCAATGGAGAAAACGTGCCATTAGTGTCTCTGTGACTGGGCGAGAACACATACGTAGTAGGGGGAGACTCGGCTCTCTCCACTGTTCAGTGTGGGTTGCATCACCTGAAAATGCCAACATTTGCAGCCTTAAGCGTGCAACAAAAATTCGGTTCATTTAGTCCTTTTCCGTAGCGTCTGTGGTTGGTTGCAGGCGAATGCAGCTAAATCCTTCGCTGGGGTGGAATGCGGAGCTTGTGGGGAAAGAGGCTTTCTGCGACATGGGAATAAAATGGAGGACGTCGAGCCGTGCCCGGGGGGAATTTTGCTTTGTGGAAATTTGAAGACAAAACTCGGACGCTGTGTTCCGCTATTTGGGGCTCCAACTCCGAGGTATGTAGTCCGCACATTGGACTACTCGTACTGTATCGACTACGGAAGAGTACGTCGTATGGGTGAGAATACTCGTGAAGACTGGCAGGCAATTAGGCAGAGAGGGAAGACGTTCGTCAATGACCAGAGGCACGCGATGAGCGCTCGATCAGCACACGACACCTTTGCACGGCAGAGATGGTCCATTTCGACCTGGCCTGGTGTAAAGTAGCAGACGGAATACAGGAACACCCAATAAATGCTGCAGGTCGAGCCAACGAGTCCGTGCCTTGAAGACCACGAGTTTCGGAATATTCCTGGTGGTCAAGTCCAACTCATGCTTCCGATCAACTTATTCCCGCGGCCTGAGATGGGACCGACCGTTGTTGGGCGGGTTACAACTTAAGGCTGTCGTAGCCCGGTCTGCGGGACCCGGAAACCGTGCATCCCGCCCCGCTCCGGTCTTGATCGGGTTGTAACGCCCGGGCCGCACCCAGTCGCGTGACGCGTCCCGCAACGCGAGCCGCATCAACTTATCCGTAGAAGCGTCTTGCCGAGGACGACAGCACCACCCGGCGAAGCTATTTTCGAATACGAAGACAGTGCTAATTTTAACACTGTGCGTTGCGGCATATCGATGCGCACCCTGTAAACCCAGCAGCAACGCTGCACGGGCTACCACAATAGTCTTCATGGTGGTTGCGGGACGCGCGGCCTGCCATCACAATGCGTGCCGTGCCGGAGTCTGCTGAAGCGGCCATTGACACTGGCCGGCAGGACTATAGCAGTAAGCGGTACAAACGTGCGCTGGAGCAGTTTACCAGGGTATGTCCAATTTCATCTGTCCGGCGGCTTGCAGCAGCCAAAGCAACGATTGTGCCGGGGCTCTAACATGGCGTTGGCTTGCAGGCAATGAAGCTCTGCCCATGTGCTAGAGGCACCAAGCGAGACCGCTGCTCCTGTAAACGCTTTGAGCAAGTAGCTGCCGAAGATGGATCCATCTTCAATGAGGCCATGTATAAATGCATCTGCCATGTTGGCAAGACGTTTAACAAGTGTGACTATGAGCTCCACATCAAGGCTCTGGATTACAGAGCAGCCACGTTTGAGGCACTCAAGGAGCTTGAACGTGCCAAGAGGGACGCAGAATGGATTCTGGAGCTTGCGCCTCGGATGCCAGATGTAAGTTGCTAGACTCTTTGTTTTGTGCTCGCCCGTGAAGGTGCATATGATTACATGTATGCTGACTGGTGCTTCGACAGGGCTATCTGCGCCTTGGCAAGATTGCACGACTCTTAGGCAAAGATGAATTTGCGTGGAAAGTATACAACGCTGGGGTCGAAGCTGGAAACGCAAATAGCCTGGGCAGCTCTCCAAAATTACAGGTCCGTCATTTCCTGCCTCGCGGTTGCCACATTGTTTCCTCACTAACGGCTCCTTGTAGCACTTGTACAAAGCACGCGACAAGCTGCATATTCGCTTTTGTCGAAAAGATCCGATTCAGCTACCGGCTGAGATTGTTCAATGGATCCTTTCGTACTGCGACCTTGCGACAAGAGTGTATGTTGCACCCTCGCGCTCCTTTTGCGATCATATACTAATTGCCGTCAAGACGATGCCTCCGTGTTTCCAAAACATGGAACGCTACATTCTCCTCCCGTGGTTATTACAATCTATGGAGGAGCCTCAACTTCACGGGGTCCTCAGCGCCACGTCGACCCGTGCGGATTGACGGCTTGCGAAAATTGACGTCCTTGGCTGGCCAAGACGTCCGCGAAATAGTCATTGACGAGAGGACCAGCAAGTTTTTTCTCTCACAGGCCAAATTCCTCGCTCTTCTTTCTGGATCCCGGAATCTCGAGCATCTGGACGTCACCTACCCAAGCAAAGAACTCCAACTCCCTCAAAAGGTCGGCTTGACAAACACGCTAAGAAGCCTGGCTCTCCGCTATATCGAACCTAATCCAAAACGCACGGCAACAACCCGCCCAGATCCAGTCGTCGAGTTTCCCTACTCATTTACTGATCATGTTGCCGATGTTATCGAGAGTCTGTATCTTGCTGGAATGCCAAGCAAGTGGCTTCAGGATCAAAACGTGCCAAACATGCCCAACTTAAAATGTCTCCGGTTGGAGAGGAATCCTGGATCGAGCTCTCCTTTGAATCTGGTAAGTGAGCAGCAGGTCACGCGTAGCTTATACAAGCCTCTAATGCCAAGATGCAGATGTACATTGCCTCCAAAACACCTGCGCTCGAGCAGCTCTGGCTGAGTGATACCCCCATTCTGCTTCATGATGGATGGTCGGATCAGTGGGACAAATTGTGGCCGAGGCTGTATTCATTGACAATCCTCTTTCAAGACGAACCTATTGCCGCCCCTCTTGCATGCGCAATCAGTGTCTTTGCATCAATGCATCGTGGCGAAAATCTCCAGCACATTGACTTTACATTTGGATGGGCCTTTGGGGGCAGAGGCTATCCCAAAGACTTGCTATCAGACGAGCCGGCAAGGGGTCTTGATCCAAGACTGCTGCCTCCTTCACCAGATGATGACGCACTGTTGCGTCACAACACCTACAGAAAGCTACAGTCGCTGCGCCTTTCTGGAATATCTCTTGATCCAGCCACCACGGGACGCATTCTAGAACAGCAAGCGGTTGATGGCAAGCTGACTTCAATGGATATTGTATTCCCTCTAGATACGTACCAAGCAAAGGTTGGCGCACTCAGTACCGCCCACCTAGCGGGATACGAATGGCTGAGAGGGTCTTCTTCAATCCGTACCATGGGTATATATCGGTTCCGTTTCCAGTCCTTTCCTCACAACGATGACGATTTACCATTGCCGAATTTCCTAGCCAGTTTCCCAAGTCTCGAGGTCCTTGAGATAAAATCGGAAGACTATGAAGAGGTGGAATTTTGTAGTGTCATTGAGGTCATTATGAAAGTGACCAAGCTCAAGACTATATATCAGAGCCAGGTTAAGGGTGCTTTGATGGATAAGCTGATTGCGTCGGGGAAGAGCCGCGGCGTAGAAGTAGTTTGGGGTGAGAGACCGAGGGAGTGGCCAGTTGTGCTGTAATCAGTGTGTATTAGAATCAATACGGCGTTTGTACATACATGTTACCAAAGCGTCGTTGATACCCAGGTTTTGTCAATTTTTGCATGATTTTATTTTATTTTTAAAACGCCGCCTTTTTGTGCATAACACCACTAAATCTACTCTATATGCATATTTTCCAGCACACGCCAAGTCGAGGAGCTCAACCTCGACCGACTTTAAATGACAGAACCTGAAGTATGGTTAGTGAGTAGGACATACCGCCATGCTTTTTGTGGGTTTCTTACATCATGCTTGCCGACAGCGACAATATCATCTTCAGATACACGAACATTGCCAATGCCTTCGACATATGCAATCGGTGCATCGCCCATGACCTTCTTCGCGACATCGCCCACCGTTGAGCCCTTCTTCACCAAGACGCAATCCCTAAACACCGCCCTGGACTCTGAAGCACCAGAGCTAAACGTCGAAGTATTTCGCACTGGGAAAACAGGTACCAAGCCCAATAGTTCTGCAGCTTTGGATAAAACTTGGACAACGCCAGTCGAGCCAAACCGGTACAAGACCATGTCCTTGAGGTTCTCTATTCGGTTGCGATTCTTCTCATCCAGGTCCTTAAGGCCGCCACCCGTCGGATCGCCTTGCTCAATCAAGTCTTCCTTTGTATCGACAAACTCGCTACCTTCAAGATACTTGATATAACCCTGTTTGGCCATTTTGCGAAGAAAGATTTCAGAAATGGCGGAGCACAGCACAATGGTGTTTGGGTCGCGCATCTTGGCAATCTTGGAAATGTTCTTGTCGGCATCTGGATGGTCGATTTTGTTGAGCGCGATAACGGTGGGGAACTTTTCGTCGATGAAGGCGTTGACGACCGTTTCAATCGTCTCATTTGACCAGTCCTCCAGCGGCTCTTTGATGGCCAGCTTATCAAGCGTGCGGTTAACCACTGTCGCATTCGCGCCGTAACCGGAGAACTGGTTCTGTAATGTCTCTGTCGCGGTGGCTTTGATGGCCATGTGCCTCCTCCGGATCGAGCCCCATTTCTGCATCAAATTGCCCAGAACCCATGCCACTACTTCGCTGCGCAGCCATGCGATGTCTACCGACGGGTCGTATCCTCTGGTCTCTTTTCCCTCGGCGTCAACGGTACCCGACGCATCGACAACGTGGATGAGGGCGTCTGCATGTCGTAGATCGTCGAGGAACTTGTTGCCGAGGCCCTTGCCCTGGTGCGCTCCAGGGACCAGGCCTGCAACATCCAGTAGTTCTATAGGCACAGATCGTCGTCCCTCGGCGCAGCCTCCGTAATTTGGTTTGCATCGGTCAGAGACTTTATATCGCGCACACGCGCAATCTATTTGAAGGTATCCTATCGCTCGCTGGGGATCTATAGTTGTGAATCTAAAGAGGCGCAAACGGCCATTTGAGTCAGTTCGGCGAAATATACTCTGGGGAGGACGTGTCCAGATTTTGCCGGGATCGCTTACGGAAAGTTGCCTGCCGCGGTTCAAGTATTAGCATGCAGACACCAAAATCCTAATCGTTTTCCTTGAGTATATGATCACGTACCAACTTTGGAGGTGGCATCAGTCAGACTGTTGAGCGTGCTGCTCTTGCCTGCTGAGGGCTTCCCCACGAGCCCAATGAGGGGATCGCGAGGCATGTTGATGGAAGGTGCAATGAGGGGGTTGCTTCCGCAGAAACCAGTTAAGGCTAGCTATGGAGCCCCGTGAGCCTGCAATGAGGATTGTCGTGTGTCACGGCCCGAGGTTGCGTCTACAATCGCCAAAGCGCTGACGAGGGCAAAAAAAAAATCCTAGTGCGGCGTCGCTGGTGGTTTCGGCGGCGCATTCAATTCTGCATCCGACCCCTCGACATCTAATCTATGGTGGGGCTACGCCGGCATTGCGCGCACAGCAATACACAGCGTGCTTCTGATTTCGCCGTCATCCAACGTTGCATGCTGCAAGGTTCCGTTCTAATGGTTGTCTAGCCGAAGACGCCACAACTTCAGTGCATCAATAAAAACTCCCCAATCTCGCCCAAACTGGCCCCGTCATGGCTTCTACACAACTCCCGTTTGAGTCTTTTCCAGCCTGGGCTCATCTCCATGATGTTACCTTTGACGGCGTTGCCATCAAGGATGTTTCGGGCAAGGGATATGGACTCGTAGCCCAGCGAGGTTTTGGATTGAATGTCAAGGAAGGTGATCGCTCCTCTATTCTTCGAGTCCCGGCAGATCTGGTACTTTCGGCTACTGCGGTTGACGAGTATGCCAAAGTCGATCAGAACTTCAACGCTCTGTTGGAGGCGTCTGGAGTGCAGGTAAGTAAGATCAACCATCCATGCGGCATTTAAAACTGTGTGTTAACATATTAAAAGAATGCGAGATATAAGATTTTGCTGTATCTCTTTTCACATCTGATTTCCAACAAGCAAAAGTCGGGCCAAGGACAGCGATGCGTGGCCACACCATGGAGCGAGTATATCAAGTTTTTACCTCCGTATATTCCAGTCCCTACCATGTGGAAAGAAGCAGACCGCCTCTTACTTAAGGGGACATCACTCGAGGTCAGTTTTATTGTTGCTATATAAGCTTCGTATTGGAATGACTGCGTCATACATTCAAGGGTTTCACACTAACACAGCGCTTGTGTACACAGAACGCATTGGATGCCAAGCTCACGTTTCTGGATAGCGAATTCAACCAGTTGCAAGAGACATCATCAAATTTACCCTTTTGGAACAGCTTGTTCTGGGAGCATGGGAGCGCAACCATTGCCGACTGGATCCTAGTGGATGCCTGGTACAGGTCAAGATGCTTGGAATTACCGCGCGCTGGCACTGCCATGGTGCCAGCTCTCGACATGGTCAACCATTCCGCGGCGCCATCAGCCTACTACGATGAAGAACCTGACGGGAGCATGACATTACAAATTCGGCCTTCTTCCAGCTTTCAGCACAATGCGGAAGTCTGTATATCGTATGGCAAAGCGAAACCAGCGGCTGAAATGCTATTTAGTTGGGGCTTCATTGACGAGGAATCGTCATCTCAGAAGTTTACTCTTCCAATCGAGCCGTTTTCGGATGACCCACTAGCAAAGGCAAAGCTACACATATTTGATGGCTCACCAACAGTCAGCTTTGCGTTGGAAGGTTCTGAGTGTCACTGGGCAAGTTCATTTGTTTACCTGATGTGCTTGAATGAAGAGGATGGCCTCGAATTCCGCGTTCTACAAGATTTTACTGGGGAGCGTCAGCTTAAACTATTTTGGCAAGAAGAAGACGTGACTGAAAAGGCCGGTGGATTTGCGGATTTGATAGAGGATCATCCGTTACGCGCCTTGTTCGAACTACGCGCAGTGGCGGTTTTGCAAGAAGCGGTAGCGGACCAAGTCGAAAGACTTGAGTCTGCTCCAGGGACCGAGCAACTGGAGCCGCTTATCGACGCCGAAATTGTCGAAAGGGACTTTGTCGAAATTATCGCGACACTGAAGCGAAAAGAAGCTGGGCTTTTAGCTGCTGCAGCTTCAACTTTGGAGCTACAGGTAGGTACACATTCAAGTCAACGTTTCTGTTCACAGCTACGGCCCCGACTATTTCCAAGAAATATGATACGCAACCGTTTTAAGGCTTGCAATGACGCTAATGTACGTTTCGTCTACCAGAAGCAGCAATTACTCGAAGATGAGGCAGTTGTTACCTATCTCGGTTCGACGGAAGCAGCCCAAAACGAGCAAGCCGCATCATCACCGGCCAATGGAGACGTTGATTTCAGCTAGGGGACTCACCCCTCGAAACCGGAAAGACTTCGTCGCATTTCGGTGAGACATTACAGTTGACAGATGCTGTGCAGAGCAACGAAGGTCACCATAGTGTGTCAGCTCAGCCAGAGCTGCTGTCAGAACGTCAACGAACACGAAAACCACACATGTAGTATCCACAGCATCCGCAATACAATCGTCACTCCATTATTTTCAAAAGCAGTCCCAATTCTATATCGAGAATACTTTGTGGGGAGCCGTTGGGATCGGGTTGGGCATGGGCACAGGGCCACTTGTCTTGCCGGCAAAAGGGAGTTGGGCATCATCGGCGAAGCGCAGGGCGGATCCATGGCCACTGACATGCTTACAGAAGTCACCACAATTGCTTTGCATCCATGGCTAGCACACAAGGCCCAACTTCATTGCTGTATTTACCTGTGCGACTGTTGACGCCGTGTGTCGAGTGAGGTCCGAAATTTCGTGGACATTCACCACATCGAACAGTGTTGATGACCCAAGAGGCTGCAAGCCTGAAAAACATGATGGGGTGGCCAAGGCTTCTTCAAGACGTCCAAGTGCTCAAAGCCTGCTTTCGATGCGAAATAAGCGAGAGCCGAGTTTGCGGGTGCAAGACTTGACCAACTTCGGATATAACGGAGGGGTGACCGTGGGTTATGATTGGCAATAGTGGCCAATCCACGTCGAGTCGTTTGGCAGCAGGATTTCTGGCAACACTGAGTCACGGTGAACAACCAGCGGGGACGCGGGAGCTTTTGTCTAATCATCAAACTGCGGCTCGAGGTGGGTCGTTACAGAAACGATGAACAAGCCACGCACAGACTTGGACAACCTTTAAATCCATACCAAGGAACCTTTGAGAAGTCATGCCTTGCAGTCGACGAAAAATTTTGGAACAAACGCCTCATTAAGACTACAGCTACATGTCAAACTACAACCAAATCGTCAGCAATTATAATGGCAACGCAGATGCAGTGCAAAAGGCTGGCGAGGAGACTGCCGAAACCCTTGACCAACTTTGGCGCCATAAGCTGTGATTAGTATTTCGCCTTCAAATACGAGACGCCCTATTCGCTGTACGAGTACCATGCCCATGAAGGGTGACGCCGTATAGAGTAAACCACTCCGTGTACACGCTGGCAGGGGTGGTCCCTAAACAGGGGCGCAGGCAGCCATCCACTAGTCTTCGGTGATTTGGTGATGGCTGGGTGCATGCCTTCACGGTGGCGTCTTCGTTTGAGGCAACCCCGAGCAATATGCATGCAAGAGTGGGAGGAATCGGGAAATCGAAAGAAAACAAAATCGAACGAGGCTATCAAGACGTCAGGCGTGTGTAGCCCCCGACTAATGATGAAATAACACCCGATAGTATTTAAGGTGGACGGGGAGAATACACGGGGCAAGGTTGTCGAAATATGACGATATTGACTCCCAACAGTGGGCCATTCAATTGCTGGCGATGAGCGATGTATATGCGGGGAACCCCCACTGGATCAAACGGAGGGAGGGAGGGTTTAGGCCAGCCCATCGCAATTTTAAGCTGTCGCTTGCAGCCTGCCTTGCTGACCGAGATCATGGCGTCTCTTACAAAGCTAAGAGGTCCCACTCTATCGACGCGTCTTTTCCCAGAGATTTCGAAAGCCCACACAAGTCCCCAACGGCGTGTATAAACTCGTGGCTGTTGGGTGGGTAAGCTCGGCGACCTGCGTACGTACTGATGGGCTATCAGTAGAAATGGAGGGCAATATGGAGACGCTCCGATTTTCCTCGACGTCAGTTTTGCGATGGTCAAGAACCAAGAAGAGCAGATGTAAGAAAATACAGCATATTACGGTGCCAGCAACGACACTGCACCAAATGGCGCGTACCAGCGGAAACGGGGCTTTGGGCTAACTGGCAAACTAACAGACGAGCTAGGAGCTCCAGACGAAAGCTACCAAGCAGGCCCATGGCGCTATAATCGGGCCAGAAAACTAGTGGTGGTGAACAATCCAACGCTAGTCAACTTCGTTTCTGTCATCGGCGATTTTCCATTTGAGACTTGCGGTATAGACAAGAAGTTGGTGGTTTGAAGAAGCAACAGTCTCACATGACCAACGACTTGCCGCTCTTGAGGCGACAATCTAATGGTTTAGCGGGCCATTGGAGTTACATAGCTTAGCATCCGAGACTACATGGTGGTATACCGATCACGATGGAACTGTCTTTCTGGTTCTGCCTGTTGGCAACCCCTCGCCAAGCAAGGACCATATCGTTGGGAACCGGAGGTACAAAGAGCAGAGTGCACAATGAACCGCTCGCCCTTTTGGCTTTGGAAGGTGGCTGAAAAGCGAGATTTTACCTCAACAAACACGACCTTTGCCCTATATACAAAATTGCAAGTGGTTCATGGGCAACCTAAACTGGAAGTCGAAATAATGTGCCAGGCCATCAACGACAGATGACAGTTTAAACCCAACACAGATTAAAGTCAAAGGTTTCTTTTTCTTTGCTAGTCCGGATCTCGATGTTGAGTAAACGTTGGATTGGATTCAATACGTGTGCGGATGGTGTTGGGCGCTTCTTGGCACCCTTGAGCTCTGGCACTGTGTTAATAGGTGAGAGAGAGTAATAACTGTTCCAGACGAAGTACTCGAAAGGCGGTAATCAACATGTCTATACGTACCCACTCCGAGCGGTGGCCGGACATGTAGGCCCCACATCCCCGGGAATTCCAATTACTTTTAGCGGGAACGCCTCTGGAGGTGGGTGCCTGGTTCATTTTGCCCAGTAGCGGCGCCGTAAGTGGCTGGCTTTTCGAGGTCTCGAGTGGTGGGTTGGGGTGGAATCGGAACAGGTCTGGGCCAACCATGCGTCGCTAAAAGCTACCCCATGAAAATTGCACTTTTGGGGGGTTTTGGTTGGGCTGGACTGGGCTGGGATGTCACTCTGATGCTGCTCAAGTCGGAACCGAGGGCTTGTTGGTATCTGTCAAGGACGAGTGCCTCGAAACTAGCGCGCCATGCAAGAGGTACCGACACCCTGGTAAATAGCTGGAGCTCCGAAGTGTCATGGTCAGTTTGGGATAACGGCGGGGGACGTGTCTATCTTGCTTCTGGTGTCGTTTTTGCGTGCATCTCGACGGCAGCTTATAGGAGGTTTCCGATGTGCTGAGGCAAACTTTTCGCGACTTCGACGATTCGCAGCTTGGCCAGCCAGCACATGAGAAGCCGAGCTGGAAATCGAGGATACAGTCGGAACAAGCCCGCACATCATGCCTGAGCGCCATGAGTAGCGCCGTCCTGTTCCGGGTTGTGGTGTTGTATTGGTATTAGTGGTTTCGACCCACTTCCGAGGCGCGGCAGAAGAATTCGGTAGAGCTGGACGGTTGTGGCTCGAACGGGGATGGCTCGGAAAATGAGTACATCAGAGACAATCCCACCCGCATGGCTTTGCCCCAGAGCGTCCCCCCAGGTTTCGGCCCCAGACTCGTTGGCGCCGTCATTCATGCGTGAGCGGCTCTGGTCTATCTCGTAGCAGGGGGGGCCGCAAGTCGAGACGGGACGTGTCTTCGCACGGTTCGAGTAGGATCCGGGGCAAGATTAGCAGCCAGCCCATGCCAATCTTGCGCCTGCCCTGTTCTAGGCAATTTGCAATTATGCATCCAGCTTATCACTGTACTGTATTAGACTGGCCTGGCTGCCCCATTTCTTGCTTTGCCTCGTGTTCGATCCTCCTCCACCTACACGTTTGGATCTGCCATCATACCTCTTTCAGTGTTTAATATAATTCTTGTCTGTTTAATTTTTTCTTGGTAACGCTTCCGTGATATCGATTTTGCTCGTTGTTCTTCGGTTAGGCTTCTGTGGCTCGATCTTCTTCCCGTCCTACTCTTTTTGGCAGAGCTCCGTTGATCCGGCAAGCCACTAAAGGAACCAAGGTGCTAGCGTCATTCAGGAGGCAACGCAGTTCGAAGAAGCAGAAAAAGGATCGTTCCGGGTCTTTTTCTCAGGCGAAAACACAAACAAAACAAAACAGTGAAAGCTTGCGATACGAAAATTGCAAGCCTCGTGATACCCAAGCGAAGGAAGTCAGACGCAAAGCAAACGCATAGTTGGGGCATCTGAGTACGTCGTACGAGAGAGAGAAGGAGGGACCACTGCCCCAGGCACTTGAGTTTGCTTGCACCCACTGGATTTCAAATTCTTACGAGTAGCGCCGACCCCTGCGCTCGCGTGGGACTGCTTTGCGAGTAGTACCTTCCTCTTTCCCCCACCATCTCCAGCTGCCACCACTAGGACGACCGAATCGAGCGACAACTGGGGCCATACAAACGCCGATACGGAACCACAACTCCCTCAGGTGCCGGCGGTCCTGCATTTTTTTTCCAATTCTGCAAGACCAAATATCTTCACGGCGACGACGACGACAGCGACGTTTAGAGAGCCATAGAGCTACGGCCTCCAAGACGCAACCACAACTAGGCATTCCCGCCCGCAGCTGCCTTGTCCAGGCAAAACTGCTCTACCGCCTCTCAAGATGCCAGGCATTCTTCCCATGAAGGTCATCAAGGTCGGCACCAGCGCCCAGAGCCGCATTGCCCAAGCCTGTGACCGCTGCCGCAGCAAAAAGATTCGCTGCGACGGCACTCGCCCAACATGCTCGCAGTGCGCCAACGTCGGCTTCGAGTGCCGCACAAGCGACAAGCTTAGCCGCCGCGCCTTTCCTCGCGGCTACACCGAGTCCCTTGAGGAGCGAGTCCGCCAGCTCGAGTGCGAGATCCGCGAGCTCAAGGACTTGCTCGACGAAAAGGACGAAAAGATTGACATGCTGTCTGCCATGCACAACGGTAGCCACACACATCACAGGCCCTCGGCTTCGGCGTCTTCTGCCTCGCCCCCCGTGCTCAATGGTGCTGACAGCTCCGGCGCTGGCGCTGGTGCGAATAACGCCGCTACCAAGGACGCACAAGTCAACGGCACAAAAGAAGATACCTTTCGTGTCCAGGCTTCTCAACTGCTGCACGGCGTCGAAAACTCTGATGCCTACTTTATGGGCGCTGCCAGTGGCCGCACGTTCATAAGTAAGTTTTGTTTCACACAGGGAATTATAACTTTTTTTCTTTTTATCAAGGCCTTCCAAGTTTAGTTTATTCCTCACGGCAACTCGTGCTAACTATTCTCGCAATAGCCACATTCAAGCGCAAGCTGCAAGAAGTCGGCAAGCCATGCAGCGAGTTCAATCCCGAAGCGTTCCTGCATGTGCAGGGCTGCCCGCCGCTCACAACCGCTCCCCCCGATTCTTCCCTACGCGTCCCACCACGCCTATTCACCGACCGCTGTGTCAACATTTACTTCCAGGAGTGGGCGCCTTTGTTCCCGGCCTTGCATAAGCCGGCCTTTTTGCAAGTCTACGAGGAGTTTGTAGCCGATCCCGAAAAGGTCAAGTGCAACTATAAGCTCGCTCAGCTCTATCTCGTCTTTAGTCTTGCCGGCCTGTCCACGGCTTCTCCGGACCTCGACCAGCTTGCCGCATGTGAGCAGCAATGGACGGCCGCTTTGGATGCAGTGCTGCTGGAAAATACCATGAGTACCCTGCAGTGCCTGGTCCTCGCTCTTCTCTACTGTTCCCTGACTGCCGACTATCGACGCCTGCAGCACTACAAGGCTATTGCCGTGGGTCTGTCGCAACGACTGGGGCTTCACCAAAGCCAGAAGCGCTTCTCTTTTGGTGCCCTAACTCTGGAGACGAGGAAAAAGGTTTTCTGGACATTGTACACGATTGACTGGTAAGTTAAATAAGCGGACCTTTATTCGGTAAAATATGGATTCTGACCAGTTCTAGCTTCTCTGCTGCTACTCTCGGCCTACCTAAAATGTTCAAGGAAGACGACTTGCAGGTAGAGTATCCATCCGACACGGATGATGAATACATTACCGAAAAGGGTTTCCAGCCTACTCTTCCTGGCGAACATACTCGTCTCTCTAGCGCGCTGGCTCTCTTCCGCGTCACTCGAATTCTTGCTCGAGTCCTGGAAGTAAACTACCCGTCTGCGACCATCTATGACCTCTCACTGCAGCAAATGAATGCTTTGGAGAGTGAGTTAGACGGGTGGTATGACGCGTTGCCCGGTCATTTGAAACTCAAGTTTGTACAAGATAAACCATCTACCGATGTCACCGGCAGCCGATCTCCACTGTTGGCACTCGCCTACTACTTTATTCGCACACTCATCTACCGCCCAGCGGTTGGGTCAGCCCTCGGCCGCAAGGCTGCCCCCGCACTGCTATCCGTCACCGACTCCAGCAAGCACATTATTCAAATCTCGGAGCTGTTGGAGGAGCGAGGCTTGTCGTTTTCCTTCTGTCTCAATAAGGGCGACATGTTGACGATTTGCTCTTTGACCCTGCTGTACCAGGCTATTGACCTGAAGCAGGACAGCAAGCTCATGCGGGACAACCAGCGCCTCATTAACTCGGTGGTAAGAACAGTTGAGCGCCTCCGTGCACCTGGATGTGTCGATTTGAGGAAAATTGCCAGCGCCTTGGTTTCAATTGACGGCTCGAGGCCAACTTCGCCTGCTGCGCGCCGGTCCTCTGGACAATCACCATCACAAAAGTCGTCGTCCTCCAGCAGCTCGCAAAAATCTACCAACAATGACAAGGCGGCTGCCCGGCAGGACAAAAGTCGGCGTATGACGATGCCGACTCTCAGCCAGCCTGAATCGGACCTTCAGAACGCTCGCGCTCGAAACTCGTTTGACAGCGTTCAGTCTGACGGATGCATCCGGCCAGAGGACTACATGTGCATGTCACAGTTTCCGGGTAACAACATGGCCAACCCCAACCCCTTGGCTACTGCGCGTCCCAACCTGGACTATCTCTCGCTCAACACTACACCCAATGAATCCCGCTCACAGTCACCAGGACGTGCTCGTCAGGAAGCAGCACGCTCTGCGGCTACGCCCAAGCTGACAAGCAATTACGGCCCCAAGATGGCTGGTGTCAGCAACACCGAGTGGGAGACCCTGCTTGGATCCATGGACGGCGGAATGAACAATGTTTACGATGCCATCTACGGCGGCTCGAGCCTGGTCAACGATCCGCCATTGGCCAACAAGAATGCCGACTGGCCGCCCGACTCGTGGGACCTCAGCAGCTTCAACATTGCCGAGTTTGGCAGCAACCCAGAGGCGCCGCAAAGCGTGCTGAGCATGAGTGAGGAGAGCCTGAGCTCAGGAGAGGATGTGTCTCCGCCTTCTATGAATGGCGTCAACATAAATGGCGTGGACTACCAGAAACAGATGCCTGGCAATGAGGCATTTAACGTGGATGGGTTTGATGCATTTCTCATGTCAACAGAATGATGCCACCTTGAATGATATCTGTACTATTTCCGCCACGTTGTTATGATCTTCTTTTTCTTTTTCTTTTTCTGGCTCGACTATGTTTGTCACGAAACGACTTTTTCACTTTTTGGATACGGAGTTTTATGTTTTGCTTTTTCCCTTCTTTTCTTCTGATTCCCCAGGCCGGGAGGATGAGCATTGGAGTACTGGGCGAATAATGGCGTTGAAACCGCAAGGAAGAGCGGCCACTGGTTTTAACGCTTGAGCAGGCAACAAGAAGTGACCGATTTGAGATTTTATGTTTGTAACTTATTCTATGCCATGGACAAGAAAAATGAATATTACGTTTTAAAAAATTAATTAGCTTCTTTTATATTCTATTGTAAATCACTGTGCCAACCCCTATACATGCAAACTCCCTAAAGTCCGGGAGGAGAAAACGCCAGGGGATCTTGACAAGTTATTCATGCGGATGGGATCGGCGACGGAGAGGAGCGGGAACCCGGAGTTTGCGGGGATGTCAAATTGCCGATTTGATTGCATGCTGCACTGGCGCGGCCCGATTGGCCGAGGAGCGGGTGGGCGGGCAAAGATGTCATCACTACTTACTAGGTAGCGATTGCATTTCCATTTCCTCTTGTCGCACTTGTAGTTTCTGTCTTACTATATTGATGGCCCTTTTTTTTTCTACTTTTGTTCGCCATCTTTTTCTTTTTCTCATCTCCTTGATAAATTGGCTTCGCTTGCAGGTTCTGTGGCTACACTGATTTTCTGCTCATCTATAATCTCCTTGCCATCTTACCGAACCAAGCTTACGAAAATATACCTAATATGAAACTCACACTAGATGATGACATCCCAAAAGGCACGTTTCGTTTGACATGTCAATTTAAAGAAGAAGACAAAGAGAAAGATAAAATAGACTAACAAGATTCACATCTTCAGCTCCGTGAACAACTGCCCTCCCATCAACTTCAAACCCAACCCTCCTCTTGCCGCAAGCCATAGCCCACAGAGGCTACAAGGCGGCATGGCCCGAAAACAGCCTCAAGGCTATGCGCGCAGCGGTGGAAGCTGGAGCACACGCTGTCGAGACGGATGTGCATCTTTCCCGCGATGGAGTAGTCGTCTTGTCACATGTAAGTTTTTCTCTCATCCATCAGTGTGCTATCGGATCTCTTCATAGACGGACATGATGGGGGGAGAGTAAAGTACCTTTTTGTTCTGATATAGAAACGCACGACAGGATCCGAGCCTGAAACGCTGCTTTGGCGTGGATAGGAAGATTGCAGATTGCGATTGGGAATACCTCACTGGTTTGCGAACCCTTAGGAAGCCGCATGTGCCCATGCCACGGTTCGTGGATCTTTTGGAGTGGCTTTGCGAAGACGGTATGGAGCATGTTTGGGTGTTGCTTGATATCAAGGTAACGCGGTCTATACTACACAGCAAGTCTTGTTTTTTGTCCCATTTGGTAACTTACACAGAAAGTATAGATCAACGACGCAGCAAATGACCTACTCCCTGCACTAGCAAAGGCATTCTCATCAATCCAAGGACCCATCCCGTGGAACAGCCGCTTCGTCCTCGGCTGCTGGAACGTACGTCCTCCCCATCTCCATCTTCTTCTCCTTATCCTTCTTTTCCTCTAAATCGTCCTAAATCTACTCACCAAAAACCTCTAACAAACACTTTCCGTTCCAGGCAACCTACATCACCACAACCCGCAACCTCCTCCCTTCCTTCCCACTCTCACACATCTCCTTCTCAACCTCATACACAACACACTTCCTCAATAACCTCCCCAAGCTAGGCGTAAACATGCTCCAGCCGCGCCTCGCGTGGCTCCTCAGCACACGCTTCCTGCGGCGCATACAAGACGAGCACCGCCCTCTATTCGTGTGGACGGTAAACGAGGTGCGCGCAATGGAGTGGTGTCTGCGCAAGAACCTCGCTGGAGAAAAGTGCATTGATGGCGTTGTCACGGATGATCCGCGCTTGTTTAGAGAAGTTTGTAGACGGTGGGAGGACGGCCACAAGGTGTCTGCTGCGCTGCAGAGGAAGAATGGGGAGGCGAAAGAAACGGCGGCGTGGAGGGAGGTGATGACGGTGATGATGTGGATGGTGCTTATTTTTGTGTTTCGGGTGGGTTATTTTTGGGTTAGGAGATTGAAGGGGCATTTTGACTATTTGGAGGAGGTCCGGACGACTCGAAGGTAGCGGTTGAATGTGGTTTATACATGGATGTTGAGACCTGATGCCGGGATGGTGCCACGAGAACGAGACCGGTGGATGGATGACGCTTGGCGAGAAGAGCCAGGTTTGCATTAATTAATGCTAAGTGATATTTAAATGCTGATGATGATACACGCTGCTAGCGACTCCCATGGTTTGTGTAATCTATATCTACTCCAGATTCCCCTTTTTGCATCCCGAAAAAAAAAGTAAACTACCAAAAAACGATCTGCTCCAGTCCCAGTACAATTTTAATTTTATAGTAGCGACTTCACCCAACTGGCTCCCCTATATCTCAACGTCGATATCCAGATCCAACGATCCAATAACGTCATCGTCCATCAGCGGCTTATGAATCATTGGCATCCCCTTGCTATCTGCATTGTTCTTATCCTGCAGCTTCGCGAGGTGCGGGAGCGTCTGCGGCTTCGTCGCTCCGAGCTGAGGCGTCCCGTTGGCTGGCGTGGTCGCCACGCTGCCGTTGGCGCTCGACTTGGCTCCCTCGTGAGCCTCGTTAATGTCATGCACAAACTTGGCTTTTGTGCGCAGTCGTCGCGAGGGGTCCTCCTTGATTTGCTCGCCGCGCTTGATGGCCATCTCAATCTCGCGCGCCTTGGCCTTTTCCTTGAGCTGCGCCTTGCGCACGGCTTCCGTGTTCAGGCGTCGGTTCTCACGGTTTCGTTCCGCCAGGCGGTCTTGCTCGGTTGATATGTGATTTGAATCGTATGATTTGCTTGGTCCGAGACTTGTCTTGAAAGCCAACCGTTGGCTGCCCAGCTTGTCGAGTTCTTCCTGCAGCTCCTCCATCTTCATCGAATCTCCTGCCACTGTAGCCTCTTCCAGGAGTCGGGCAACGCGTTCGCGTTCGGCAGGGTCGAAACGGCGACGCAGTTCATTACGGCGCGCCAGGCGAGCTTTGATTTCCTCATTTGTCCAGTTGTGGTTGATCAGACCATTGATTTGGTCAATTTTATTTGTAAGAGTTGGTTTTGTCGGAATCTTTACGCCCTCGTTATGACACGTAACTTGATACCGATTTAGCTCATTCTACTTTGGTTAGCCGCAGTCCAATTACTCTCACGCAGTACTTAACCATACCTCTGTAAACTTGCCACTCGACGCAGCAATAAAAGGAAACTCTTTGATCGCCTTGCCATGAGCCGCCTTGACATATTGATCTGTTACAAAGGAGCCATTTGGGCCGCTCAGCGCATATGGGCGCCCTGTGGTGAAGCCTTTACAGTGTTAGCATCTCTCTCAGCGCAAAGAGAGCCAGAATCACATACCTTTGATCACAGCCATTCGGTACTGCTCAAGTCCAGTATCGGGGTGCGGGCCAAGCGCAATACGGATAAAGCATCCAGTAATAGCAGGCTCGAAACCAGGCGTAAAGCAAACCTGTGCAAATTCGTTGCGTCCCAGGCGCACTCTGTCATAGTCTCGCAGCTCTGCAGCCGGCTGCTCTTCCTCCTCCTTTTCAGGGGTTCGCGACCGTCTATAGTCGTCCTCGTCGCTCTCAGCTTCCGGCGAGTCTCTCCTCGGGGAATACGTATCGCGCCGCCGTTCGTGGTCCTCTCTGCGCTTCTGCCTTTCAGCCCTGGCGCGTCGCAGCGAGTCCATGGCCGTCTCGCCCTTGCCTGTGCGCTGCCGCGATTTCGTACGAGGCTCGTCGTCCAAATCTGCCTTGGCGGCCGAGCGCTTCTTAGCCTTGGCTGTGTCCTCTGCAACCATCTGTCGCAGCTGGCGCTTTCGTTTTTGGCTTTCCACCTCTGCAGCACGGTCTGCCATGATCTGTTCTCTCTCGACTTCCCGCATAGCCATAATCTCATGCTTTTCCTTTTCACTTCTAAATAGACCATCGACTGGATATATCTCGTCATCGTCTGCGTCACCTGCGTCTGCATCAGAGTCGGACTCGTCCATGGGTGCCGACTGAAGCGAGTTTGGCGTTGAAGCTCCTGAGTGACTGGTATGGCGTTAGAATTGATACGTTTTACGACCGTTTTGTCGTCCAACCATGCTAAAAGCCATCGCCATGAGACTGAGACTGAGTCGCAATCCTCCAGGCCATGCATATAGCAACGTCGAGTCGAAAGGGACATGTACTCACGCTTCGCCTTCTTCCTCGGAATCATCTTGCGGCTTGCGCCGTGACGACTTGGCTTTTGAGCCTCGCTTCGCGGGGGCCGGCGAAGCAGAGCGGCTTCGGACTGACCCCTCCGAGTCAGAGTCGCCGCCCGCAAGGGCCAAAAGCTCGTCGTCGATATCAGCCATTATGTCGATCTGTCGAGCCTCGAGATTTCTTCAGAAATAGCCTGTTCCCAGGAATGGGGGTTGTCGAGTCTCTTCGCAACTGTTTGTGCGGCAACTGCCGTCTAGCAAAGAGAGGTTTGGTCCCTCGAGGTTCAAATGTCCAGTAACCGGTCCCTTGCGAGATATTGCCTGATAATATGAGGCAATGGTGGACAGCGGTCAGGGGGGTGAATGGTTTAAGTTGGCGGAATTTTACAGGTGCCTCCCAAGGGACAGGCACTCGCTGCACTGATGCTGCCCCAGCCAGTTCGCGCCGCAGCGTGTCGGGAGGCAAAGGCACCGGTCACGTGGTTTGCTCAGTATTAGCATGCTCCTCGCTGCACGGCGAAGGCACCCGACGCCGCCCCACTGTAAAGTCGGGACCTGAGGCGGACAACCAGCCGAGCGAGAGTGCATGATGCCATTTTCTTAGACGCGACAGGCCATATTAATATCTACTGAAACACCTCGCCGCAGCCGTCTCCCCTCGCCGTAAATCCCATACAACCATGTCGTCAACACGCTGCCTGGCTGCTCCAGCGCGCAGAATTTGCAGCTGCAGAGCAATTGCTCCCTCTACTCGCTCATTTACAATATCGCCGCGCTCATGGTCGGCCGTGCAAGCAGACTCCGAGACGCCGTCTTCGAAGCGCAAGCCACTCACCCAAGAACAAAAGGACTTTCTCTCCTCAGCTGTACGTTCTTTCTCTTACTCAGCTACATGCTGATCGTTTCAAATTATCGAGTCTAAATCAACTAATGCACTCCTGTTCAACAGCTCCGCGTCAACCAAGCAGGCGAACTCGCCGCAACCCTCATATACACCGCGCAAACGCCGCCCATCGTCCGACAGCAACCTCACCTCCGACCGCTGATGAAGCACATGTACGACCAGGAAGCCGCCCACTTTGACACCTTCAATGCCCTAATTCACAAGCACCGCGTGCGCCCGACGGCGCTGTACCCTCTATGGTCCGTCCTCGCCACCGGTCTGGGCTGGTCAACCGCTGTGATGGGTCGAGAGGCGGCCATGGCGTGTACCGAGGCCGTCGAGACGGAGATTGGGGGGCATTACAACGAACAGATCCGAACACTGCTGGAGATGGTCTCGCAATGGGAGGCGGACGGATACGAAGTCGGCCCGGAGCTGTCCGATCTCATCAAGACGCTGCGGCGCATTCGAGATGAGGAGCTCGAGCATCTGGACCATGCCGTGGAACATGATGCGAAAAAGGCTGATCCGCATTGGCTTCTCACAGGTGTCATCAGAGCGGGCTGCCGCGGTGCGATCTGGGTTAGCGAGCGCGTGTAAGATTCTCTTTCCTGTTCTTCATTAATATTTAGAGAAACAAATTGTACATTATGTATAGGACTATATACGATATAACAAGCCAGCCATTCCTCCTCTATTATAAAGTACTGCTATGAAATGTGTATCGAATGAAAGTTATCCTCGGCTTCTATGCAATAATTCGACAACGCCGGCTTAATGAGAATGCAATTACAAAGTAAAATAGTAGAACTGTGATTGGATTGGGTAATTGTTTAATTGCTGCGCAACGTTAGCAACACATCCAGGTAAATACGGGTTGGCAAGGACAACTTACTAGATCGTAATCGGGGCGACTCCATCCACCTGGTATCCCCAATTTCCATTCTGTTCCTCCGTAAGGAGCCAGTCATATGGAAACTGAACGAGGTTACCTTGAATCATCTTGAGAAGCTCCTCTGAATCCGCGCGAGAAGGCATTTCCTCAGCTGAAGAATAGCGCCGGCTACCCTTAGTTGTCGCACGGCGACGTCGCTTCACTGATCCAACTTGTGCCGTCGATTCCTTGGTCGCCGGTTTATCCAATGCCGAAAACGTTGTCTTACGATCTGCCGGCTTTGCGTCTGTCTGTTGTTCCTTTTCAGCATTGGATGCGATCGGCGTGAGATTCTGAGATTCTCTCTTCTCGTCTTGTTCACCACCCTCAGCGTTGCGGGCCGACGTTCCCAAGTAGCCTTTCTCGCCTTCAGTCTCGTCCAGCCCCTGCTTCTCATTGCTTGGGTCGGCATGCTTCTCAGACAAATTGGCAGCCAGCTTCTCTGGATCTTCTCCGCTGGCCTTGGCTAGTGCCTCGAGATCGGGCACTGCAACACCAATGGCGCCACCAGAGGTTTGTCTCTGACTGGCCTGAGGGCCCATTTCTTGATCATCTGTCGCTGCCTTGCCTTCCATGCTTTCACGGAACCTTTTGCCGTACTCGACATAGTCGCGGTATTCTGCCCAGGTGCTCACGGCCGAGTCAGGCATGCATCGGAATACGCGCCGGTAGAGCTTCGTGTTGTTTCGCGCAGCACGGTTCCAGATCTCGTCAATGAAATCAGTATTTACAGGATCGCGCATACAATCCTTGCCGATATTTGCCAGTTTAATATCGGCCGCCAATGGGTGGAACGCGCCAGGTGTTGGCTGACCGGTAACAGGATCGATATGCATGGCTGGTCCACCAATATCTGTGTCATCCGTCACAGGAAGCTGCGGCAGTTGAGCGGTGCGCGGGAGCCCGAGTTGATCCGTAGTACGGCGATCAAACGGTGGCATCGGTGGCAAAATTCTCGAGTCGTCGCTGGCTACAAGGTAGCGGTTTTCGGACATAGGTTCAGGCTGTTGCTTCTTCTGAGGCTCGTCGAGTGTACCCTTGCCTTCCGTGTTTATGTTATGCACAAGCACTTCGCGCCCGTTGATAATCACCGAGTCTCTGCCTTCATCAAGGCCAGACTGCTCTGCCGACTTCCACTTGTCAGGTCCGAGACCAGAGACATCCAAGTGATGACGCTCGACCTCAAAAGCACGTGGTGCCACGGTTGCCTTCCCTTTGTTTTGTGAGTCTGCTGCGGACGACGAAGATGACGACGCGCTATCACATTGCTCAGCGTGCGCCATTTCCATGTCCATTTCGTGGTTGTAACTTGGGAGCTGGTGCATCGTTGCTCGTCGGGCATCAGCACTTGGTCCTGGCTCGCCTTCGAGGGGATCTTCATTGTAAATTTCATCCAGGCGCTGCTCAAAAGCTTCCCGGTCCAATTCTTGCTGTCTCTCTTCTTCGAGAATCTCGTCAACATCCAAGCCCAGATGTTCTCGCATAAGCCGCAAACGTAGAGTATGCGCGAACCGGCCAACTTGGTAAGGCTTGCCATCCATAGTCGACCAGATCATGTCAGTGTCTCGTACAATAGCAGCGCATTCAGAGTCTCGGTGTCCAAGCATCGATCGTTCGTTAATGTTGGCAGACCCAATCAGGGCGACACGGTCGTCGATGATGATGGCTTTGGCATGGATGTAAAGTTGCTCGGTAACCAACGCATCATTGCTCATAATTCCCCATTGGCGCAGGGAGAAGAAGTTAATGTAATCTTCCGGCTCGATGCCTTCGGCACGTAGGCGGCCAAAAATGGACTGCTCTCCTCTGCAAATACTACGGTACTGGCACATTAATATCAAACGCACGCTGGTTCCTTCTTGCTCGTCAACCGTGTTCTGAAATCCGGGCATGAGAGGTATCACAATGACACAGCGCCAGTTTTCTCCATTCTCATGCGCGCGAATGATGCGATTAACGAGAGCATCGCCAACACGATTCACAATCTTTGTATTGTAAGCCTCGGTGCTTGTGATGAAGAACTGATTCTCCATGTAGACAAAATGCTCAGACTCCTCAATCATTTTGACATAAGCATTTTGAATACTGTGTTCCGTCTCTTCTAGTCCCAAGGACCACGTACTGGCCGATCGCAACATCTGTACTTCACACGTGCCTGTCAGGCCCATCGCTTCCAATTCCTCAAATTTGGCATCGGGTGGCGGTAGAAGGAATGGAAGGGGACGAGTAGATTTGCGACCACGACGGAGGTAGTTCCAACGTTGTACGAAGTGCCGCGTCAAGTCACGGGCCGGTTGACCGACCACTTGCATGCCAATATCATGCCATGGCATTCTGGGGACCTTGCTTCGGTCATACATCTCTTCGTACGGTTCCGATAGTCGGAAGAAATCTTGCACTCGAGGGTTCGAATAGTCCTTCCCGGGAAACAGTTGACAATGCTCCGCATCCTTTGGTTCATCCGTCATCTCGAATCCAGTAGGCTTATCGTCAACAATGGGATGTTGTGGGCAATCCCAACGCCCAAAGCAAAGATCGACACCTCCTAAAAATGCGACATCGTGATCAACTATGCAAATCTTCTCGTGGTGGGCGAAAAAGAACTGGTTCTTCTTGAACTGGTTGGGTGATCTTTGCACAAAAATGTTGGGGTGCAGGTTTAGCAACGAGAACTTGGTGTACTCGGAGTCAATCGGAATGGCGGCCTCTACGTTTCTGTAGATGATGACAAAGACTTTGACGCCTTCTCTAGCCTTTTTCTGAAGCAGACGGTCGAGTCGCCATTTTTGGCTGATGCAGGCAGGCCTTCGCATGTAAAGCTCGGGGCTGAGCCACCAGTCGTGAATATAAATAACGTCTTTGGCCATATTGATGGCACGCGAAACGTTCCACATGTAGTCTCTGCCATCCACAAGCCACTGCGCAAAGACACCGGTTCTCACAGGGGCGAAGCTGTCGAACCTTTTCTTGTCATACCAGACAGTTTGTCTCAACATTTCGCTTATCGACTCCTCAAACTGCTTCATGACGGAATGGTTGCGCGAAAATAGACGGACTTTGCGCTCCGAGGTATTGATTGTCAGCGTATGGTGCTTCTCTGGGGGATTTTCCACAGTAAGATCAATTTCTGTTTGCTTGTTTTTGGATGCAATCTGCTTCAAAGCATTCCTTTTGGAAACAATACTGAACTTGTTGTCGACGAGGTATACATCATATATGTTCATGTTTTCGGGAGATTCGACACAAACAATGTAACTTTGGCGAACAAGAAACCACTTCCTGCTGTGGCGTGCAATGACCTTGGCTGGCGTTAGCACGCGACGGAAGTCAATGCCCTTTGAAGATTGGATATGAAGGTATCCTTCCTTGCCGTGATAGCTACCCTCGGCGGCCAAGCGTACACCAAGTGCTGAAAGCTCAAGGAAGCGACAAAGACGATTACTATCGGCTCTGAACATAAGCCATCGTATCATTTCTGAAAGGTACTTCTCAAGGATCCTCCTTTGCTTCTCGACGTATCGCTGTCGCATAGCCTCGGCGCTTAGATTTGGATGGCCATCCGTATTGGTCAGGTCACTGTTCTCCGCGAATCCCGTAGATCGTCTGCGGATGCCGAGCATATTGACACGCGACTTTTTTCGTCGAGGATGCCTGGCACTGGCACCGGCACCACCGTCACTAGCAGTTCCTTCACCAATATCTTCGGGGAGATCGGCGTATTCGTCCGCAGTTTGTTCTCCTCTGCCACTAGCCTGGTCCTCGTCATCGCTGCTCTCCTCCTTGTTTCGGGCACCTCTCAGGTAGGGGAATGCAGAGTATGGAAACTTTGGCTGCTTTGGTCTGGCGCCCAAGTCTAGACGCCCAGGTATATATTTATCGTTGTTCAAGGCGAACCTGTAACGGAAATGCAAATTGTAAATATCTCGTATTGTCCTCGTAATGGTCCAAATCATTCTGCTTGGGCCACTTCCATATTCCAATTCCATAGTGAATAGCCAATGGCGCTCGCTTTCATCGTCTGGCATCGGCGCACTGTCTTTGATTCTAAGCTTGAGCTGCTCCAAGAGCACAGGAATCCTCTTGTTTCCGTGCTCGTCACGCTGAATCATGCTCGCAAACATCAAGACGGCTGGAGCGCCGGCTCTTAGCTCTGCCATAAGTTCAGCAGACTTGAAGTAGTCAAAACGATCTTCCTTCTTCTGGCGAAGCAGCTTCAGCGTGCTTTTGACCTGTTTCCATTTCTGGGCACCAAAATTCGATGCGCGTTCTGACTTGAAGAAAGGTCGGCGAGGCATAATGGCATCGCCATCAGAAACTCCGCCGCCGCCAAACACAGTTATGCGACGATTATGACCCTGACGGCGACCGACAACGGCAGAACTCTCCAGATCGTCGCCATCATCGGCCAGAGACAAACCAGGGTGCATCCAAGAGTGGCCTCGTCTGGCAAACGGCCGACGGCGTGGCTGTTCCCGATTCTCTCCTTCTGATAGCACTTGGTCTGGCGTGGTGGCTGACGTATCTGGCATACTCGCGCGTCGTCTCAGTAAACGATTATACCCAAAGTGATCGCCCTCGTTTGGAAACCGGAATGGAGACGTCGGCGTGGAGTGGTCGCCCTTAACAAATCTCCGCATCCTTCGCTTTTTCTTCTTCCCTGTGCCGGTCTCTGCTACGTTTGCCTCATCCGCCGTTTCCACATCGGCATCGGCATCTACATCGACGTCAGACTGCTCCTCTTCTAGCGTTTCCGGCAATCGGCCTCCGGAATGCCCCGTCGCGGGCGAGTTGGTCGCTGATTGTTCTGATGTTGCATTCGACGGTTTCGGTGATTGGAGGCCAGTACTGGACGTGAAAGACTTGAGCTTCGACATGATGGAAGCGCTCTTTGATCTTCCTGGTGAATCAGGGCCGTCCCAGGACCCATTGCGAGAATGTGAGCCTGGGAACTCTGGCGGATCAAATCTGGCAAACTGAACGCTCCGCCTGCCACCAGCAGAGGGAGATTCGGCCGAGCCGTGAAGCTCGCCGGAGCCTCGGGCCGCTTCGTCGGGTGTGTCAACCAGCATCGTTTGTGGTACTGGGGCTGACCTCTCCGTGGAAGGGGATAGGGAGCGGGGAGACGCCGCCGACGCTGGCTCAGGTGCTACTGTATTTCCATGGTTTCCGTTGGGTCTTTTATCGATCAAGTGGGCGTCGAGGGCTTGCTTGATGGCGGGTGGCGGACGGAGGCTGTCGGATTGGTTCGGGGGCGCAAAAGGGGAAGAGCTCGTGTCGTTTGCCGGAGAGGCGGTTCGTGGCGACCGCGTCATGGGCGATACGGAGTCATCTCTCTGATCCAGACCCATTGTCGCTTTGTCTTTGGATACTTGAGGCTGACAAAAGTGGTTACCAATGCCAGCTTTCAAGCTGTGTCGACCCTGCTGCGACGTTGCGGTAGTCGTTGAACGTATGAAACGGGGTTAAACGGCGTACATGCTCAAGACGCAAGAATCGTTTGCTTCGGTGCTTGGCAGTCTCTATTCGCAGGTGTAGATGCCCTTTACTAGAGTATCCAGTTGCCAGTAGTTGATGGTGTCGTTAAGAGAAATCGTCGACGACTTCGCCAGCACTTCCAGCTTCAGGGATGTGGTTTATTAGAGTACTTGGGCCCTGTCTGCTCCGGGCAGGGTGTGCGATGAGACAGTCGCAGTTGCTGTAAAAGTATAGTATTCGTGATGGTGCACTGGTGCAGCATTCATCCACGTGGCCAAGGGGACAGGCGGAATGGCCGTGTAGGAGCTTTGGTGCAGAGTCGTGACGGAGAGCAGTTTAGACAAATGACCCTCGGTATGCTTGGGGCGTGATGCTATCCCTGGGCGAGGCGAGCTACAGCGGCCATGTGGTGCCACATTTTTAGCGTGCAGAGTAGGCGGTACTAGCTCATTAGCTCGCTCGCGCCCTGGTCGTCTTCCTTTGGCGGGGGGGCCAATTGGATGTGCGGCTCAAGGTCGATCTCAGCCCAACATAACCAGAACCGGCGACAGAATCACATTCCCTCTGCGAGTCGCGGCAGTTTGATGCCGCCAGATCTAAAATAATCAGGATGCACAAGGATGCACAAGGATGCACAAGCTGTGTAGGCTAGTAGACAAGCATGCAGCTCGCAACTGCCCACCAGACTAGCAGCGTTATGCATGTCGACGTCATCTACAAAGGGTGTTGTACAGACATTCTTTCCAAGTTCAAGGTATTTTGTGTTTGGAAACGTGACATTCAGTTGAACACTGTTACTAGCTGTATCTATTATAAGCCAATATTTTGTCTATTTATCACTGCGTCATTTTTTTTTTCTGAACACTATTACAAGTCTTTTCCTCTTGAGGTTCTCGTGGTCTGTGATTACAGCTTGCACATATAGTTACAACCTATTACCGACTCCTTCATCATACAGACTACTTCTCCTTTCTTTTCTCACATTTTCCTTCTACTGTGTGACTATCCTTTCTTTTCTCACATTTTCCTTCTACTGTGTGACTATCAAAGTTTTTTTCGCCTTTAATTTCTTGAATACTCCAGTTGCGCGGCTCTTGCTTTGGCACGACCTGAAGTGACGTCTCCCATATTCTGTTCTGTTAGAGGGTGCCAATGCAGCATCACCTTGACTACTGGCTAAACTGGGTGTTCTGAAAAGTTACAAGTTACCAGATTGCTCTTCCTTCGTTAGCGCCTAATGCAAGCCAACAGCTCTATTGAGGTCGCTGTCGCGCAGGACATGGTTAAACTTCAGATGACCGCTCCACACAAACGACAACACCTTCTCAACAAGTGTGATCCTTTTCAGGACACTTCAATAAACAACCATCTGGTTTGCTACATAAATTACCTTATCTCCATAGGCAACTGATATTGATTTTGAAGGAGCAGAGGCAATCCATGGGCCAACAGAGGCGTAACTTAAAATGTGACGAACCTACAGGGTAAGCCTCTGGTCTCGGCTCCTTCGACAATTATGCCACAGAGAAAGATTCCAATACGCGTATTCGTTGACAAGCTCGATAGTATACCAGAATGAAGGGCTCATGAGCATGAATCATGTAATTCGTTCTCTCATAGTGGTGGTCTGTTATAATTGACGCTGTTCGTGTTTGCTCCGCAAGTCAATGGTGGACTCTGTTGTCCGAAATCTCCGGAGCACGGCAAGTTCCATACGACGTACTTGGTGCTCAATTTTCACCTAATCGAACTGTGGAGGAATAAAAATCTAGGCAACCCAGGGGTAATGACCCGACAGTTTCACCATTCCCCATAAATAGCCAAGTTACAGATTGCCGTATGGCGTTGTCTCCGCGGAAAGCGCGCGCTCTGTCATCACAAGGAAATCAACACTGGGTTGAGGCTTCTATTAACAATGCTCTCAAAGTGGCGTCTTTTAGGTTTGATAGAATACAATATACCGGCCTGGACAATGAACAGCAGTAAGTACCTCGGGTATGTTTTCATAATTGAGCAATGACATAATTACATCGTTACGTCTAGTTTCTCGTTACAGGCGCACGAAATATATTTGCGTTCCCTCGTAGGCAAGCTTACCCGCACCGATTTCCATCGTCAGCCCGCTCTGGCCGTCGTGGGGAAACGAAATACGCGGATTGTTCTTTTTTAAAATTGCACTGCAAATTAGCTGCCAGCTTTTTCCTGTGAAAGGTACGCCGTCTCTCCAAGTCAGACACTCTCAGGCGAGGTACCTTTGCCCCGTAAATTTGGTTGCTGAGGTACCTGCGCCTCCGAGGCCCCTTAGTCCCGCTCAATGTCAACAAACCAGAATGGAGCGCCGAGCGGATGCGCGCCCAATGGCGTAACACGACTTGACCCAGCAGAGCAAGGGCTGCAAACCACCTGGTGTCCTCTGCGCTGTCGCGTATTCGGGATCTTTGTTGAATATTTCCTTGCACAGGCACGGCCACGAACCCCTCCCCTCTCCTTTCGCCTGCTTGGTACTGCCGAATTTGTCTGTCGGCTATTACCACGCATCGCTCGGAGACGACTCTTCGCAATCCCACCCTGTCCCATTATAAAGGAGCTTGGTGAGCCCGATCCGTCATCATGTCGGGACGCTATTCATTGCGGCAGACGCCTAGGTGAGTTGGTCAATTCCCATTCCTCTATTAAGCATGGCATATTGTTCTTGGCTACCGCTGCACTTCTGTGGCTCTTGATTGACAAATGTCACGCCGCTACTCTCCCCCGTCATCATCATCATTACTGTCCGCATCTTTGTAAAAGCTTCTGCTGACCCCCTTTTCCCTCGACAGGAAGAAGGAGCTGTTTGACGGACTGGTAGAGACTCCAGCCAAATCGCGCTCTTCCAGACGACAATCTTCCTTCCCGCCTGAAACATCGGATCCTGAGTCCGAGCCGACCTCTGTTCCCGACAAGCCCTCGCGCTCTCGCTCTGTTCGCCGCCGAACAACCAAGCTCGACGACGCTCCAGAGGCAGAGGACAAGACCGAAAACAATCCCAAGATGGAAGCTACCAAGACAGCCGCCAATGGCGACAGCAAGCCGTCATATAAGGCGCGCACGCCTAGAAAGTCGAGCACCAAGAAGTCGGACGCCGAGGTCAGCGTCGTTGACGGCTGGAAGCCCGGCCAAGACCCCAAGATTGACTACTCTGGCGAGTTTGAATTCGGTGGCTCTCTCGGCACTCTGACCATGATGACCTTCTTCCCAATTCTCATGTGGTACATGTGGGTTGGCGCAACCTACTACGATGGCAAGTTTCCTTCGCGCGATCCCGGAATGAGCTGGGGTGACTTTGCCTGGCACCTTGTCGACCTGGTTTACACCGGCGCATTCCCTCATGCCAAGGCCTGGTTCTGGTACTGGTCGTATCTCGTCTTTCAAGGTGCATGCTACTGCCTCCTCCCTGGTGTTTGGAGCTATGGCAAGCCACTCCCTCACGAGGGCGGCAAGCAGCTCCCTTACTACTGCAACGCCTATGTCACCCTGTACTTCACCTTGGCCTGCCTCGCTGTCCTGCACTTCTCTGGCATCTGGCCGCTGTACACTGCCATTGATGAGTTTGGGCCCCTCCTGTCCGTAGCCATCTTCAGTGGTTTCCTCGTCAGCTTCGTGGCCTACGCCTCGGCTCTTTGGCGTGGCAAGCATCACCGCATGACTGGTCACGTCATCTACGATTTCTTCATGGGCGCTGAGCTGAACCCCCGCATGTTTGGCATCCTCGACTTCAAGATGTTCTTCGAGGTCCGCATGCCCTGGTACTTCCTCCTCATTCTCAGCTTGGGAGCCGCTGCCCGTCAGTACGAGCAGTACGGTTACGTCTCTGGCGAAGTGGGTTTCCTCGTCATGGCTCATTACCTCTATGCCAACGCCTGCTCCAAGGGCGAGGAGCTCATCGTCACCACCTGGGACATGTACTACGAGAAGTGGGGATTCATGCTCATCTTCTGGAACCTTGCCGGCGTGCCGCTCTCGTACTGCCACTGCACCATCTTTCTGGCCAACCACGCCCCGTCCGAGTACCAGTGGAACCGCTTCGCCCTCGTCCTCTTCTACATGGCCTACCTGTTCTGGTACTGGGTTTGGGACAGCGGCAACAGCCAGAAGAACCGCTACCGCGCCATGGAGCGTGGCAAGATGATCGGACGCAAGACATTCCCCCAGGTGCCTTGGCAGACTATCCAGAACCCCAAGACCATCAAGTCGCCCCAAGGAACCATTCTAGTCGATGGCTGGTACGGCCTCGCCCGCAAGATTCACTACACTGCCGATGCCTGGTTTGCCATCTCATGGGGTCTGATCACTGGCTTCCACAGCCCCTTCCCGTGGTTCTATCCCGTCTTCTTTTGCTGCATGATTGCCCACCGCGCGTCGCGTGACATCCACCGCTGCCGACGCAAGTACGGCGATGCATGGCTCGAGTATGAGCGACGTGTGCCCTACCTCTTCATTCCCGTACGTTACCCTCCCTTTTAAAAACCCCAACATACTATCATGCAATACTAACGATATAAAACCCCAGTACGTCATCTAAACGCGACAAATGCATAATGAGGAACAAGGAAACGAGCGAGACCCAGTTCAATTTCCCCTCGCGCTCCGTTTCCATAACTACAAAGGGCCCACAAGATCTAGAATGAAGACAAAGACACGAAAACGATTCTTACTACTTCTTCTTTTGTTTTTCCTTGTAAATACATTTTCTGCGGTCAAAAAGCAGCCAACAAAGGGCTGGCCAAGAACCACTCATCGCAAACCCTCCTTCTTTTCAGCTTTTCTTAATCACACCCTTTTTTTTCTTCTTCACTCTTCTTGGGTTTTCTATTTCTGCCTTGATTTCTAACAGGCTTTGTTGAATAAGTTTTTAGTTCCTAGATTGAGGATTACCTTGTGGCTTAGAGTATTTTTTAATCGGGTTGGCTTTGGGGATGGTGGTGTCAATGGGGTTGGATGGTTTCGATACTCGACGGCTTTGGCTTAATGTGTTCTCACCTCTTTTTCCCGTTTAAAGAGTGGCTCTTTCATAGTCTGAAATGCAATACGCTGGAAAAGCTTGGTTTATCATCCGTGACTTGATGTAGACGAAAAAGCTGTGTCGCCTGCAGAGTTATGAGGGTTAAAATGCATATTCTGCCTACACTAGATTCTCCATACAGCAAACGGTCTATAACGAGAAACAGCTCCAGGCCAAAGTCCAAACGCAACGTGTCGCTAGTGTACATGTACGACCTCCAACTTTCCCACTTCAGCACCGCAGGGCACACTGCTCTCCCCAAATGATTCGTATTAATTCATCCGCATTCCTGCTTGCTCACACGCAGGGGAGTCAGAATGTTATTTTACCAACGCTCTCAATGTATAATTCTGCATGCAGAGGACCATTGTCATTGTTGAATAAGTACGGCTTGTCGACTCGGATCCCAAGCAGCTCGTCTGCCGATAATTTAGGAGCAGGTAACATCGGTGCTTGCCTTGGAGTTCATGAGCAGGGCAACAATGAGACCGTACAGACCTGGAGAACCAATTGTTAGGATAAATTCCGCATGAAACTAACCAAGAGTAACTTACCCAGGACTTCAGCGAAAATCAGAATCAGAATCATTCCGACGAAGAGACGGGGCTGTTGGGCGGTTCCTCGGACACCAGCATCACCAACAATACCAATGGCGAAACCAGCAGCAAGACCAGCGAGACCGACAGCCAAACCAGCACCGAGCTGGATGAAACCAGTGTAGAGGGGAAGCTCCTGCTTTAGACCGTCGGAGATCAGGACGGAAACGACGAGACCGTAGATACCGATAATACCAGCCATAATGACGGGGACAATGTCTAAATCAAAACGTCAGCCATGTTGCCTTTAAAAGAACACAGCCAGTAAATTGCTCACTCTTGACGATCAGGTCAGGGCGGAGAACACCCATAGCAGCGATACCGACACCAGACTTGGCGGTACCGTATGAGGCACCAAGGCAGGTGAAGACAATAGCGCAGGTGCAGCCCATGGCACCAAAGAAGGGCTATAAAATCCGTTAGCTGTGCTCGTTTCGATTAAACGCAACGCGAAAACGCATATCGGTCGCCGTCGGATGTCTGCGTGCGTCGTCGCAGTAAGGAGGGAGAGAGGGGTTACGAACCGCGTAAACGGGGCTGAAGGAGGCAAAAGTTAGCTTAAATTTCAATCACAAACAATAATTTGACGAGATCCTGATGGGCCCAGCGGCATATTCTAGATGGCGGGAGCTTCGAATGATGCCAAAGGAGCTCCAACGACGAACCCCCTCAAAGGGCGACCGGGTGACGTACCAGAGCTCGCTGACCATTTTGGCGGCTATGAAGGAAAGTTGACTTGGGAAAAAGGAGCGAAAATAATCGGCCGAGGCTTTCTTCGAGATATCTGGGAATGGACGAGCAGCGAGAGTCTCGGTGATGAGCTGTCGATGCCGGTTCGATGGAGAGGTTGCAGCGGTTGTGGTGGATGAGGTGTCGCCGTTCCCTGGCGACCAGGCTTACTGGCCTCAGGTTTTGCGGCACTGTGGAAGGAGTGACCACATTACATAACAATGCGCCCCGCAACATCAATGACCCGCTCCGCATACACCTATTTGAGGACAGTGTCAATTACGAGAGGTTTCACGGCGCAGGCTGTTCCTGCGCACCTGCACACGTCGCAGCTCTCGGCAAGCTGATTTGACACCTGCACAAGCGCGTACCTGACGAGGCGCATCGCTCGTATTCGCTACGGGAGCTAGACGAAGCTGAAGCTGTTCACGGCTCTACTGTATTCATCTGTCATATCTTCTGCTAATTTGAGAAGCATAGCATGCTATAACTCCTCATGATGCGTTGTGATTCAAGGAATAAATACTTGTTAAACTTTTCGCGCACACAGAGGGCAGGTAGATTCATCTTTAGAATAGGAGATTCAGACCTGGTGAAGCGGCTCACACAAGCTGGAGCTACGGTAGCCACCGCACACCCAACTTCTTCAGCCATCTTGGACTTGTTTAAATATAAAGCAATTTTCTTTTGATTTAAACATTTCTTATATTCAAGCCGCATGTGACCCTGCGAAGTGCTCGGTATGTACCATAACAGGTAATGAAGCGTGGAAGCTAGTAAAGTCAGCCGATGACGTTAGGTCCACAAGCTCCAGACCGCAGTCGCAGCTGCACCACATTACAGGCCGAGGCCAACCCCCGCCAGCTCATGTCATTGACGCGCATTTCAGGCTGTTTAACGCCTGCTTTGCAACACCCAAACTCTTTTTATTCTTAAGCATTTAGTCCTTATTTCCTCTGCAGGAGCTCTATTTTGCGTTATCCTGCATTTTGCCGGACGTTTTCCGTCGAAATGCCAGGGCTGGCTCGCAAAATCCTGATCTGCGCTGCCGTCGATGGTCTCATTGTTCAACCCTTGTCTCCTAAAGGTCACAGGCCATTCCAGCCAGTGCAAATAAAATATGGAGATGCTGCCATATCTTCAGTGTCCAGAGACCAAGTTCCCGACGCGGAGACATCATTTGAAGCCTTTGGTGTAATAGGTGAGGCACGACTGCGTAATAGCTTTGGAAGCGTGGCACAGGCTAACTGCGACAGGCTTGATCACGGTATCGAAGCTCAACTATCTGGTAACAATCACGCAAAGGAAGCAGGTTGCCCAGGTCCTTGGGTTTCCTATATATGCAGTCACTGGCGTGGCCATAACGCCTTGCTCATCTAACAAGGATGCTACGGAATCTATCCGGCGGACAGCTAAGCAGCTCGACGACCGGCCGTCTTCTTTGGCCAACGAGGAATACGACAGCAGTGATGAAGATGTTGAATTTCCAAACGGAAGTGCCGACGAACTAGATGACGGCGTCACAGATAACAGCGCGACGGATCTATCATCGTCACGGAGCAGCATCGCCGAAGATGTCATCCGAAGAAGAGGTAGCTATGGAAGATTTGCGCAGAGGTGGTTTAGCCGGAGCGGATGGACTTTGGACCAGCGACGCATTCTAGGATTAAGCGAACCTAGTGCTAGTCCGACATCCCCTGCCGCGACTCAAGAGGCCATCGCATCCAAGGTCCCGATTGATAAAGACAACAACAGCCAAAAACCTGCCACGACCCTGTTACCCAAGCTGCTCAAAGCCATTCAAGTCTTATTTGGCTCTTCGCGTAGCTTTTACTTCTCGTACGATATCGACATTACTCGCAGCATGCAAAATAAAGCAACAGTCGCTACCGGACCCGAGGCACCGCTCTATACTCAGGTGGATAATGTCTTCTTTTGGAACCGCCATCTACTTACTCCATTTATTGAAGCTGGGCAGGATTCAATCACACTGCCCTTAATGCAAGGCTTTATTGGACAGCGATCGTTTATCGTTGATCGCAGTCCGCCACAAGTAGATGAACCTGCAGCAGAGTCGGTGGAGTTAAGCAACCTTTCGCCTTCCACGGCAAAACCGCCGCCTAGTAGCTCGGGAAGTTCAAGGAACTCACTAGACCTGAGGCCATCCGAAAAGAAATACTTAATCACGTTAATATCTCGCCGCTCAACAAAGCGGGCTGGTCTCCGATATCTACGTCGAGGTGTCGACGAGAATGGCTTTACGGCAAACACGGTGGAAACAGAGCAGATATTATCGTCAACAGGGTGGGAAAGCTCTTCTCCAATCTATTCGTTTCTTCAAATACGAGGCAGTATTCCGCTGTTTTTTACGCAGACAGCATACGCCCTCAAGCCAATCCCGGTGCTGCAGCATTCTCCAGAGGAGAATTATGATGCGTGCAAAAAGCATTTTGAGCGACTGACAAAGAGCTATGGTGCACTCCAAGTTGTGAATTTGGTGGAGAAGCATGGCATAGAGGAGCCTATTGGGACAGCATATCAGACGAATGCTAAGCGCGTTAGCGAGACCATGGGCAGTAACGGCCTTCCATTTGAGTGGTTTGACTTTCATCAAGCATGCCGTGGCATGAAGTTTGAAAACGTAAGCCTTCTATTGTCCCAACTCAAAGACGAGTTAGAAAAGATGGGCAGTACAGTGCAAACGGATGGAGCTGTCTCTGCGAAACAAAGTGGTGTATTTCGCACCAACTGCATGGACTGCCTGGATCGGACCAACGTGTGCCAAAGCTCGTTTGCCAAGCACATGCTTGAAGCTCAGCTAAGGCAGGAGGGCATCGATATGAGTGCGCAGCTCGACCAAGAGACAACGTGGTTCAACACGCTTTGGGCGGATAACGGCGACGCGATTTCAAACCAGTACGCTTCCACTGCCGCTATGAAGGGCGACTACACGCGTACGAGAAAACGGGACTATCGTGGAGCCTTGAATGACTTGGGGTTATCTCTCGCCCGACTTTATTCGGGGTAAGTATACCACACCAGAACTCCTGTAGTATCACTTACTTACAAACTATTAGGATGGTCAATGACTACTTTAGCCAGGCTGCCATTGACTTTTTGCTGGGCAATGTTACCGGCAAGGTATTTGACGAGTTTGAGGCAGACATGATGACCAAAGACCCTGCCGTGTCTATTACGAAAATGCGGGATAGAGCCATCGAGCAATGTCAAAAACGTGTTATCGCTGACGTTGATGAAGAACTTCACGGCGGTTGGGTATTGATTAGCCCAAACACAGCCGATGTCGTCAAATCATGGCCGATGGGAGAAGCTGTCCTGTTGCTGACAGATTGCGCCCTATATCTGTGCAGGTTCGACTGGGATCTCGACAAGGTGTCGTCATTCGAGCGAGTGAATCTTGCAAACATCACGGGCATCAAGTTTGGTACATACATTACATCAACCGTATCCGCGCCTCACATGGACGAGATGCGGAACGTGGGGCTTGTCGTTACATACCAACCAGGAAAGAATGATATAAAGCGCACAAATACACGAACTCTGTCATCGAAAGGGGATCTTTCCTCAATGACGCCCAAGCGGAACAGTAACGAAGCTGACGTAAAGGCTAAACGCCAGTCAGGATTCGCCAACTTCCTCTCTTCGAAACCCAAGGCCCCTCTAATGCGGAAGTTTGCCTTCAAGGCGCCTTATACCGATTCGTCAACTGCGGCTACTAAGCCAGGTCCGCAGCAGACAGAAATTCAGCAAGTTGTGACCATATGCGCCGAAATTGAGCGCCTGGTACTGGAACGCCAACCTTTCAAAGAGGGCGAGGAGCCAAAGTCAATCATTGAAAAGGGAGATATCATTTCACTGGAATCAGCAAAGAAGAACACAGGCCTGTTTGAACAGCTGGGACACTCTATAAAGAAACTCGTGTGGGCATGATTAGACGACTGAGAAAATTGAACGATGGCACGACGCACTTTGCAACTACCGAATATCCCCTAATAAAGTATAGACTATAATATATTCCTAAGTTTCTTTTTCAGCATATGGCTTTTGTATACGGTACAAGTGCATCTGGTATCTCATATTCTCCAGCTGTATTGGATACGTCAAGTCGTCCGACAATCGGAACCACACCGAATCATGCGACTCGAGCCTCGTCCACATAAAACCGGCATTATCCGTCTCCAACAGCGTATGGTTCAAAAGCCATTGCATTGGATACCTTTTCTTTTCTTTACCCAGTGCAGCTTCCGAGTAACTTCCAGGACTATCGACCACCAATAAAAGGCTTCCGTGCGGTAGCGTCGCACCGAGGCTCTTGAGAAGCTTGGTCGTCTTGCCGATTCCGCCGTTTGTGTATAATTCATTCAGCGTAAACATGAGCGTAGCGACAACAGGAGACTTTGTGCCCAAGAGTTCGACCCATTTAGCAGTATCAAGCATTAATGCATCTTCTTGAAGCACGCTGAGAGCTAGTTGGCCGTCCTCTTCGAGGAACGCCTTGTTGGCCGCCTTGGCTGCTGCGGAGGCGTACTTTGATATCGGCGGTGGCGCGGTGAGTCGCTGTTGTAAAAGTGTTGATACGTGAAGCCATGGCGCCGAGTCGAGGAGCGTTAGAGAGCCTTTCATGTCCTGCTGGTCTAGCAGACTTGCGAAAGCGACGTGTTCGGCCGCGCAGCCTCCGATGCACAGCATCTTGATGCTGTCCTGCGTCTTTTCCTCTGCATCTGTATCGCCACTGTCCGAACCGTCAGGATAGCCACAAGCAGACTTAAAGTACTCCTTGAGAGCAATAAAGACGTTTGCATAGCACAATGCGCGCGTTGGGCTCCAGCGCGCAGCATACGTCTCGAGATAATCCTCCCTGCCAAACGCCGTGTCGAAATCTCGGTTGAACAGCGCTTGCTTAATCTCTTGCAGCAGCGTAGGAAAGGTACCGGAAGAAAGAACATTATCAAAGGCTTCTGAAAAGATGTTGAGCATTCCCTGCTGTCTCTGTATACTCAGAGCGTTGGGGACTGTGGTGTTTGATGAGACGCCGTTTTTAGGCTGTGATGCGGAAGATTGTGGCTTTGGAGGTTGTTTTGTCGGCTTTTGGCGGCCTGAGCCTGCCGTCTTTTTGACCATTTTGGCTGTTTGAGCTATTATTGTTCGTTTTGGCCTATTTCACGAGCCATTTGCTTCATTGAATATGGCCGATTATGAGGGTTTTGTTGTTGGAATTGAGATGGGAAAGGGTGTATTTTAGCCGGTGCGAAAAAGTTGCTGTTTTGGGCCAAGACCCCAATTTTTTGACGAGGAGCCCTCTTTAGACTGGAAAGCACTTACATGATGACATACTGCGTAACAGCATGGAATATTACCCTCCAGGTGATAGGTGTAGATATGTTAGTTGTATTTGGTTACAGAATTAATTCAACAGACGTCATTCGCTACGAGCATTGTTCTAGACTATACTGTCATGATGTGATGTGCCAGGCCTCAACGTACAGTGCATAGGGAATGCGCCATTGCAGCTGTCCCAGTCTGGTCAATGTGCATAAGAAAACAGTAGCATAAGAGGGTCTTTGATAAGAGTTCTAGACTCTCTCCAGCGGTCTGGCCCGTTGTTGTTGGGTGGAATATCCGTTACTGTAAGACTACGTTTCTGCGGTATTCCACCCTGACTGCAGCAGCGGAAAGGCGGAACAGGAGCACGGTAGAAAGCCATGAGGCTCAGAAATGGCTTGTTCTGAGTTGCACACTGCTGAGCTTACCGGCGATAATTGCCATGTCGCACAGCATGATGCTGATGCTGATGATGATGCGTTGTTAGTCGGGGAGGGTGGCGGAGACGCCTGAACGGAGCTGCTCTTTCCAGGCTGCACCGTAACAGTGGCCTAGTACCTACGGATACTGGCGTACATGTTACAAAACGTGCATAGTCAAATAGAGAGACGCCTGATACCTCGTCGGCCCTGTCCAAGTGTGACATTCCAATGTGGCGTCCACTTGTCCGCAGCGGGGTTGATACTGGTATTGTGCGGGACCCAGTGCTGACGTGCAAGAGAGAATTAGGTCCAGAGTAGTTTAAACAGCAGGTTAGTTTAGAGGGTGGGAAGGATAAAAGCAAGTAATACTACTCGGCTAAGGCGGGCAATGGCGGCTTCTGCGTCCGAGTTGCAGCTCCGCAGCTTGGTAATTAATGCATAACACAAGATGATGATGCCGTTGATTGGGCATGGCAGTCGGGGTGCAGACAAGAGGCGGTGCTGCTTTTACTTGAGCATGTGACGGCGTGCTGCGTGCTGACTGACCACCAACCAACCTCACTTACCATTAACTACTGGCGAGTGAGTAAGCTTGACTTTCGTTTCTTTGTTTTGTTTTTCCGTCTCTTTTGGATTGGCCATTTTGACTTTACACCAGCCAAGGGGTGTGAATTCTTGGGTCCATGGACAATGTGGAAATATACTTTGGCGGTAAATTCCAGGCCCGCTCCATCAATCGGACGTTTGGGCGGCTCCAGTTCTCCAGTTCTCCAGCTGCCCCGTCATCATACAGGACGGACGGGGTAGGTAGCTATGGCAGCGAGAGGGAATGGTACGATTGTGTTGAGTGCTGGCGGGGGAGGATCCTGGAAGTCTTGAGTTAGCAAGCTGTAGTTGGATTCACTCTTTTGCTGTATTACAATCAAGTTTAGCCAGATGTGACTCAAACCTCGTGCCTTGAAACCTTTTTCGGCGGCGCACTGTTGGCTGATTTCCGTGACGTCAGTGTCGTGCACGCCATAGCTCCTTCAATGAGATGAGTAGATGCAGTCGGTCTTGACACGGTAAAACAGGCCATCTAACACGGTAGGTGAGAAACTGAATAAAATTCCCAACCTTGCAAAAACATCACCGCAGCATAAAGAACCTGTTGTGAAACGGCACAGTGCCCAATGTCCGTCTTGCGCCTTGGACAAGGACCGACTCAAGCAGCTTCCAACAGGGCGGCGACGGCACTAAGCCCCATTCCGCCCGGGGGCGGCTCAAGCCTTGGACAACTTAGTCTAGTAGCACCGCACAGGGTGCCGACTCACTGTACTCCGTACCCAGTACTGTACCTTTGGCGCTGGAGATGGTGCGTTTTGGGGCGCCTTGATTCACTTGCTCAATTCTTGCGTCCTCTCTCCATCCCACTCAGCTGCCCGCGCCGCATCTCTTTGCCTTTCCACCTTCCTTTGTCCGTCCTCGACATCCTACAGCTCCCATCGAGGCTTCAGATTGGAGCGGCCATCCGGACCTTGCAAGGCATCCCGTTTGTTTCTTGTTTGCCGTCTGACGAGCTTCCCGGCCTTTCGTCCGCCAGGTAGACGTGCTGGGGGTGGGGGAATTTCCCGTCTCTCTGCATCGCTACACTTTTGCCCGGCGCCGCAGGACGGCTCGACCATCATCGCCGTTTACCGGCTTTCTGCAGCTTCTTTCCTTTTCGTTTTCTTCCTTCTCCCTTTCCCCTTCTGTTCACTTTTGAATCCTCTCCTATACGCACACGGTTATTCTTTTACCCGCATGACCCTGCTGCGCTTCGCGACCGTCTCCGCCTCCGACGCCGCGTACGTCTCCCGCCTCGACATCTCGACAAGCTCGTAGAGCCATGGCTCCTCCCGCTCCACGACGCAGAAGGATCGTCGGCCAGCGCCGCCGTGTCGAGGATGAGGGCGACGATGATGGCCGTCCAGAGGCTATGGATGCGGACGACGAATCCATGACGGATGGTTCCATTGTCACGGATGACCACGCCGCTGTCCACGACAGCGACACCAGCAATATCGAGGAGCCATCGCCCGCTTCCCCGGCCGGCGCCAACCCGGCCAATGGCTCGACGAAACCGACTGCCAAGCGCACGTCCAAACCAAAATACGCTTCTTCGGCCATCGACAAGCAAATAACAGATACAGAGGTTATGCTGCAGGGCATGTCCGTTGCCGATGAGCAATCAGAAGCTGCCCCCAAGGCCGACGGCGATGGCATCGTCCTTTCTCCGCCCAAGTCTCCCTCGGCTCCTGTCATTGTTAGCTCTTCATCCGCCATGAAACCACCTCAAGGAGCCCGTCGTGGAAAAGAACCGGACGAGTACAGACGGCGCAGAGATGAGGATCCCGCTTTTGTGCCTAACCGCGGAGCCTTCTTCATGCACGATCAGCGGCACGGTGGTGCGGCTGGCAATAACTTCCGTCAGTTTGGTGGTAGAGGCCGAGGAAGAGGAAACCGTGGAGGATTCCCTGCGCCTTTTGGACACATGGGGTAAGAAGCAACATTACAAACTTCAATGCGGAAAACATGCTAATAGGTCTTTTCAAGTCACATGTATCATCCTGCCGACCCTACAACCAATTCACCTTGGACGCACGACATGCACGAAGCTATTGCTCACCCAGCGCCACGTCGGCCGCGTCAGATGCCGGATGACGAAGGCCCTCCAAATGGCAACGGCTTTATCCCAACTTGCAAAGAGAGTGACGAGCCCATCAACCGGATGTTGTCGACCGAGAAACACATTGGCAATACGCAAGTCCGTGTATTCCTGCCAAACATGAAAGAGCAGGCTCTTTTCCCCGGCATGGCAGTTAAGCAATATACCAAGCTTCCTGACCATCGCCCGCCTCTGCGTAGAGATAAGCCTGTTCGCATCTCCCTCCCCAACCGGCCACCGCGATACATCTTCCCGGCTGCCGACAGGTCTTTCACCTTTATACCAAGGGCTATGCGCCCTAACCAGCAACGTGTACGAGGAAAGCCACGGTCTGCCTGGGGATCAATGGGAGGCTTTTCAAGAAGAACCAGTATTTTTGGAGGCAGCTATTATGGCAGCATGTATTCACCGAGCGTCAACCTCAGCCGCCGGTCATCCATTGTCAACGAGCGAGATTTCATGTTCTCGCCTACGGGATCAGTTATTTCACGCGGCCCTGTGCCAATTGACAATAGCAGGCCTGTTGTCCGACTCCCTCCATCTGGCCGACCAGACATGTCCATGGGCGAATACGGGATGCCGTACCCCCAACCAGTCCCTGCCCAACCAACCGAGTCGACTCACATGCAAACGCAGTCAATGTCAGGCAGCCAAGAGCTGAACGAGGGTCAAGCCCATAACCTACCGATGTACCAGCCGCGTCCCCAAAAGAACATATCAGTATCAGACATTGAGTCGCCAACAGTGTCACAAGGCGGGCAGACGTACCAGCAAGCGTTTCATCAGCAGGTACCAATGCAAGTCGCCGGTGGTGGCTATCAACCCCAACCTGAAGCACATTCACGCCGTCCATCACACTCGCAACACTCAGGGACTCCGTTGTCACATATCACGGAAAGAGCCATTCATGCCGCACCATTTCAACCTAATACATATGGTCAACCTGGTGTGTATTACAACCAGCCACAGCCACAGTTCCAGCATGGACAGCAAGGGTACTATTACCCATCGTCGGCACCTCAAGGATATGTCGCAACCGGTCAGCCTGGCATGGGAGGCGGCTACCCACCGCAAGGCCATCATGACCCTGCCAGCCAGCCTCCAAACCCAAACTTGGTCGCACAGGAGGCCAATGGAATGGTGTACTACTACGACGCATCTTCCTATACACAATACCCACCGGGACAAAGCTATCAAGCTGGAAACATGGGCATGTCTAGCATGATGACACCTAATCCAGACGGCTTTTACTACCAGCAATCGGCACCGAGCATGACGTATTATCCACAGTAGGAGTGTGATCCGGCTCAACCATCGCTTTCAACTTACTATCTGAAGTCGCGTCTAAAATTATCAATGTAATGCTTTGGTTTTCATTGCTTGACGGCAAAACTGCGGTGTTTCACCCCGGGAAAGGCCGCTGGCTAGGAGTTGGTTAAAAACACGGGCGTCTTGGCTTAAGCATTCGATGCCAGTATCCAAATTCTCACTTTTCTTCTTTGTTTATTTGTTTGGTAGCTGCCAGACACAGATACCCAAAGGGCGCGCCCTTTATGCAGAGTCACAGACTCGTCAGTGTCGTGGCATTTATGAGCCAGGCGACTTTTTTTTTTTTCTTTCCTTTTTTCCCCTCATTTATCTTTTACAGCGCAGTGCTTATTTTGTTGCTGGACGAGGAGGAGAGATGATGTATGCGTGTCAAATGCGTATGTGGACGGATCTCATGCTTCCTTGGAGTATCGCATACGTCGCGATGCCTGATGGTGATGGTCGATTTCTACCTTGCTTTATTGGCGTGATTCCTGGATTTTTTTTTGTTCTTTCTCGGCATTGGTGTACGCAGAGGCTTGCGTCGCTTCACTTTTTCTTTGTTTTCTCTAACCCCCTTTTGCGTTTGACCTCTTTCTAGTCTTTTAACGCTTTTCTTCTCAACATTTTCCTGAGCTGTCATGGCAGCGGTGTTTTGGTGTTTGGGAGCATTACATAGGAACCCTGCAAGTCTTTTTGATAATGGATAGTGGTTAACAAAAAAGGATTTTTATTGTCAATGCTTGTGTGTCAGCGATGTGAGCTTGTGACGTAAACTCGCTGAGGATTGATGGCGTATGACCAAAATGGGCTTCTCCTCGGCTTCCCGTGGCTTGTCGGGCCCTGACTCTTTTGTATATCGGGTAAGTGGTAGATTTTTACATGAACCCTGAGTATTTGCACAGGGACATGGAGCAACTAGCTGAAATACCGGGGTGGTTTGACAGTACAGTTGCTTCTTCCATTTATATAAAATAATGCCGAATGCAACGTATATTTTGAATGAAAGGAAACAAGTCATAACGCTGATAAAAGAAAAGATGGTCTGATAACAAAATAAGCGGCTTTAAAACATTAAGCATGTGGTTGATGCTCCGGTTCAGGATGCCTCCCGTAGAATGCATGATACATTAACTGAAAGTCGTGTGCAAAACAAGTTGCCGCGTCATGGTTCTTTCTGGACAGGGCCGTTTGAGGCCAAGATTACGTTGTACTATAATCGTTTGCAGCATCGAACCATGGAATCCTCAGACATAGTGTATTATCTTCGAGCAATGCGGAAGTCGGCACTGTGGCTACTTGCATAAAGCTGTGTTGTAATGCATGGCTTTTTTCCAAATCCAAATCTACAAGACTAGTCAGGTTACCCTAGGCGAACTAACTGCCTTTGTGAGCATCACGCGAGCCACTGATTGCATGTGCAAACGGGCCACAAGCTAGGTAGTTTTATGACGTCTGGTCCTGAACCCTGTTCAAGCTCCGGCACCTTTACAAACAGCCCCCATGACAAACGCAAGGCAGGCATGCCGGCGATGCCGCAATGCATGAATGGATAGGTATTAAGAATTGGGTGGCCGCGGAAATATGTGGCCCGCCCCTTGACTGAATCGTCGCCTCAAGCACGTAGGCCAGAGTGGCCATGCTCGCCACAGATGAAGAGGCAAATGGAGCAAACGTCAGCTCACACCAGAAAGCTGGAGGAAGGGCTGCCTAGTAATAGTAAGTGGCCACTTTTGGGACACCAGGCCCGCGCGGAGAAGATGACAACTATGGAAAACAAAACAAACATGTCAGCGTCACCCAAAGAATCAAACGAAGAAGCAGATAATAATAGAATAACGTGGGAGCTTCGCTCTACCGAGTACTGATGGCAGGGCTACCTAGTCAGAAGGTAAGCTTCTCATCTAGCCGGCCCTTTTGGACTGGCGGTGGGCGGGCCGTGACCTTTTGTGCTACATTGCGCCACCTTGTCACCAACCTGCCGCTTATTACTCGCTTTTGTTTCTTTTGGGAAAGGAGTGAATGGAATTTAAGAGTAAGCGTCAGTGATGTTGTATAGCAACTTGGACTAGATGCGTATGAGGATACTTGATAGGTGGGGAGATGCATTCGTCACTCTACGTCGTAGGGTGTTGCTTTGATGGAGGTTACTGACGTGTAAGCCGGGAAGTGTATGTACAATGGTCTTCCCGCATATCCACAGAGCTGAGGACTGGGCCAGTGAATCACAAAGCGTGTTCTAGTACTAAACTCACCAGCTCCGTACGACTCGATATGCTTATGCACACGAACCTAAGCTGGTCAAGTTGCCGCCTTTGTGCCATCACACTGACACAAGCTTGCTTGGACTTGCTTGGTTGGCTACAAGGAAGCGGCACACTCTGTGCACGCGTGGGTTAGCCTCCCCCGCCTTGATCGATGTTTTTTTTATGCCTGAGCCGGGATGTGTAACCAACCACTAGGTGTTGCCTACCTACCTAAGGTACTATGTAGCTGTGCAGTACGGATACGTGTGCCTTGAATGCCGTAATACAGTGCGTATCGGCGTGCCTCTGCTGCAAAGCGTCTACTCGCATTCGATACTAAATGAAATGTGCAGCGGCTGAGCCATTGTCTTCTGGTCTTTATTACTGTTGCCGCCTCTTAGCTCCAATACAAGTACCAGCTTATCAGTGAGCTCTCGCTCTTCCGCAACCGGGTGCTCCATCCGCCGTACTTCTAACTACTCGCAGCCTAATACCACAGCTTCCATTCCCACTGTGGGGAGACTGTCCACCTGGCACCGTGACCCGAGAGTCACCTAGCGTACCCACCCCCGCTTGCCTCAAATGCACCTAATTGCGACAGCCTGTCTCTGCCTGGCGCCTCGGGGTTACGAGTCCCATTAGGTGGCCCTGAAGACCGCTGTCCAGCTCAGAGACATGTACTGTATACCTCCCGGCATCTGTTCCGTCGGGCGCTGCCAGCCCCCACGCCAGCCTATTTACCTGGTATCGCCGATGTAGGCAGTACAGCTGACTCGCCCCCTCCCCGGCTACTTTCACCGTACGCGGCCCTGTGCTAATGACGGACGATACTGCTTCAAGCTCTGGATCCCCCCAGTACAGCACACACCTCCTCACTACCAGCCCAGTGCCCAGCCCAGCCCGCATCACCGTTTCTCCTCTTTCCCTCCACTTTAGAAGCACCACCTCCGCAAGCTGTCTCGACCGCTTCCATTCGTCAACCTTCATCACCACCTTCATCGAGCTTTACGACTCGCACGCAAAGGGTCATCGCCTGCCCTCGCCTCTCGCCCGCTGGAGTTTGAAGTTGTCGCTGGGAGGAGACTCTTTATAACAAAAATATACACCTGCCGGCTCTGCCGTACAATAGATCTCTGCATCACGCCCTAAGCAATTTGTAAGTAGGGTCCAGGCTGGGCACGCCAGGCCACGCGGTGGCTGCCCGTCTCAACCTTTGACCTTGCTTTGCTAACACACGTTCAAATAGGCATTCTTCATCGCCCATCATGTCTACAACAACGCCAACAAATAGTCCTGACTCCATGGTCACCGTCAAGGTGACCTATGATGGCACCACCCGCCGGGTTAAGATGCCTCTTCGTGAAATGGTCCCGCGCGTCCTTGAGGAGCATGTACGTCACCGCCTTGCCATCACCGCCCATCCCATCATCCACCACAACCCCGTCGCGGGCATCAAGCTCCGTGTCAAATGATTACTTGATGTCTTTGGCTTAAGATGCAAACTATGGCTACACTTATCTTGCATCTACTAACTTGCACGACTAGATCCGAACCTTCCTACACATTCCCGCCGAGCAAAAGGCCATGATCGAGCGATACTCCGACTCCGCCGCCGCCTTTGTGCTGCTCGACTCTAGCAATATGGCTGTATACAAGCAACTTTACCGTGCCGCCAAGGCAAAGTCCAAGCTCAAGCTTCGTGTTACCATGCTCGAACAGGAGCCAAAGGCCGTGCCCAAGCCCGTCTCAGTTCAAGACGTCCCCGAAACCTCTGCAAACGCAGTCAACCCTGAGCCCGCTACCGCTTCTTCTCAGACAAGTCTTCCCCTGCGAACCTCGTCTGCCTTCTCCAAGGAATATGACCCGTTTCTCCTCAATAATGCTGCCAAATATATTGCCGAGAATAAAGATGCTCTCCAAGACTTTGAAAGCCGCCTGAGCTGCCTCGTCAATCGTGGCACCAACCACTCAACCAACGGGCAGAGGTCCGTCCAGTCAGAGGTATGCCGACTAGACGTTTCTTGTTCGCCAAACAAGCAGAGCATTGCTAACAACAACATAATAGGCCAAGTCTGATGTTGCTCCTGTCACTTTTGGCGTTAGCTGCAACAACTGCGAGCGTAGCGTTCCTGATGCACACTATCATTGCTCAACCTGTGATGATGGAGACTTTGATCTCTGTCAGTCATGCATTGACCAGGGCATAACCTGTCATAGTGACGATCACTGGTTGATCAAGCGTACCGTTGTAGATGGCCATATCGTCAAGAGCAGCACTGAGAAGATCTCTCCCAAGCCCAAGCCAAAGCCAAAGGCCGCAAAGCCTGAGCCGCAGCTGCCTTCTATCCGTTACCCAATCTGTACCCCGCCTTTTGGCGTCTCTTCAATAGCGCCAGCTGTCCCGAACATCACTTCCCCGGCAGCTCTTAGCGCCATTCCAATCGGTAGCAGGCGGACATGCAATACATGCCTCACCGGTAAGCAGTTTTGCCCCGCCAAGAACAAACAACAGTACACGAGGCTAACAAAATTAGAACTCCCGGAAGCGGAATTCCTCCACTGCGATTCCTGCGAGGACTTTGACCTCTGCCAGCCTTGCTTCTCCAGAGATGCTCATGGCCACCACCCCATGCATGCCTTTAGCACAGCTGTGGCTGGTACGCGCATGCCCGACTACATCAAGGTTAAGATGGCTCCCGGCAGAAACAAGGCGCACCTTGCTATTTGCGATGGCTGTGATAAGGTAAGTGCTAACATGCAATCTATAGCCACCCCCAGATGAATCGCTGACACGACCTATTAGAACATTACCGGCGTCCGCCACAAGTGCCTTGACTGCCCTGATTGGGACTACTGCGCCGATTGTGTGGTGAATGCTGGCTTTGTCCACCCTAGCCACCGCTTTGCCCCAATTTACGAGCCCCTTGCCGAGGCCGCAAATGTCTGCCTCGCATCTCAGCCTATCCACATGGGCATCTGCTGCGACGGCCCCATGTGCAAGTCTGCTGGCAGCTGGCCCGCTTACATTCGCGGCACTCGTTACAAGTGTGCTGTCTGCCATGACCTCGACTTTTGTGCTAGCTGCGAGGCCAACCCTGCCAATGAACACAACAAGACCCATCCCCTCATCAAGTTCAAGACACCCGTACGCCACGTCAGCGTTACTACAACTGGGGAGCATCATGACGGCAAGCAGATGCAGCTTATGGGCGATCGTTTTGCCGCTGAAGAGAAGGTCTCATCCAGTAACAACTCGGTTAACGCTGTCAAGACCGTCGTTGATGTGAAACCCGAAGAGCCGGAGGTTAAGGAAGAGAAAACTGCTGACAAGGAGCCTGAGATTAAGACAGAGGAGACTGTCAAGGTAAAGGCGGAAGAGAAGCAAGCTTCTCCTTCTGCCGCGGCCTACCCTACTTTCAACGAGAATGACCTCCGTGCTACCTTTGTTCGTGACACTGTGGCCGATGGAACAATTCTGCCTTTGAACCACGTCTTTGAACAGACCTGGAGTCTTCGCAATGACAGCAACACCCCCTGGCCTGCCGGCTGCGCTGTCAAGTTTATTGGCGGCGACTACATGGGACACGTTGACTCGGCCCATCCTGCTGGCATCTCCGAGCTTGTTTCTGCATCGGAATCTACGGTCTGCTACTCCAAGCTTGCCCCTGGCCAGGAGTTCCAGTTCAATGTTCTCCTTCGCACCCCAGCCCGTGCTGGAAAGTTTATTTCCTACTGGCGCTTGACAACTCCCGATGGTTACAGATTTGGTGATCGTCTTTGGTGTGAAGTCAATGCTCGTTCCGTGAAGCCCGAGTCTCCCAAGCCCAAGGAGGGAGGCGACTCTCAGGCGAGTAGCACCATGATCTTCCCCAAGCTCGAGAAGGAGTCGCCAGCCACCAGCATGCACCAGGACGTGTCTACAGCTCCGGCCTCTTCTCTACCAGAAGAAGCCTCAGTCGCAAGCGACTTGCCCGAGGAGCAGCTTGAAGGTGAGGAGTGGGATGCTTCTGAGGATGGTTTCTTGACGGACGAAGAATACGACATCCTGGATGCTTCTGATGAAGAGTACCTTGAGGAGCAGCAGCGAAAGATGCTGGCTAAATAGAGAAGCAAGGTCTCCGTGATATCTTTTGGTGTTTTGGGGTCAATGGCAAATTTCATCTCTTTTCTGTTTTTGTGAGGGACAAACATGACAGATGTATTTCTTCGCTAGTGAATCTCTTTCCTGTTGATTATTGGTTCTAATTTTATGATCCCGGCAATCTGTTGCGCTTGGATCTGAACAAGCGGACTGCGGGAGAGCACTCCTTATCTAGCTCTGGGTTTAAGACACAAATTGATGCTACAGCAACTGTCTTGTATGATGTAACAATTTATATACGCCTTTTTTTAAGCACTTGTTCCCTTTTGCATGTTCTTTGTTGCGACTCATTAAATCGCAGCTTTAAAGTTCCTAAATTGCCGTGGAGGTAGTACGTGTGAAGCTATAACTTAAGCGCCCATCATTCAATTGAGTTTAGCCAGCTGTAGTACCCCAAAACGGGATGGCGCCGAACTTTCCCTTATGTAAGCTCCGCAAATCGGCAACAGTACGTTGCTGCCTGAGGCTGAAACTGGAACAGATATCTGGTGGGTCGCCACCCCAAATCCTGTGGCCAGCGCTTCCTACCTTCCCCCGTGCGCGTGGCTGCCATTTTTTTTCCAACAGGGAGCAATAGAGCCAGTGCGCCAGCATCTGCATCCACAACACGAAACCTCTTCTCCATCCTCGTGTTGGTGCCTTTCATCTCACGTCGAGCCGACCGGATGCGACGCGGCCTGTACGACAAGCCAGCAGCATCGAGGCATTGAAGAAGACGGCTCCTTCTTCAGGCTTTTGGACCAGAGAGCGTTTACCGGCTTGTGCAAACGCCCGGAACGCCACCGAACAAAAATCACACCCCTTGGCCTGATTTGATCCCGGGCCGTGAATGTGGACGCGACCGAGAATATCCTTCTCCCGTCCCTTCACTACTTCCTGACCATCGCCATCATCTTTCTTTTCCATCCATCCTCCCAAGCCACGTAATTCGAAATGGTCACCTTTTCTCTGCCGGGCGAGAATGACGCCGCCCCAGCTACCAACGGTACGCCGAGAGCTCGCCCTCCGCTGCCGTTTGCAAAGCGCGCGTATGGCGCTGCTTCACCATTTGGCAATGGTCCGTCGAAGCGCTTAGGTACGCCGCACTCTGCTCCGTCGCGCAAGTTCTTGACGACGCGTGACGAGCCTCCGTCCAGCAGCCTCAACAAAAGCAACATTGCCACGGCTCGCAACATCTTTCGCGCATCCGCCATCTCCGATAGCCCCCCTGCATCCGTACCCTTCTCTCCGAACCTGCCGCAAAGCACGATGAAGAAGGTGTTCGCGCCAGGCGCGACTCCCGAGCCATCGCGAGTACACAGAGAGTCGACCGCGTACGCGACTCCGCGTGGCATGGCCGCGAAAACCACAGACAAAGAGCTCTTCCCCATGCGTATTTCATCGCCACCACCAGAGCTTAGCGGTGAGGCTCTTGCGCAGAAAGTCCCCAAGGAGTGGAATTCTAAGGGATCGATTTACGCGGACCAATTTCTGTCGCACCTCTGCCCGCCTGACCTAGATGAGGAACAGCGCAGGCAGTTCTTCTGCATTCTCGACCTTCGACGACTGAAATATGCCGCCAACGAGATTTTTGCGAGAAAAGACTGGAAACTCAATGTGATCAATTTTGCAAAAGAGTTTGAGAAGAGCCGCAGCATCATTCTCCTGCGATATGGACTCTACGAGTTCCAGAACGTGAAGCCTTCGAAGGAGGTCCTGAAGAGGTGGCGACGTGAGCACGGCTTGCCCGAGCCTGAAGACGAGGAGCAGGAGGAGGTCGAAGCTCCCGCGCCAACGCCCTCAAAATCAGCACCGTCTAAGAAGCGCAAGGCGGACGACGGCCTCACCAAGGACTCGGCTGAAAGCAGAGAGCCGCTGCCATCTGAAAAGCGTCAGACGAGAAGCAAAGTTGGGCAGGAAGATCCTGCGCCAATCTCGACGCCTGAACCTGCTGGCAAGAACAAGAGGAAAGCCTCTGCTGGCGAGTCGGATCAGCCATCTAAACGTTCCACCCCATCTGCAACCAAGGCTCTCTTTGAAAAGATTGCCAACAAGCCCGCCACTCCTGCTGAACCAAGCGCTCCTGCGGCACCAAAGCCGAATCTATTTGCGGCTAACAAGTCATCTACTAATAACCTGGCTCGCTCTGTCTTTACCAATATCAAGTCCGGCGCTGGCCAAGCGCAGCCAGCGGCTCCGGCTCCTAACAATGCTAACATCTTTGGTTACTTGTCGGACGCCAGCTCTGCGAAGAACAGTGGCGTCGAAGGCGATGCTGATAGTGAAACAGACTCCGAGGAAGATGACAGCCAAGAAGCAGAGGAGACGGAAGAGCCAAGTGGTGACGCAAGCGCTGCCGAGGCTGAAGACTCGGCTGTCGCAACGGGAACCGGCGTTTCTACGCGCGAGAGCACGCCTGGTCGCAGCATATTCGACCGTGTCACAAAGGGCAATGACGGCCAGCCTGTGCGAGCCCCCGACGAAGAGACACCCGCCGCTGAGAAACCTGCCGCCCCAGCTGATCAAACGTGGAACCCCAGCACAACGCCGCTCAAGTTCGCACCGGCGTCAACGAGCAGCTCAGTCTTTGGCAAATCCGATGCGTCCGCCGGCAGTGCAGGCTCTATCTTCGCGCCCAAGAGCACTGCTCCCTCCAACTTATTCGGCGCCGCAAAGCAGGATGCTCCTTCTGAGAAGAAGGCACCCGCGGCCGAGACGGACAAGGATGGCGGCGAGTCTGACAAGGAGAACGACTCCCAGCCAGCCAAAAAGCCGATGTTCGAGGCCAAGTCAAGCACGCCTGCTGGCCAACAGCCGTTCGGCTCTCTTTTCCAGCAAGAACCCACCAATGCTACGTCTGAAACGCCCTCTGAATCTTCTAAACCGGCAGCCAATCTCTTCGGAGGTGCTTCGAAGACTGCTGCGCCGGCAGCGTCCAACCTCTTTGGACCCGCTACTAGCAAGCCTGATGAATCAGCGCCTGTAATGCAGTCGTCGACACTTTTTGGTGGCAAGGCCTCAGAGCCTGCCAAGACGACTTCCGAGGAGCCATCGGCACCAAACTCTGGCGTATCGACACCTGCTACTGGTGAGCAGCCTGCCACGACAGCTCCGTCTTTGTTTGGAGCCAAGCCCGCGTCGACTGCTGCTCCCAGCACCAACCTGTTTGGTGCGGGCTCCACAGCATCGACAGCTGCACCAGCAGCAGCACCCACAACATCTCTTTTTGGAGCTTCGTCTGCTCCCAAGTCTGACGCTCCTGCTAGTGGCTCATCGACGCCCGTGTTCAGCTTTGGCGGCAACACAACCGGGACTTCAACAGCTGCGCCAGCGCAGAAGCCGCTCTTTGGCGCTCCACAGTCTCCACCGGCAAGCAACAATACAAGCAACATGTTTGGCAGCCCGATGAAGCAGGATGACCAGTCTCCAGCCAAGAAGCAGTTCACTGGTGGTAATGCTGCCGGATCTGCTGCACCAACGTTTAGCTTTGGCGGCGCTTCAAGCGCACCGTCGACCAACATCTTTGGTGGAGCAACCAACAATGCCACGACGAATGGCAACAATACATCTGCGTCTTTCGGGTCTGATAATTCGGCCAACGCCGGCTCAGGAGGCTTTGGGTTCAACTTCTCAGCAGGTGGCGACAAGTCTGCCACCACGTCTTTCAACAACCCCTTTACGTCTGGCGGCGCTGGCGGCAGCGGCTCGGCTGCGCCATCCACTGGAGGCATGTTCAACTTTGGAGGCTCATCTGCGCCGTCGTCGGGGGCATCGACACCCTTCCAGTTTGGTGGTGCCAGCGGGAATACAGCTGCACCGAGTGGAGCGCCAGCGTTTGGTGGCAATCAAGCTGCGAACAACCCCACTCCCATGTTTGGCGGTGCGTCCACGGGTGGTTCCTCGGCCTTCAACTTTACGGCTGCGCCAACTTCGCAGCCGCAGGCCAGTGGCTCTATCTTTGGTGCCAGCCAGGCAGCTCCCGCTTTCCTGGCACCGCCAGCTGGTGGATCCTCGACCACCGGGACCAGTAAGTCTCCGTTTCCGCATCGGAAAATTGCGCCGCTAAAGCGTCGGAAATAGACTCGCCATTGAACCTGGGAGGCGGCTCCAGCCTGGCAACAACACCAGCAGCGGGAACGCCAGAGCCAACAACGCAAAACGAAGGAAACAAAGAAGGGAATGAAGAAGAAGAGGGCGAAAAACATGAGCAGATTAGCTTGACGGAAGGGGCTGAGGCGGACGAGGAGCTCGTTCATGAGGTGCGGGCCAAGGTGCTCAAATTTGTTCCTCCTAGTGAGCAATCGGATTCTGAAGAGAAGTCTGATAAGGCCAAAAGCCCTTGGTCAACAAAGGGTGTTGGGCCACTGCGGCTGCTGAAGCACAAGGAAACCAACGCTGTTCGGTTGCTCTTGAGAGCAGAGCCTAGAGGCCACGTCGCTCTGAATCGCGGCCTTCTTCCAGACCTCAACTACGAGCCGACAAAGAAATACGTCAAGCTTACTACGTCGAACGAGAAGGGCGACGGTTTAGAGACATGGATGATCCAGGTCAAGACCGAAGATCTGGCCAAGAAACTGGCCACAGTTTTGGAGGAGAACAAGGTGCATAATAAGAAGTAATTGTACAGCATGGTGGCTTGGTACGCCAGGGCATCAACATGTCATCATAGGTAATAGACGGCTAGTGAAATACAGCCGCATGGAGCACAAAAAGGTACAGTATATTCTTTCGGTTAGCATTGTCGAGGCGTTTTCGTGTATTCTAGAGCATACAAGGTTTCAATTTAGTGGAGGTTGCTTCGTTATCATTTTGAGCAGCATCGGAAAAGAAAGCTGGCTGGAGTTTTGTGCATTTTTTTTATTGTTGATTACTCTGCTGCGAGTAAATGTACGCGGTTTTAAGAATTTGCTTAAAATGTTATAGTAGTCAAAACTTCTCTGCTACATCCGTAATTTTGCCATGTAATAATTGAACTGTGTAGTTGGCTTCAGGAAATGGTTGATATTGGTGTGACCCGTACAAGGTGAGTGCTCTAACGATCGGTGGAGAGGGCCATAAAGTGTAGGACCCCACCAACGGCGCGTCGTCACGCGTCAACCTCCAACCTCCCGCAAACTACCCAAGTCAGCATTCAAGGTCACTCGATGCGGTGAAGACAGACCAAAATGCCACGGTAATTGAACTTTGATGCTGAATGTTTGTAAATGCTTGATTCTAACCAAATTTCTAGAGAAATTATCACTATCCAGGCTGGACAGTGCGGCAACAACAGTAAGTAGCGAACCCAGGTCGAGGAAGCTGAGAGACAACGCAAACGACGCATGGCCTCGCGCGATGGACGGTTAAGAAGAAGAAGAAATTTTTTGCTGACGACTTTACCTAGTTGGAAGCCAATTCTGGCAGCAGCTCTGCCAGGAGCACGGAATCAACCAGGATGGAAACCTAGAGGATTTTGCGACCGAGGGCGGCGACCGCAAGGACGTGTTTTATTACCAAAGCGACGATACGCGATATATTCCCCGCGCGATCCTGATTGATCTCGAGCCGAGAGTATGTGTTGTGTTTCTGTCTTCGTCCTCTTTTTCTTTCTTCTCCATCTTGGCGATGCGAGTGTTCTGACGAGGTTTTCAGGTCATCAACGGTATCCAAACCGGCCCTTATAGAAACATATACAACCCCGAAAACTTCTACGTTAGTAAAGACGGCTCGGGCGCTGCGAATAACTGGGGTGATGGCTACCAGAGCGGTGAGGCTGTGTATGAAGACATTATGGAGATGCTTGATCGTGAAGCGGATGGCAGCGACTCCTTAGAAGTAGGTGGCAGGATGGGTTTTGTGGTGAGGGTTTTGGCTAACTGGCACAGGGTTTCATGATGCTGCATTCGATTGCTGGCGGTACAGGCTCTGGTCTAGGATCGTTTCTACTCGAACGGCTGAATGATCGGTTCCCGAAAAAGATTATCCAGACGTACTCTGTCTTTCCTGACACGACAAACGCCGGCGACGTCGTTGTTCATCCGTACAACAGCATTCTCTCGATGCGACGATTGACGCAGAACGCAGACTCGGTTGTTGTGCTGGATAATGGAGCATTGTCACGTATTGCCGCCGACAGACTACACGTAGAAAAGCCTTCTTTCCAGCAAACGAACCAACTGGTAAGCAGCGTGACCAGCAAGCAGGATATACAATGGCGCTAACAGCTTAGGTCTCTACCGTCATGTCCGCGAGCACGACGACTCTTCGACACCCAGGCTACATGCACAACGACCTCGTCAGCATTCTTGCGTCGCTAATCCCAACGCCACGATGCCACTTCCTCATGACTGCGTACACGCCTTTTACTGGCGACCAGATCGAACAGGCCAAGACGGTGCGCAAGACGACGGTGCTGGATGTCATGCGCCGACTTTTGCAGCCAAAGAACAGAATGGTGTCTACGATCCCGGCCAAGAAGAGCTGCTACCTTTCAATTTTGAATGTAATCCAGGGCGAGGTTGACCCCACCGACGTGCACAAGAGCTTGTTGCGCATTCGTGAGCGTAAGCTTGCTACGTTTATCCCTTGGGGGCCGGCCAGTATACAGGTGGCTTTGACGAAGCGAAGCCCGTACACGCCCATGAGCCACCGAGTTAGTGGTCTTATGCTAGCCAACCACACCGGCATTGCGACGGTACGTTTCTGCAATCGAGGTGTGTGGGGGATGAGCACTAATGCCTGTTATAGCTTTTCAAGCGCATTGTTCGCCAGTATGACGGCATGCGCAAGCGTAATGCCTTCATGGAGGGATACAAGAAGACGGCGCCTTTTGCGGAGAATCTCAACGAGTTTGACGAGGCGCGACAAGTAGTAGGTGACTTGATTTCAGAATACGAAGCTGCAGAGGACGAGGATTATCTCAAGGCGGACGGAGCGGAGGCTACCGGCGCCGACAACGATCACCGAATGGGTTAGTTTCCACTACGGCCCTGCCCCTGAAAGCTTGGTTTCGTTTCTGCATATGATTTTCTTGGCTCGGGTTATTTACGGTAGTCTCCAAGGACGAGACGCCAATGGCGTTATGGGACAATAGCAAGGGTATACATGTTTAGCTTGAGGGGTGCAAGATTGATACAGTGGAGCGTGTGTACGTTGGTGGATCTATGTACCTGATGAAGTCATGAGAACAATAGAGTCGAATCATTACGAAATAAGCTACCTCGTCGGCTCTCTAAGCGTCTGGAAGGGTCTATGCCTCTTCCCAGGAGAGGGGTGAGGTGGTGACGTGAGCTATCCAGTTCAGTGACATCAAAATGTGGAGCAACATCTGGGGATCGCGCGGAAAAGAAGTTCCGCTGGCAAATCGAGTGAAATGCGGCCCCAGAGAATGACGACACGGTGATGTTAACGGCTGCGGAAAAGCTTATGAGGACCTTGGATTGAAGATGGAAAGTTGGAGAAAGGAAAGGGTCGCGTGCCTGTGTTTTAAAAGGGACAGCTTTCGCCAACACATTTCGTGCTGTTTCATCATAGAAAATCTACATCAACACAATCTTTAATCTTCTCATCAAGAAAACACACACATACCGTACCTCTTTGACTCGAGTTTAAAAGAGGTTACACATACACACACACACATACCACAATGTCGCAATCAAAGGACCAAAAGATTGAACAGGTCAAGGAGAACCTGCCTGTCCCCGAGCAGCCTCCCAAGGCATCCGACTTCAACTCGATGGACGAGAGCACCGTCAACGTCGGCTCCGGACGCACAGAGGGAGACGTTGGCACTGGCGCAGGCGCTGGTGCTGGATTGAGAGGTCCGTCAACAAAGGACAGCGAGACGGCGGATATGTCGAATATTGGACGACAGGCTAAGGAGGGGTTGAGCGGCCCGCCCAAGGATGCGGCCTACTAAGGAATTACGTGGAAGTTATTAAATGAATAAAACAAGTAAAATAATTTAAGCAATTTTCAGTTTCCAAACAAGGTTTTTCTCGTTTAGATGTCCAGTGAATGTCAACGGTTCTGATACAGTCGGCCATGTGCCGCAGGATCGCAATTCCGGTTGCTGTGATTTGCCCAAGCTCTGCTGCTGCTCCCCCGCCGCTACGTCCCGCCTCCACTTAAAAAATCCCACCTCTGAAGCTCACCACTGCAAACGAAGCTTTCCACATCCTACCTGTAGCAATTGGCGCTTTATATAATCAAACTCCTCTCCCAGATATCATTGCATACATACTAGCCAAGCAGGTGGCATTCGAATGCTCCCCTTTACCTTTCGCCGCCTCCTAGCCACCACTACCACCACCGCGCGCCGCTCCCTCAGCACAATGGCCGAATCCGCAACCAAGCGCCTCAAGACCGACGGCGTCCTCATCGGCACGCACAACGGCCACTTCCACGCCGACGAGGCCCTGGCCGTGCACATGCTGCGCATGCTCCCAACATACGCATCCTCGTCTCTGGTGCGCACGCGCGACCCGGCCGTCCTCGAAACATGCCACACAGTCGTCGACGTCGGCGGTGAGTACGACGCCGCGCGCAACCGCTACGACCACCACCAGCGCGGCTTCGCGACGACATTTCCCTCGCGCCCGACCAAGCTCTCCTCCGCGGGGCTCGTGTTCCTACACTTTGGCAAGGCCATCATTGCGCAGCGCCTGGGCAAGGAAGCCGACTCGCCAGACGTGGAGCTGCTGCACGACAAAATCTACCAGAGCTTCGTCGAGGCGCTCGACGCGCACGACAACGGCATCGCCGTCTACGACCCCGAGCAGGTCTCCAAGGCTGGGCTGCAGAAGCGCTTCTCCGACGGCGGCTTCACCCTCGGCGCCATTGTCGGGCGCCTGAACCCCAACTGGAACGACCCCGCGCCCGCAGACAAGGAAGCCGCCCAGGCTGCGGAGGATGAGCGCTTCGTGGCCGCGAGCCGCCGCATCGGCGAGGAGTTTGAGCGCGAGGTCGACTACTACGCCTCCGCATGGCTCCCGGCGCGCGACATTGTGCACGCCGCGTTTGCCAAGCGCACCGAGTACGACCCGCAGGGCCGCCTGCTCGTCTTTGACGGGCAGAGCGTGCCCTGGAAGGACCACCTGTACTCGCTCGAGGGGGAGCAGGGCCAGGCGTCGGTGCTGTACGTGCTGTACCCGGAGAAGCCTGAGCCGGGCGCCAAGTGGCGCATCCAGTGCGTGCCGGAGAGCAAGGACTCGTTTGTGAGCCGCAAGCCGCTGCCGGAGGCGTGGAGGGGGTTTAGGGATGAGGAGCTGGATGGCATTTCGGGCATTGACGGGTGTGTGTTTGTGCATGCTGCTGGGTTTATTGGGGGCAATAAGACGTTTGAGGGGGCCAAGGCTATGGCTACCAAGGCCTTGGAGGCGTAGGCTGGTTTAGGTCTTGTTTTGTATTTTCGTTTTTACTGTACTGGGTAGGATATCAAGGGTTAGGGTTTGAGGATACATGAGAACTAGACCAAATATAAAAAGTTCATACAAGGTTACATACACTACAGAAGAGAAAGAAGAAAGGACCAAATTGAAGAGTGTCTTGGTTTAAAAGAATTCATGTAACAAAAACGTCCCATTCACACATCAATTCGAGAAAAAAGAGCCCTGCTATTGCTCGCGAAGCCTGTAGCTGCATAAAATAAAACCAAACTACCCACAGGCAAAAGGTCTTGTTAAAAAAAAAGAAATTAAGGAAATAGAAAATGGCAAAGGCAACGTCAAAACGACTTGTATCAAGTCAAAAGAGACAAAGAAAATAAAGCTATCATAAAAATAAAATAAAAAAGTCAGATAAAAACGTTGCGAGCTCCTAAACCACCAAAAACAGGTCCCATTTTTGTGGTGTTCCTGGTACAACTGCTCGTGAGAAACCGTTTGTTGATATGCCCGGCCAATATCCCCTCGTAAACGCCAAATAATTTAGAAAAAAAAAGTGACAATGACCCAGATGAAAAACCCCCTATGAGACGCAAAAACAACAAGTAGGAGCATGAGAAGCGCAATTCAAAAGACAGCACTGAAACTCACACACTGATTGAAGATAGAAACACATCAGTGTGGACTTTGCTTTATCTCCGGATTGGGATTCCTGTCCCTGCAGCCAGAGGCTCGTTATTGGGGCTTCGCGAACTGCTCTCCGAGTCTTTGCTGGGTCCGGCAGCAGCCTCGCTACCACTATCCTCGGCCGTTGTCTCGCGGTGGAGGAAGCTGCTCTCCTTGACGGGGCTACCGGCCTGCAGACCGGGGACACTGCTAACTGAGCCTCGGGGGACAGCGCCGTTGTTGTTGTTGCTGCTGCTGTTGTTCATTGGCGAGGAGAGATGGGGGATGTTCTCGGGGACGGGGTGCTCGGAGCCAACAGCGCCGGCATCGACGCCGTCGCCTTTGCCGGCCTTGGACATGGCATAGTCGCCCGAGTCGAAATATTTGCGGTCCTTGAGGTGCTTGGCGAAGTGGTCGGAGCGGGAGGGGAGCTTGCCGTAGAGGCGGAAGAGGCGCTGCTCCTCAGGAGATAGCGACTGTGAGGGAAGCAAGTTAGTATAGGAACGGGAAGAGAGCGTAGATCTGGCGGCTTTGTGGAATGAGCGCAGACGAGACGAGCTCGGCATCTCGGATGTGCTTTCTTCTTCACGAACGGCCTTTGGCTGGTGGTTGGATATGGAGGGAGTTGGGACCGTACTCACCTTGACGTCGACCTTGTTCTTCTGATGGGGATTCATCGTTGGATATAGAGTCGCCCGACCGATACGTTTCAGTTCGATTAGGTATATGCGCTGCTGGGAGCAAGGGCGTTGGGTAAAATCCAAGGGTGAAGCGTTTCGTCACGCTAATAACAGGCGGTTTTTGTTTGCCGGGGCGGAGAACCCGCTGCGTCGTATCACCTTGGAGGAAATCGGTGATTGATTAATCCGAGGACCTGCCGTTTCACGCAGGTCGTTGAATCGCGCCTATCGTCAAAGGGAGAAAAAAAGGCCGAAACGTATGGCAAATAGAAATTGTAGTGGGACGAATGGGAGGAAAACAAGGGAAGGACAATAATAGAGAATCGAAGGAAAAAAAAAGAGAAAGAGGAGGGAGGTAGGTGGTGAGGTGAGGTGGTGCGAGGTGGAGCTGACGGTGGTGTGAAGCACAAGCAACAAAAGCATAAGCCGGGTTTGCTTTTAGGCTGGATTTGGGGGGAGAAAACAGGGGAGAAGCCGGTGGTACAGAGGAAGGAGGAGGGACTGTTAGGCGGCGTGTTGCGGCCAATGGTGGAGCTTCGGGCCCGTGAGGGTGAGAGGATACGCCGCCGATTGTGTGTGCCCCCAACCTAGGCTAGGTAGTGGTGGTTGTACATAGGTTTCGGGGAGCTACAAGTTGCGCAACTGAGGCCCCTGGCGGGGGCAAGCTTTGGTGGGTGCAATAGGTCACCTGGTGCGCGGGGCTACTTAGGAACTCATACGCTACGGACAGTAATACTAAGTTGGTACAGCTGGAACGTGGTGGCAGAGCGGGCGGAAGAGGGGGGGAGAAGCGAATCCGATCGGCCGAAAACACAATGAAAATAAACAAACAAGGCCAAAGTACTATTCTATTCTGACATTTTCGCCGAATTGTATGGCCGTGAGCTATTTTTGCTACGTATAGGCAGGGAATATGCTATCCGCAGCAGACGTATGACTCTCTGCTATGCGCTATCGTAAGCCGATCCATACGCCGGGTTGACAAACTTGCGGCGTCATGCGGGACAATACATAGCGCAGGGATTCCCATGCTCCAAGGTCCAAATGCTGCGTGATTCACGCCGCAAACACGCGATGCTAAAGTGCATGCATGTACCCTCGTTTTTCCCTGTTGCATGCCCTGAGTACTCGTAGTACCTACAGTAGCACGGCGCAGATCCCCCAGTACTACGTAGGTAGGTAGGCAGGTAGGTAGGTGGCCAACATGTGAGCTCTGCCGTCATAAAAGGAACCTTGCGTCTGTCTTGCGTGTCCTACACAGTAGGTATGTGTACTTGGCTCAGCCAACGGTTGCTGACAGGGACTTTGTATCCCATTGTACCACTGACGTAATGTGCTGTACCTACGAGACCAAGCACATAGTACGTACATACTTGCCTAGCAGAATCCTCTTCTCTTCATTCAAGCAGACCCCGTCAATCACTGCTTCTTCCCCCACAAGGGTAGTACTCGTAGTTAGGGTCAAAAAGGCAACGAGGCGAGCGAAGAGCGGAGTTTGGCCGGATCTCGATTGGTGTGGCATTCCAATTCCAAGCCGGCGCCAGCCAGTGTGAGTTTACGCACTCTTTTAGCTTGCTGCAGCGGCAAGGACAGTCCAAAAGACTGTCCTCCGGCATGGCGCGCGCCACCTACAGTAGCTGCATGTCACGGCACTTGTTCCTCTCATCAGCCCAAGGCCCTCTGGACCAAAAGCCGTCCATTCCCAGCCCAGACTCTGAAACTTGGCTGCGATGCACCAAGCATCGCACTGTGTATACGTCGTAGTGGTTGCTTGTGGCGGGTCTCGAATCGCATCTATCCGCTGCTCTTCGCTAGAACCGCGAAGCTAGTTGAGGCCAGCGCTGCCGCTTCTCCGGCGCACAAGTGGTGGCGATACGTGATAAGGTGGTGTAGTTAGCTACGAGACAATGGCAGCACGAATTGTGCTGCAGACGACCCTTGTTGTTGGGCTGCTCCGGCTTGTGTCTAGGTAATGCTTTGGCCGAGACTCGCGCCATCCCCATCCCCATCCAACAGTATATGGCTTCCCGGCAAACACGGCCCAATTGAAGACGCCTGATGTGTTGATCCGGTTGAGGCTCGCATCCCGAATTGCGACCCCCGCGTCTCACTGTCTAGGTTTTCTGGCGACGCGCGCCAACCAAACTCAATCTTTGCCTTGTGGTGGGCGAGCTGACAGGCCCCTCTGTTGGGACTCTAGATTAGTCCTGGTCGTTGTTCACTAGTGTCTCGAGAAAAGTGTTCACAGGTTCGATGGTAATAAGTGTAAGCATTCCAGGTCAATTGGTGGAGGAGAGGAAAAAGCCGTTGGCACTGGTCGTGGTTGCTTTTAACAAGGGGAGGACCAACACGCATACTTATAAGCCCGCCCGGGGTGGCATGGGAGCAGGGTGTATTCGAGAGATGTCATGGGGGTTTCCCAAAAACCCGCCATCACAGATTATGACAATATATCTTTCATAAGCGCCTCAAAAGGGTATGCATACTACATACATTAAACATCCCTTGTAGCTAGCAAACGGCCCATGGTCCATCCCGGGCTTCCGGTACGCATAGGCGCCTTTCTCCCATACAACGCCTGGGCTGCGCTTCACGTCCCGAAGGTCTCCTTCGACCAAGAATATTTCCTCGACATAGTCGTGAACGTAATTTTCTTTGGTATTTTCTGTATTTGGCTCCCACCGCTGCAGAATTGTTTTACGGCCTGTTGTCGGATCCTCGTTGAGTGTCATTTGCGTGATGCCTGGCTCAACTGTCGCCCATTCTCGCGGGGCGGAGTTGGCGGCTGGCGGGCTTGTGTAGTGGTGGAATTCATACTGGTGCATGCTGGTAATTAAATATAATCCTCTTACGCCGTAGGAAGGATTGATATTTTGCAAAATTTCAACGATAAAGAGCCCGATTTTAAGTCAGTTTCTTGCTATATATACATTATAAATTAAGGAAATTAAAATTCACTTTACTAATCACAACATCACAAGCATTATCAACGCCGCGGTCGGAATTCCACTTGCGTTTGTTCTTGCCAGTCTGCTGTGTCGGACTGCTCTTGCTTTCTTGGGACCGTCAAACGCCCCGCGTCACATGACCGGATCTTGGGAAGCGTACGTCGTATTACCTCATCTGCTCCGGACCGTAACCGACGGCGCAGACTGACGGACGGTTCTACTTATATGCAAACAAAGCTCACAAAAGATCACACTTGATCTATTGTGCAGACAGAATTCAGTCCCCCCGTACCATCGTCTCTTCGATTCTCCGCCAGCCGTTAATTTCCCGTGCTTACCCGTCACCGCCGCGCCGGTATGAAGAACCCCCTCTATCTGGATTTCTAAGCATCCTGCCACCAAACGAACCAGCTCAAGGGAACAGCCCACCCCGCCGCAAACTCCGGCTCCACCAAAAAGGCGTCTCCGCGACCACCAGAACGGAGCAAGGCGCCGCTTTCATTGCGTCGCACAGGGCCTATTGCTACTTAGCGGCAGCGCATTTTTCCCGGCCCAGACGCCTCGCTTTGCACATGCGGCCCGCCGGAGGGCTGACGTCTAAACCCTTTTTTTTTTTTTGTCTCTGTCACCTGAAATTCGACACGCAGAGCAAAATAAGATCCCTTCTGAGGGTTGAAAGCTGAAAGCCTTTATAAGTTATACCAAAGACGGTGTGTCTCGTTACACGCAGAGCCGCTAACCCATCTACCAACCGGTGCTGCGGAGAGGGTTTCCACGGCGTAGCTCTTGCGCCATTGGACCCCGGCCCCGACCTCCGGGCCTTTTATCAAAAAGAAATCTCGCCATCGCCCGCCTCGCAGCCAAAGGCAGTCCGGACAGTCTTTCCCTCACGGCATGGTTTCGGGTCATCGGTGCTGAATCTTACTGGTCGCCGCTCAGCGTTCATCTTTTTTTTTTTTTCCTCTCCTTGCCCCTGGGATTCTATGCTGTGAAGCTGCGTTGCGTTTTTGTGCGTCGGCCTTCCTGCGCATCGATAGACTGCTTCTTGCGTCATATAGCCTGCGTCTTGCAGATTCCCCGGAGCTGCCCGCGTCCAATTCATCCCGTCGCCTCTCAAACGCCGACTTTCGAGCTCGCATTTACGGCGTTGACGCACAGCTTCTCACAAAATGGGTCTTTTGTAAGTGCGCACACGTAGTCATCGCTTACCCGAGGCTGCTTGCTAACTGGCTTCTCACTTGCAGAGCTCTCGGGACAGCCTTGGAGTGGCCCGAAGCTAGGAAACGGGCAGGCCAAGTGCGCGAATGGGGTATCAAGGTGAGTCGCGGGACAAATCTCAAATGGAGGTGCTAAAATGAACAACTTCTAATCTGTACTCTCAGCAACTATTGGAGATTTGGAACAAGGCAAAGGGCAAGGAACGTGATGCCTTGCTCTGGGGCGATGAGGTTGAATACCTTGTTGTCACATACACCAAAGATAATGAAAAAGTCTACCTCTCCCTCCGCCAGGCCGAGATTCTCAAGGCGCTTGCTACCGACAAGGACCTTGCCAAAGATGGTGGCTGTGTCCCAGCTCTTCAAGATACAGTCTGCAAAAAGTGAGCACTTGAATCCGTATCCCAACCTATCCTCTCTAACAGGCTTTAGATCCAATCCGCTACCCGTCTTTCATCCCGAGTTTGGTCGCTTCATGCTTGAGGCTACTCCCGGCAAACCATGGGGCATTGGCTTCAAGGAATTGCTCGATGTCGAGCCTGACATGAAGCTCCGACGAAAGATTGCCAAGGAGCACATGCTTGAGAGTGAATACCCCATCACCCTCACCACTTATCCTCGCATCGGCTGTCCTGGCCAGTTCACCGATCCCTATTATCCTGTATCCGGGCCCCGATTGCGCTCGCAGTTTGTTCCAGACGAGATTGCCAACCCTCACATCCGTTTCCCCACCCTGGCTGCCAACATCCGCTCTCGTCGCGGCCGCAAGGTTCAGGTCAACGTTCCCATTTACCATGACACCAACACCGCAAACCCGTGGAAGGACCCCACTGTCGACCATGACATGCACAACTGGCCAGAGGATGACGACGTGCGAAATGGTGCTGCTCCTGACAACTTTATCCACATGGACGCCATGGCTTTTGGTATGGGTAGCTGCTGTCTTCAGATTACCTTTCAGTGCAAGAATATCAATGAGGGTCGGTTCCTTTACGACCAGCTTAGCCCTCTCGGTCCCATCATGCTGGCTCTGACCGCAGCCACGCCTCTTTATAAAGGCTTTTTAGCCGGCACTGATGTGCGATGGAACCAAATCAGCCGCGCCGTCGACTGCAGAACACCTGAAGAATTGGGTGAAAAGGTACGTCTTTCAAGCATTTTTTCTAATACTTATTCGACTAGTCACTGACACTGACAAATGCAGCCTCTCGAGAATGATCGATGGAGGATACCAAAGTCACGATATGCATCCAACTCCACCTACATTTCTACAGATCCCAGACTGCGGCACGAATACATGGACCCAGATCTGGTCATCGATCCTAAAATTAAGGAGGAACTCATGGCTGGCGGCATGGACGACCTGCTTGCAACACACTTTGCACATCTCTTTATCCGCGACCCTATCGTCATTTTCGAAGAGGACCTTCAAGAGCTGGACCTCAACAAGACGGACCACTTTGAAAATATTCAGTCGACAAACTGGCAGCACATGCGGTTCAAGCCGCCCCCAGCCGACAACAACATTGGCTGGCGTGTCGAGTTCCGCTCCATGGAGATTCAAGTGACCGACTTTGAAAACGCGGCGTTTTCCGTCTTCATGGTCCTCGTCACCCGTGCCATCCTCTCCTTTGACCTCAATTTCTATATTCCCATCAAGAAAGTCGACGAAAACATGGAACGCGCACACAACATTGACGCCGTTCTCAAAGACAAATTCTACTTCCGCAAGAACCCGTTCCCGAGCCGCCAATCCCGTGCCAACACGGCTGCTCTTGGTGACGAGAGCCGGCCAGGCTCGCGCTACCCTAGCCGACCTGGATCGCCACCCAGCAGTCCAGTAGAGCTCGAATACGACGAAATGACGATTGACGACATCATCAACGGCTCCGCAGACGGCGAGTTCCCCGGTCTCATCCCCATTGTGGAGAGCTACCTTGACAGCGTCAACGTAGACGTTGAGACACGGTGCGAGCTGGCCACGTATCTCAGCCTCATTAGCAAACGTGCAAGCGGTGAGCTTGATACAACAGCACGCTGGATCCGCAACTTTATCGACGCGCATCCAAAATACAAGCACGACAGCGTTGTTGGTGACGATATCAACCACGACCTCATTGGTGCCGTTCTTGCCATTGGCGAGCGGGAGAATGCCGGCCGCAACTTTGCGGGACTTGGCATTCACGGGTTGCCAAAGCTGTTGGGGCGATTCCGTGGCGGCTGTGGACAGATTGAGGACTCACCGGTCATGAATGCCAATGGCATAAATGGGAACAAGGTTAATGGAGACCAGGAGCATGTTATGGAGTCGACAGAAGTCGATGGAGAGGCGGAGGGAAAGAAGAGGAAAAGCGAATATATAGAAGAGCCAGAGGAGCAGGCTACAAGATAGCAGAGAAATTTAGGTGGACATGGGGCTGAATTTTGTAAGTTATTGCATATGAATATGAGATGAGGTATCTAGATCTGATGTTACTGGGCAATTTGACTACGTCTCATTAACATCTGCCTGGTATCAATATGTTGTTTGGCAAAAGTATTGTATTATACATTGGTTTTACGACTACTATAAACGTAAAACTAGTATCAAATGTCTGCCCTGTTCCTTCTTTGCATCTTTTTGACGTTTCTTCTCAGCTCGAATGTTAGAGGCATTGCTCGGTACGGCCGACACGTGTGATACGCACATATACATTAGCTTGGCCAGAGTACACAGTTACACGCACCCGGAAGGAAACGTGGCTAGATCATAATCAATGGACTCGGCTCTCATGAACACATGGCCCTCAAATCCCCTCGTGATAAATACAGCAGCTGTAGAGGACATACTACGAGATATTCCCAAGAATGGCAAGACATTGATGAGACTGGTATTTACAAGCAATATCTGTCCAGAAGGAACGTGAAATGGCCGGGATTGCGCCTTTGTGTCGTCTTCATGATATTTTTATATATATCACAGTTTTTCTTAAGAGTCACGTCGGCAGCACTCCTGTCAATGAAGTTGAGCCATGACAGAGGCAATAGTGACAGTTGAAACAATCAACCTGATTAATCCAACTCCAGAAACTGCACTGACATAAGACGAATAAAACAAGTAAACATAATCAAGTAATTACCTTGACTAATTTCAACATTCGCAAACGGGCATTTAAAATCGTGTTACCCAGCATACCTACCCTATATCCGATGAACAACCCAACAACATGAGCAAGTTCTCATTTTACATATTCGACTACAAAACTACTTCTGCGTTCCCAAAAATAATTCTAGCAATCCAGTACAGGATACCTTGCTATTCACATGACTTGTGAAATCATTCCAACCACCGGGAGGTATTCTACACTTCAAAACAAAAATTACCCCCCAATCTTCCGATCCATCTCTAGGCCAGATCCCAACATCTAAACTGACGAAACAAAGCAAGTATACACCAAAGGACCACTTACAAGTACATATGCTCCAGCAAGCCGACAGTTACCTTCATCAGTTGGTAGGTGCTTTCCGCGGAGAAAGTGCCTTCAGCTAGCTTTCAGTCCACGCATATCATATCGAAACGCTGGGACTCGGAACACATGAAGAAGAGAGGTTGGGTCAATGCAGGCCGGTCACGGGATATCTAGACACTGCAAGGGAGGGGGCTCGGTTTTTCTCTAGTACTGGAACAGATTAATGGCTGGAATACAACTCAAGAAAGCTTGGGTACGTGTCTTGCTGCAATCTACGAGTACTCGTCCATGCTGATGTTCATTGTCCAGTTTAGGCGCCGATCAACGATCGCCGTTGCTGTTGCCTTGGTTCTGACAGAGGCATTTACGTATTGCCGCCCACACTATTGTCAGTGACGATACAGCATAATGGGTCAGCTGCGTCTTCTCATCAAAAATCAAAAGCGTGCCCCGATTCAGACAGTTCCACGATGGCACATTAGGACTGGCCTGAGCTGTCCCTTTCTTCTGGCTATGGACACGCCGCCGTCGTCAACGGAACGGTTGGTCCTTTCTGCATACCACTGTACCAGTGGGCCGGCGTGCATCACCGTCGAGGCTAACAGCAAAATGGTCGCCCGGTCCAAGCCGTCACAGGCCACTCCAAGGCCCCGTCGCAAATCGAAAGTTCGCCGATGTTAAGCACACCAGCGTGTGGGCGGCCATGTGTCATGGCGCAAAGGAACCCCCCTTCCAGCCCCCGGAGCGACCTTTGCGCCAGGCGGCTCGGGCCCCGTAGAAGTCGGATTCCAGAAGGAATGGCAGGGCCACTGCGAGGGGGCAGGAGCCTCTAGCGGGATGCAATACTTCTCCATAGCCCAGTTTTGTCCCGCTTGACGACACAATTGGTGTAAAAAAGAGTTGCTACCGTGGTCTCACGCAACCCACATCTTGAAATCAAGCCAAACGCAAAGGCCAGCTGCAGTGGAGATGCTTTGCTCGTAAGGTGGCAGGAGTCTGTGACATTTTACAGTCACACGCCCACCAAATCTGCAACCCTTGGTGAATAGCTGGGTAGATCGTAATGTACTCCGCAGTTTTTCTGGTAGTCTGGTACTCCGTACACAGTGCATTGATGATACATACACCGCTGATGGATTCAACCCCTGTTGAATCGTAGATATTGGTAAATACCTCCCAATTGTAAAAGGTCGACTGACTCGTTTTATGATGGATCTGGTGGCCGCCGTTCTCGTCTTTCGTTATCCGGGTGAGTTGACTGTGTCAAGGAGGCGGGATATGAGCAGATAGAAAGAAGGCGAGCCAGTGTGCCCAGTTTCCTTTACCACCAAACGGCAACTAATGCATCACCTACAGTATGCAATCTTGACGCTAATTACTCAGCCAAACTAGTGGACCACGTTAGCACGCCTCTACTTCCTCGGATTCTACCTAAATCGTGACAGAAGCGACATCTTTCTTGCATGAAATTGTACCAAATCTGGTGGCCACCGTGGGGAACCCATCTAGAAGTAAAGTTTGCGTCGGCTTCCTGCGGCATCAGTGCAATAAGCCGACATCGCGCCATAGTTAAAGCGTGGAGCCAAGCTCGCGTGCGATGGGGTTCGAATTGCGGGCAACAGCTCGCCATTACCGTACATGATCCATAGTACGTCTAAAACTCCGCCGTACAGTACCTTGCGCTGACACTTTGTACTTACTCATGCTTGGTAGTGGCAGGCTGTTGCAAGATGCAGAAGACGGCAGATCCTACTTGATGCTGGGGAGCCACTTGCTAGGACGCTGAAGCCCTTCGTTAAAACACATTCAGGGTCCGAGGCAACAAAGAAGCAAAAAATAACTCGAAACACATGGCAACCGCCCATGCTGGGTGGCCTGGTGGCCTAATTCTCGCCCTGGCTGACTAGCGCCCCCTTACCCCTTCCATGCGCCCACTGCCTCTGTTAGGCAGGTCACTGAGGAAGCGAGGGCTGCATACGACTGATCATTTCCTCGTCATTGGCATCAGACTGCCAACGCAGCAGATGGGCAGTGATGGAGACTTGCTTAGTGGATCTCGCTTCATTTTCATGTTCGTAATAGATTGTCAAATGGCCCGTTCTTGCCGAGTAGCCAGACCCTGTGCAAAAAATTTGAATGCGAAACTGCACACCCCCCTTGGCCAAGTTTTGGAGCCGGACGTATGGCGGCAGATGCATCGCCTCGCGAACTTGGTGCCAGCACATAGTCCTGGTTGGAGAAATCTCCTTTGTAAAGTACATTTGTGACAAAAATGCGTAGGAAAAAAAAAAAAAAAAGGCCCTTCGTCGAACATGGCGTCACTGCCGTAGCAGTACGCTTAAGCTTGGCCATTCACGCTGCGTGACATGGCAGCACTTGTTTTTGCGAGAGGGCACATGTCTCAGCCTACCAGCGTTTCTTTGGCAGAGATCGGCTACCAGCTGGGATGCGGCGCTTGATGCGGAACCGAGATCTGATCTACAACTTGAGATGCGCCCAAAACATCCCCTTTCCCTGGTGAGCACAGTGGCAGTGCGCTAGCACGAATCAGGATACTAGTCCGCTGGTACGTGGGCTGCTTTGGATGGTGGAGGGGGCGTGTGTTTCTATGGACCAAGCTCCAAAAGCAAGGCCAATTTTTTCTCTGATCAATTGATCGTTAGAGACCGAGACAATTTGGCAGATGGCCATGTGCTTCGTTCCATTTTTCAATCGGAGACTGGAATCCTTCGGTCAGCTAGAACTGCGTGATACGGAGAGCTGGGTGCTGCCCTTTTTGGTGACTTGGATGCGACTGTGTGCGCTGGAAAAATCTGCAGCTGCTGGCGTGTTTTGACCACACTAGTAGGAAAATTCGGCACCGCAGCTTAGAAGACGTTGCGCTACGTGTCATAAACTGGTATTGGATACGTAGAAGCGTAGGTGTCTTGAGCGGTGTTCCGGCTGAGGCTCGTATTTTCCAGACGAGTGTGTCGGTCGTGACATTCGGCAAATCATACCCCTCATTGAAGGCCTGGTGCCGAGGCACATAACGCGTGCAAGAGTTGCTTCACTCACTGTCGAGGCTGGTGAGCTACGGCAACCGAAACAACGCTGCCCAGCCCTACTGGGACCATGGTCGTGGTGGAATGCAATAAGACCGTGATGTGCTAATAAACAGCGGTGCGTTGGGTCTGCTGCAAGACATATTTCAGTAATCAATAGTAATTAAATAATGGGTCCAGAGGCCGAACAGCAGCACGCGAGCCCATCTAAGTCAATCTTGAAGTGCGACACGCCGGCAACATGTGCAGCCTTCCTTTTCATTTCTTTCCTATTGGCAACTTCAAGGGTATTTCTGGTGCCTGCATTGGTCAGAAATGACCAAAACCGGGGAACAAAGTGGAAGGTCTCATTGCCAAGCCATGCATGAACACATTTCTCGAGGAAGCGTGGCTAGTCGCAAGGAAAATGGCCCATATAAACCAATCGTTGGGTCACTTGCAGTGGCTGCATTGGCGTTTTGACGTGGCGGAGCTCCCTCGTGAGCATGTTAGTCTGCGACAAACGCGATGTACGCCGCGACCAAGCAGTAACGAGGCTGTACCATCGAAGGGCCGTGCAAATTGTAAACAAGGGAACAAAACAGCCACGATGCAAATGTTGAGTGATTTGCCATCCCTCCCAGCGGGCGCCGCCGCAAGGGAGCCAAGGGCCCGCTCCGCACCACCCGCCACAACCACCGGAGGAGGAGGGCAATCGAGGCGGTCAAAGCCACCGCTAGACCGAGGTGTGGCTCCCGTGGAAGGCCCTGTGATGGGCGGGCGATACGGACCGGCGAAAGGGATGTACTGGTAAAAACAAAAAAGACGTTTCTGGCGCTGAAGATGGGATCTGCGGGGCGCGACAATGTTCCGGGGCCCCTCGTGCTGCCGCGAGAAATGGCTGAGACATTGTCATGCCCGGTTGGCAACGGCCAATGTTTATTTTTGTTTTGAGCCACCTGATTGTGACTGATGCTCCCACCAAAGTGACTGAACGACAGTGATGAGATCAAACACGTTGCGGCAAAGGATCACAACGTTTTAGCTGACTGCGCAAGGCTTTTTTGCGGGCTATACTCATACATAGAGAGATGGGTGTGGTTGTGGTGGGTACAATGCGAGCTGAGGTTTGCGGGCGGCTGCAGATGCCGGTCAGCAGTTTTCACCGATTGGGTTTCGATTGGCGCGATTTGCTGCGAGTGGATAGGGCAAATCCCAGATTCCGGAGACCAAAAAAACTGCCGCATGCGAGTGATCCAAAGACGACGGTGAAGAAGTCGGATAATGTGCGAGCTACGCTGAGACGGCATTTGAGGCCATAGAAGCCATTGCCTAGGTATTGGACAAAAAGGGAGCCAGCTTTTGCTCCCTACAAACGGCTTCTCTCGAGTGGCACCATGCCGCCAGCTGTCAAACATGTTCGCAGAGGGAAGGAGCCGTTGAGATTCCCCACAGCGAACCTGCCTCTGGTTTCACACACGTGGCTGGCACAAATGGATGCGCTGAGTGCCTTCTCCACTCTCCACTGGGAAACAAGGAAAAATAAGGGCCCAACGGCCGCTACATGCGAGCACTACTGACGCCACCGTCCTCGGGCCGTAGGTCACGGGACGAGCATCTCGTAGCGAATGTCTTTTGAAGTCCTCTGTGGGTAGCGACGAGTGTTAAGTGTGCTTGTTATGCTGGAAATCTGGCGCAACTTCCCTAAACGTGCAAGATTTGTTGCGCTGGAATGGAAAGAGCGTCGGTAGGTAGCTTGGGATGGTGTGGTGTGCGTGTGCAGAGAGATGGCTCCTTACACCGCATCGTGGTCGTACATCCACCATGCCATGTCCCCCATGTGCTTGCGTTGCTTCGGGAAGAACTGTGAATCGGAGACCCCTGAACCGGTCGGCTCATATCGGGTGATGGCATGGTCAACGGAGATGTAAAATTCTAGCTTGGGGCTGAGGAATCCTGCTGGGACCCGTCTTGATCCCTGGCCCTGACAGTGCCAATCGTCAGGAGTTTGAGGCTGGTATCCGAAAGGTTTGCCTTGACGGGACAAGCCTGCATGTCATGGAGACACATACACACACAGTGCTACTGCCCAGTAGCTATGATTTCCTTCATCGGCGGGCCAGGGGATCAAAGGAAGCATCTGCCGAAAAACGGCCAGTGCGTTAATTAATCGATCGTCACCCCAGAGTAACGTTTTTTGACAAATAACTATAGCGACAATCTCATCAACGACCTCGGCCCTCGAGCTTGGCCGCCGACAACCCCGGCCATCGGAGCCAATGTTTTGAAGGGTGTGTGCCCTGTTTCGCTCCGGCCATGCATGCAACGTCCAATTTCTCAGCGTCAGATCTACCCAATCTCAACGTCACACAAGGGGGCGAACCACAAAACATGATCATCACCCCATACACAATACTAAACATTGGTGTATTCCATCGGAACGAGACCTTTCATCACAGTCGCACGAAAAGGTGCGGGGGACAACGATTAACAAGCCACTTTTGGACTATATGGGCGGCTAGCGAACTGCTCTCCACCCAATTCACAACCCCCTCACCTTGTGCAACGAGGACGATGGGTGAGTCGAGATCCGTGCTGCAGCCTGCCTTGTGTTTCTGATGGCGTCGTACAGGGCAATACGTACGCAGCACATCCGCATTACGTACAAAGAAGAAGCAAGAAGGGGACGGGGGCGTGTGCGTTGCGGCGCGCGCCTCTTTGTGTAGCCAAACCTCCCTGCTTTTTCCCTGCCCAACCTTGCTGCGGCGTATGTCCTCGTACCACATAGATGACAGGAGTGGAGCGGTTGTGATGCGTTTTGGGGGCAGCGGGCGATGGCATCGATCACAGGCAACCCGTACACGCGAACGACAAGAAACAGCTTGGCGTTGCACAATATCACGTTCGAGATGTCGCCCGTCGGAACCTGCACGCAGCTACCCGGCTCATCACACTGCCACAAAGACAACTACAAGTCGCACAAGCCCGTCACCGCCATTTATAACATACACACACGCCGTCTCAGGCGAATAAGAAGACGGACGGTATAGGCCTTGACGGTAAAATTGCGACCTGTGCTACTGTGACTGCAAAAGAGGCGGGTACATGTCAAAAATAGACTGCTTTTTACGAATATACTCCTCATTGCTCGACTACGTGGCTTGCTCTCAGCCTGTACATACCATGTGAGCTCATCGCCTCTCGTCCGTCGATGGTGCGTCGTGCGGCGTACGCCCCATCGCCCATCGCAACAGGGCCCATGATACATGGTACGGTAGATTGATGTCCATAACAGAGTTGAGACATACTGATGAACCATTTTTGCAGTGAATATCATGACCTTGGGTATTGGCATTATCATTTCCATTCAAAAGCCTCCTTATTCCCTGAAACCAGACATGACTGGGTAATAACAAAAGCAAATTCGTCGCATGCAAGACGCAGGTAAGGCGTCTTCCCTGCAGATGAATCCAAAGTCGCAAAGGGCGGCCCGGAGCAAATCTACCTGCTAAAGGAGCCTGGTAAAGGAAGAGGCCGGGCTACTTGCTTTAGTGTATGCAAGTCAATTACAAAGTCGCATCCGCAGCGTCTCCAGTGTGGACGACCTCTTCTGAGCCACAACCACAATTCTCCAAGGGTCCTGTCTCTAAAAAGCAAGACCCAAATACAACAGTCGGGAAGAGAGGGGGGAATGCAACGGGACAACGGCATCAGTACAGACAGCGTTGCATCTGACTCTCGCCTATTGAACGACAAAGCATCAAGAAGAGCGGACACAGGCATGCAGATCCAAGCCCTGCTCCAGCGCCCATCTAATCAGTCACATTTTTTACAAAAACTGCAATTTCACGACTTGCAACTGATAGTCGTACAATACAATATAATTTGAGCACAATAGCAAATCTTCCCCCGCCTCCCTGTCCCTTGACAACGTGGAATAATCCAAGACAAGCCAAGTGCCACACACCACACCACACACACATCAATCCCAGCCCCTCCATCCGCTCCCACCAACCAAAGCCGAGCGGCGTCCCTCGGAGGCCAAATATGTAGCCGTAATAGCCGCGGACAAGGATTTTGGTCGCTCATGCCCCCTACCTATCTATGTATGTACCTTGCGCCCCAAATCAAGATCCCAATCGCCGCCACATTACAAGGAAAAACAAGGCCGTTTCGGCTCCATCACGATCCGAACAAATATCGACCGGGGGATTGCGACTGGGCCTGTCCCCCACCACCCCCCATATTAGAAGGGATTTAAAAAAAAAATGACGCTCTTGACTCGCAAGCAAAGGAAGAAGCAGCCTGTTTTTCTACCTTCTATGATTCAATGCACCAGTACGGTCTATACCCCGTAGCCGCACGTACGTGGTATGAAGAGGGTTGCTTGTTTCTAAACATGCATCCGCCGATTACCGAAACCTAAACTCAAACCTGCGCCAGAGCCGAGTCAATCTCTGGAACTGGCTGATGATACCCGTCGCAGCCGCTTTGATTGACTCGACTTTTTTTTTGGAGGAGGGGGGCGGTTTGGGGCCCTAGCCTACTCGTACGTACAGTACTAGCCCCCATGCAAGCCATCATTCCAGTGCGATTGTTATCCTGCAAGCGCATCACTGGCACACCACCACCCACCCCCATCATCGGTTAGCCGTTGAGATTTACGACTACTTTCCATGTTGTCAAGCGAGTCACGCACGAGTCATACCACATACCGTAGTTTACCAAATTTATACTCTTCATGCCAAGTAAAAATCTACCAGTAAGCCTGTCAAATCTCGTGATGCTTTGCCGACTAAATACACCCCCGACTGTGCACAGAAGCTCTTCTTGGCTTTCTTTCTCATCCGTGCCTCATTCTCGGTCCTTGGCCCCCCTCTCAAGGCAGCTATGATTCGTAGATGTGTACTCCGTACGAGTTAGTAGAGGACATTGTAATTTATACGCTACATCATGTCTCACAGCCTGCGAATGCAAGCCCATTGTCCCCCCCTCTCCCCTCTTCTCACCACCACAAAGGCAGGGAAAAGATCAAGGAAAAGCAAGCATACACCCCCACCAAAAAAACAACCACCAACCCTCTCTGAATAATCCCTCTTTTCCAACCTCTTGCCACCGAAATTTAAATCAATTCTCAAACAAAGTCATGTCCAATATAACAACCACATAGTACTAATGTCCCAGCAACACGGTACAGACATGCATGCCTGCATATATTACATTACATTACGACACGTCAACATACTTTGCACACCCTAGAAGAGAGAAAAGGTGAGAGACATGGGAGGAAAAAGCGTCTCTTCTATTAGAATAGATACTTGTACTAAAAAAAAAAAAAAGTGGCACGCAACGTTATTACATCCATACAGAGGGAGACAGAACGGGCAACAAAAGCAAAAAAACAAAACATATCACAGCCCAATCTCATCTCCACCGGGATGCATCTTCCGCCACCCGCGGGCCCGCACGCCATCGCCCGACGGCCATTTCCTTACTCGTGCTTGATGATCGCACTCAGCCGCTGGCGCAAAAAAGGAAAAGGCACTACAAAAAAAGGAGAAGAGACGACTATTATGCGCAGTACTCGTAGAGCGGCTTTGTTGCTCCTTGTAGTCCGTGCACACTGGCGCCACAGCATCTGCGTCGTTGACTTGCAATGACATCTTTGAAAAGCAAAGGCTTGGGAGGAAAAAAAAAGGAACAAAAAAGGAGGGACAAAAACCCTTGAAAAGTAATGAAATGAACAAGGCACTGAGAATGAGAACAAAAAAAAAAGGGTGCGAGACACAGATTTGGCTTCGATGCAACTCTGACACACATTAGTCCTAGTCTCACTATCAATTTATGCCCGTCATCATCTACCAATTCTACTAATGACATCACGTTGGAACGTTACTCAGGGCAAAAATATTCCAAGTAAAACGTTATTTACTATATATCTCTTCTCTGTTTCGGTTTCGCTGGTAAGCGCGTCTAAACAATTCTCATCGCAAAAAGCATGCCTTCCCCAATAATGAAACAGGAAAAGAGTGCCAGATAGGAAGAAATAAAACATCAAAAAGCAAATAGCAGAAGACCCCTGGCTTTTCGCAGGCTACCAGCGTCATCTGCAAATCACAAACATAAAATTCAAAGTTCCGTCCCAAATTGTGCAGTCAAAAACAATAGAAATAAATGTCATGTCAAACGCCAATAATGCCTTGGATCCCTGCCTCCCAAACAGTAAAAGGAAATAATAAGTAGGAAACATGTAAAGCTGGCAAATATGCCTATCCGCCCAAGGTATCTGGTTGTGTGTGAACATACGTCCCATCGCAACGCTCTCTATGTGCTAGGTCCATCGGACCTGGGTATTTTCTTTTTTGATCGTCGGGAGCCGGAAGCCAACGCAAGCCCCCCCGTCTCCGACGATAAACGGTATGCCCTTTTTCTGTCGTTTTGGGCTTTTTTTTTGACGCGTGCCCGGCACCTTGGCCATGCCGTTGAGGGCATTTGCCCAGATACAAGGTGAGCAGGAGGCCTTCCCTATTGAGCGCCATCAAACGTCTGACACCGAGATGTCGGAAGAGCTTCTTGCAAGCAACCCTTTGGTCAACGCCCGCGGCGCCCCTTTTCGTAGTTTTCAGACCTTTTGTTTTTTTTTGAAGTGTTGTATCACCCGTAATGGTTTTGTCTAATTACGCTCCTCCGTCTTGGGCCGGATAGCGCGAGCCTCCAGTTGGCGCTTTCTTTCCAACTTGGCATAGTGAAGACCGCATGCATTGCAAAGGGTGCGAGCTCCATCGGGGCCACGTCTCCATTCGGGTGTGTCAATTCTGTTGCAGCTGTGGCAGCGACCAGGTGGCGCAGCACGCTGAGGTAAGTTAGCCAGATGTCACGGTATAGGAAGCCTCAAAAGGCTACAAAATTTTTCATGGACTTGTACTTACGCCTCGACGTTTCTTGACTTCAGTAACGGGGTAGTGCGGCTTCATACCGTCGCCATACATGGGCACGTCGTGGCTGTGACCATCTTCATAGTGGCCCTTCATCTTGGCTCCTTCACGGGCACGCTCCGACTGAATGGATGCTTGGACAACTTCGCGAACCTGTTCCAAAGATCGCTTGATGTACTCAGCGTTAGCAAGCATCTCGCTGACCTCGCGTTCTGTAGGCAAGCGCTCTGGAATGGGCTGCGACCCTTGTTGTTCTTGGGCAATGCGGCCATACGCTTCGGCAAAGTTGAAAATAGTGCGCGAATGCGAGCCAATCTATAAAGAATGTATTAGAAAAGTGTGTTCTGCATGTCAATTGTGCCCTAGAAAACACTTACTCGGCTGAAGGACTCTTGGTAGCTCCAAGTCTCGAAGTGTCTGTTGGGTACAGGCTCGTACCGGACGCGACCAGCATAGTCGGGAGCCTCGTGAACAGGCCCGCGGCGAGCATCGTAGTGTTCGCGGGGTGAAATGGGGTATCCAGGTAGAGGCATCTGCCCAGGAGGCAGCTGTCCATGTTGGTACGGGTGAGAAGAAGGCGGGGGAGGTTGAGGATATCCGTTTACAGAACGAGGAGGCTCATGGCCGATATGAGGCGAGTGAGGGTCGGGCTTGCCAGGAGGCGTAGGGCGACGGTCGGAGACGGGAGGCAGACCGGGACGACCGTTGAAAGGAGGCCTGGGGGAGTCTGCAAAAGCCGGGATGGCATCTTGTCTGGAGGGGAACGAAGATGGGTGCAGAGGCTGCGGAGACTGCTTGTCGGATTCGGGATACTGGCGAGAGGGAGCAGTAAAAGGTGAGGGAAGACCGCTGCCAGGCTGCTGTTGGTGAGCTGGAGACGGGTATTGTCCAGGACGGGCGCCTGAAATGACTTCTGAAATCGAAGGAAGCGACTGGCGAGCGGGTGCTTCGTTTTCGTCAGAAGCCCGCCGAGGCTCCGAAGACGAGATCATGGCTGAGGGCGTTGGAGTCGATGGGGCTGATGGCGCAGTAGTGCGAGGAGGGTAAGACGATGAGGCGAAAGATGGAGGCGGTTGGTAATGAGAGCTTGGAGTTAGGACAGAAGCAGCTGCCATGCTGGCTTATTGGAGTACCACGAATCGAACTGGTTCTCACGAGAGTTGACAATGTTGGAGGTCAGAGTAGGAAGATGGTGCTGTTGGGGGAAAGGCATGTTAATATGCAAGACGGAGCGCAGAAACGGGCTTGGAGGGGGGCGTGGGAGATGTAGCGCGAAGGAGAAAGAGGAGGGGAGTGTGCGGAGGGGAGTGCGCTACCGTGGAGGGGGTGATGGTAGCGGGAAAGGAAGAGGATTGAAATTCAAAAAAAAAGGTGCTGAGGTGGTACGGGGCGCTACTGACTGGGAGGTGTGTTCGGCAAGAGTGCCCACAAAGGCAGGACCGGCCAACTGGCTATGGAGGGGTGTGGGAGATTGAGTGTGGAAGGTGCGGCGCAGTTTACGGAGCACTCGTTACAGTGGGCGTGTGTAGTGTGCTGTGCTGTGCTGTGCTGGGCAGCAGTACTTACAGGGGGTCGCTAACTGAGTGGGCGATGGCTGGTGGAATGTGCAGGAGCAGGTACACAGTAAGACGGGGCTTGGGCGGGCTCCAGAGTCAAGCCGGGTATGACACGCGCGTGGCAATGGACACGCTAATAAAAGGCGCCAGTGGGAGAAGTGGGCGAGCTGAGAGGGCGAGACGAAGAGGCGAGGGATCTGACGCTACTCATTAGGGCCGTCGATAGAATCTGACTTGGCGGCAGGCTAAAAGGACGCGCTCGTGGGAACCTTGGCCAGCCCGCCACTTTTCCCTCGCTGGCTTCTTGTGCTTGGTAGAGTGGCCCAGTGACCCAGCTTTTTTTTTTTTTTTTTTTTTTTTTGAGAGATGGAAGAACCGGGGGGGGGACGAGACTTAGATTTTTGCGGAACAGTGCTTCTCCATCGGGGCCAGCGTTCAGCGGGTGTTGTGGCAATGGTTTCCCTCTGGAGTCCCGTCAATAGGATTGCAAAATGTAGTCGGAAAGCGAGCGTGGTGTAGCTTATTTGTCTACGGAGACGACTTTGCCTATGAGATATCTGCATCGAGCGCCCTAAGGCCTAATAAATCGGCACCGCACGCCAGGCAGCGCCCTTGAAACCAACCCGGGCGCTAAAACGAGAGAGAGAGAGAATCTCGTAAAAATTAGGGGGCACTGTGTGGGCTGTCGATGTGCGGGCCAGCGACCAGAAGAAAAAGAACGGGGCACCGGTTTAGGATGAATCGCGCACTCCACCGGCAGGCAATTCTGACGGCCAATTTTGATCAGGTGCTCTGTGGTTGAGTCTTGCCTACTATGTACCTACCTTAGCAGTGGACTGTGCGACGCTACCAAGGGCACCTGGCGGAAGGTTATTTGTAACAGATATTGAACGCAATCTTTGCCAGGCCGAGGCGAGCAAAGCGAATCTCTGGGATGTAAAAGCCGACGACCAAGGTGCTTGTGTAAGGGGTGGACGAATGGGCGAATTGCAGGGCGCTTCTGGTCCTTTACAAACTGCGAGTACGAGGAACAGCACTACCAGCTAAATGACTACCACATACCCAGCATGTACGTAGGTAGCTGGAGGAGGGGGCGTGCCATTGTCGTCTGAGCAAGATCTAGCAACGATAAAGGGTCATTCAACGTCATCCTCTGCAGCGCTGTGTTGGTGGCGTCCACCCTTTCAGAACTGAACCAAGCCAACAGAGCGAGAATGGCAAAGTGGCTTGGAGAGCAGTAGAGCGTGGCTACAGACTGAGAAGCTACGGGCATATGAGAATAGGAACCGATGATAGCTCAGACAATAGAGATGCACCCATGTAGCCCTGTGCAGCCTCTCTAGGCACCATGATACATTTGCGTAGAGAAGAGTTTACACAAGCACCTTTATACGCATCGCCACCGTCGCCAGCCATGGCGTGAAGCACTTACCGACAATACACATGGCGGCCTGCGCCACGCACAACGGCTCTTGTTACGGGTTCCTACCACACCGCCCTGGAAGCTATGCAACGGGTAGAAGGAGAAAGTCTTCACCATGAATGCAGCAGCAGGCTCTCAGGCGTCAGAGAAGGGGGGAGGGGAGTGAGTATAGATCGACCAAGATTTACCCTCTCGGAGACCGTTAGTGGTCATCTCTTCTGCAACCTGGAGAGCGATTTATGGGTTGCAATGGCCGAGATTATTCTGCTGCGATTGGTGCGGCTGCTTACCAATCCGGACTCCCGTTTGGTTGTTCGCATTTGGCATTTCCGAGAATAGCACAACCACTGCCACCACCACCACCGTCGCTCCCACCAACACTAGTTACCACAAGCTGAGTCTCAGGTGCGCCCTACGCCATCTTCCGCGCAACTGTAAACATGCGCAAAAGCGTTAACAGGCTGAGGGCTGGAGAGTTAGTTGCAGCGGCTACATTGGTGCGCCGGTGCGCTGTAATTGCTGCGTTTCCGCGCTCCGGTCCCCCTGCAACCAGATGGCACATCGCCAAGGCTTGCCCGTGGGAAGGGCGCTGTCACTGCTGGGAGGTGCCAAAGTTACCATATGTGGATGCTGACAATGGCGTGCGAGCATACTCATAGGAGACTGATCGGGACAGGGGCGCCAGACGGGCACAGACGAGAGATGACGAGAGAGCAAAAGAGAACTCACCGGAGGGACAGTACCTCCAATCTCCCATCTTCTAGGTACCAGATATCTTTTCTCTATCGCCGTCTTTTTGACAGTTACCCTCATCTGATGCTCATCGCAACCCCCGACCTAATCTCGTTTCCAACATATAGATCCGCCTAAAGCTCAGGATGGACATTCCCAGCGAGTACTTGGTATGTACTCGAGTATTCGCATCAACATCCTCACTGATGTATTATTAGCCTGCAGACACACAATCAGGCAACAAGTCCGGCGCCAATATCCATGTATCCGCGGTGCTGGATTCCCTTCAACCGTCGTTTTACTTCGGTTAAACCGCACACCTCCCCTGATCATGACACCCTAGCCAGCTGTCTCTCACAGCAGGCCAGGCCGCAGCCGACCTCGCAACCACCACCACCATCATCTCTCTCGCATCGACAGCCCCAGCTCCAATGGCATCGATAGGCCCCTCACCCCCTTCTCGAAGGACTCGGCGGAGCGTTTAGCCTGCGCACTAGGGCGCTTGTAAAATTGGCACCTGGCTCGTCCTTGGCCCCGAGGGCTAGAGCCTTTTCCTCGCCTCCTAGTCTGGTCCAGTCCGTCGTTTCCCGCTTGCCTGATTCCGCATGGCTCGTTTCTGGCTACAGAAAGAGGTCCAATCTCCTCTCGTCTGCCACTACCTTACGGGTTAATACCCTTTCAAGCTCGTCAAGCTCGTCCATGGCCACGACTACGAGTACAGCTCGCTCATAGCTTCCTGGTTGCAATGCAGCGAAAAGGAGGGGGGCGTGGAATGGGAAACCGACTGTTGCTTATCCATCCATCATCTTGCTCCGTAATCAAGTAATCTACGATGCTTGTCCGGCCACGCGACGCGCAGTGGAGATCAGAGCCCACTGTTGAGCTGATGCCCATTGTTTCGCGCCATTCAAGCCCCAGCAGAGGAAAAGTCTACGAGTACGATGGCTCTCACAATCTGCCCATCTCACTAACTCGTACACGGAGAATCCGCATCATTTCCTCACCAGGCGCACATCCTTGCCCCCCAGCGAACCCCATTTTTCTGCTTCAACTAACAGTTCTTCCTTCGTATGAGCTTCTAGTCTCTACGATACGGTCGCAAAATGGAACACGGTGCGGGTACATGTTCCGTGGGCCCCAGAGATTCGCTATCCACCGTCGCATCGAAGCCATTGCAGCATGGCACGAAGCGTAAGCATCGTTCCATCGACCATCGTGAACTCCATTTTGGGGCTCCCAGTGAGTCAGGTACGCTTTCAGCCTTCGCCGCCGAGTCTCTCGCCCCCCCTTTTGGGGCCTTTTGGGGGATGGTTGCCAAACTGTGACAGTCAGGCCCACTGCCACGGCAAACTCTATCGAGATACTCCCCAACCAGCAACGCATGAACGCAGTGGCCTATTACTAGAAATCAGAAATGACACCAGCCTCGCAGCAAAACTATTTGTACAGGCAGGGAGACTCAGCAAACCTAATGCAATTCGAAAGAGTGGGTGTAGAGCTAATTTCTGCTCATGCGCACTTCCCATGCTTTTTAATGCCTCGCACCAAACAGTTCGGCCTCAGCTTGGTGGCAGACGAGGCACCAACAGAAACAGCCACACTGAGCAAATCAGGCCGACCTGGCGACATCCGTTGGGGGAGTGAGATGGGTGGACAATCGCTCGTTTTCCCGCGGGGTCCCCTTGTGTCGACATCAATCTACATGTTGCAGTCCCTCACCAACAGAATTTGTCGTAATACAATGGAACCTGAGCTCCTGGACGCAACGGTCAGCTGGTCAGCAAAACGACTGAAATCGAGGCTGTCCAAGCCATGCAGCAAGGCGATGGAGCCGTCGGCCATCTACTTCTTTTGGATGTGTCATTATTATCTTTTACCGCACAACGCCGCAAACCGCCTCGACCCAACACCCCCAACGCCACCGAGCCCCAGAGGAACCCCGAAGCCCCAAAAGGCCCGGCCAAGCCAGAGCCCAAGTCGTAAGCCTCAGCTGGAACAGACAGCCTCGCCGAGCACCACATTTGGCGCAGCACACTGTGCAGAAGAAGGGGTAGGGCACCGAATCTCTTGCAATCTGACGACGGGGATCCAATTTAAGGCCCACCAACAAGACTCCGGCCAGGCGGACCCAGGCTTCTTTTCTCTGCATCCTGTGATGCGATGTGTTCTGCACGAGTGGGGAAAGCGTCGCTATCGGCGCCCTCTTACCCTTACCCCTTCCTTGCAACAGCTCCAACGCTCCCCATCCTGGAAAATGTCTTCGCCTTGGCTGTCGTACTCGTCACGGCAAATGTCCCGAGGGATTGGCTGAGCTGCAAATTGGCGAGTGTATACAAACATGAACAGCATGGACAATCGTAGGTTTAAGGGCATGATAACACCCACAAAGGGACTGGCAATCACTACACGCTTCAGGGCTCAAGCATCGTGAAATGTGCTACAACTCTTGGTGCCTCCCAGGTGCTTGCAACTGTCCCGCAAGACTAGCCTCTGCCGAGGAACAGAGAATCAGTAGGCTAGGAGCTCTTCGGCGCACGTTGGGATAAGCCACGTTCTAATGTGCTGCTGGGAGTTGGGACTTTTGCGATACAACTCGGCGCTCCTAAGAGTAGACATCGTGTTATTTGCTCTGCACAATGTACAAACGACACGCTTTCTCAGTCGCAGCCTCATACACATCTCGCGGACTCTGTGAGGACAGTCTCATCTCAGCACCCCACGCCAGAGCCAATCGCCATCTCGGCGTTAAGCCCGAGGGAAAATCTCGTAGTCTGCAGCGATTTGAAACCGCGCCAATGTCATCAGTCTATGGTCTGACGCGCACGGGTACATCCCTTTAAGCTCACCACATAAAAAGCAAAGGCACACAGGGAAGGAAGGGTCATATGGATGACTCGCGTGTGTTGGCCTGCCCACATCGGTCGTATCGTATCGGCGACGAGATGCAAGGGAGCAGCGTCTGCGAGCGTCTGCATGTGCATCTGCATCGACATCTCAAGCTCCATCTGCAATGGCGCGTCAGTGCTGGAAAAACCCTCGCGCTAGCAGTGCGAGCTGCAGTAGTATTCATGCAACTCGGGCGGCCGGCCATACGATTGCACGCACATCATTACTACGCGCTGTGCCATTACGCACTAGCCTTGCTGCACGTTCTGTCAGGTGAGTGGTGTGTTGGCACCTAGGGGACGTGTCGCAAAACGTCTTGGAGGGGCGTTTGCGACAGCAAAAGGCGGCTAGTCGATGCAATCCAAGACAGAATCGGACCGTAGTCTTCATCGCGAATCGTCCACTGTCCATCGACTTTCCCAATCTAGCGACGTGGTTGGTCGACTATTATATTAAGAGGCACGCATCGACGCTATGTCATCGCGTCATGGCGCAATAGCGCATACATGCAAAAGGGTCAATATCTACAAACACCTTGCCTGGCAACTCGCACGTCCAAACACACACACACACACACACACACACACACACACCCCGCGTTGTATCCGCCACCAATATCGCTTGTGCAGTCTCATCTTCATGGTGCGTGTCCATCTGTGGGCAAAGGGAATGGCGCCCCTCCCTCCATCCTACGCGGCGCGATTAATAACGATGGCGGCGGGCGCTTTTGTTCGAGCACGCTCTTCCAAAAATGACTCTTGTGATTCGTGCCACCCTTGCAAAGACATAACCAGCGGCCACAAGCAATCTCTTTCCGCATTGGTTGCCTTTGCTATACCAGAGAAGAAACACAGCAACCACCCGTAGCCACCCACGCGCTCGTATCTACGAACAGATAGAAGGTTGACCGCCTCTCTCTCGTCATTCCATGGGTTGTGGGGGACATCGAGATTGGTGGCACAAGGCACATCGGAGCCGTCAACCAACGTCTGAGCAAAAAATGGACCACTGAGCGTGGTACAGATTCGCCGTAACAGCTACTTATGGCTCGACAGCGGGAGCTCACAGTGATACGCGTACTATCGCAGTAATTTGCAGCTTTGCGGGCGCCATCCTGTTCGCGTTGCTGTCATAATCGGCTAATGACTCCATTCTCGTAAGCCGTCCGGTCAGCGCTCGAGAACACATCACCTGGCCTACTAGCTAATCGGCTAGGCAATCCTGGATCGGAATGGACACACCCCTCAAGTCTTGGCCCCCATTGAAACCTTCCAGAACTGGCTGCCTTTTGCGCTGCCACCCTCCCATTTTCTCCCGCTGGCCCTTCTACTCCCTCGGCTACGCGAGATGCTTGGTTCTTTTGTGTGTATATTATTAGGTTTTGTGCTGCGTGGGTCAACATCTACCCCGTATATCGCAAACATGGTGCCAAGGGGAAGAGGGAGAAAAGTCTGCGACTCGGATACACAATTTACACTTTTGTCCCCGATCGCCTAAAACCCTCTTGGCATACGTGAGCCAAAAAGTTCCGCCAGGTTTCGGTTTGCGAGATATTGCCTGCCGCAACCGGCCGCTGCCGCAGCGCAAAGCCAGACTAGTGATGTCTTTGTACGTAAACTGCATCCCATCTTCTTTAGTATTGGCGCAATCGACCTACCACGTGTCTGCTAAATGACCTGGGCGATTTTGCCCGCTCTCTGCGATACGGGACGGCGCAATCGGCCCATCCCAGCGCTCGATTCCTTGGGGGTTTTTTTTTTTTTGTGTCTTTCTTCCCTCCTGTCAGCTAACCCCCGTAAGCGATGCCGATCACGATCAGCGTTCGCGGGATGTGGTGCTGTGCTGGATCCGACGGCAAAACAAGTTGCCTGCCGCAAGTCTGTTGTAACTATCAATGCCAACATCTAATTAGTACATTTACGTATGTACATAGTACCCGTAGGTGCGCGTTTACGTGAGTGGCCGCGGAAGGCTGCAGCTCGGTGTACGAGAAGCCAGTGTCGAAAGGTTTTGTCATCGTGGATTTGCCTTAGATCCGACTGTGGGAACGGCTCACAGTTACATCGCCAGAAGAATGGCGAGCGCAGTATTGTGCCCTCTTTGGCCATTTCCAATCTCAGCGGTTTGCGCCTTACTTGTAACTCTGTGCGTTCGCCGTACATCATGGCGTCATGACTGGGGCCTTCTTGTATAATTTTACGTACTTTGTACAACGCGGGCGGCAATGCGGTACTTGGTGGCAAGTGCCGGATCGTGCGCGCTTGATTCAGGATTGTGAAACCTCTTGTGATGCTGTATATTTATATCCAGTGAAGCTATTCGGGGAAACATGGCTCGTCGTATACTTTAAAGACATGTTCTCTCTCTCTCTCTCTCTCTCTTTTGGTCAACTACAGACAGTTGTGCACCGAGAGAGCCTGCAATATGCTCTCCGGTACGCGGTAACTGCAGTAAGCATGATCCCTATTGTTCTCGCCGCCCTAGCTGGCCAAGCCATGGCCAAGACCTTTCAGGGTGCCCTGACTGGATACTACAACGGCATCGACACCATCGGCGACTCAGGCACCACTGCGCACTTCAAGTAAGTTGCGATAGGCTTCAAGCCTACACGCCTTCCACAAAGGCTTGATAAATTTAATAACTGACTGCACTTTCCCAAAAGAAAAAGAGGGGCGTCGAAGTCAACTGCGTCGGCGGCGACAAGGAGAAGCTCTGCGAAGCCGACGACTCGGGCATCACCTGCGCCGGTGACAAAGCCCAGGGCATCGATTGCGACGGGTGTAAAATTATGTCGTTGAGAAAAAAAAATTTGAAAAAAAAAAAAAAACCACCAATTTATTCTATACTTTCTTTGCTGTTAATCATATCCATAATGTGTTATTAGCAAATGCTCGTGTCGTCTTTTTGGTGGGATACGTACTCGTGTAGCTTAGTATTTGACGACTGGGTTACTCAATCGGGATAGCCCAGCCGCCGCCTGTTCCGTGGTGCCCGTATTGACGCACAGAGCTGGAATCCCGAGGCCAGCTTTGTAGAGAGATTCAATTACTATAATTTTGCTGCGGGCAGACGAGTTACTTTGCATCATTTCCTTGTAGTTTTTGGCAATGTTGAATGCCGATGGCTAACGACATAATTTTTCTGTGATTTAATTGATTTAGTTTGGGGTTTTGTCACTGTTGTCAACTGGTTCCCTCATTATTATTACTACCTGGTTTGAGTCAAACGTTTCGCCAACATGTCAGCTGCGAGGCACTCCCAGCACACAAAAGATACCAACACACCCCTATGAGTACTGCAACAACGGCAGGACGGGGCTACAATCGGCTGCAATCGCTGTGAGTTGCCAAACACGGTGGGTATCGACGCCTGATCGGCCTTGACCAGGCCAGACCGGCCATCTCGAGTATTACGAGTACTACGCGACCTTCTCCTTGCGGAATAGAGCCCTTTCCTACACACGTGGCAAAGAGGGGGCTTCCAGAAAACGATCCGTCAACAGCACCGACTTGACCGGCCCGCACTGTGTATCGAAAGAACGCTCCTCGACCCAACGAACAACCCGATCCCCTCCGCTGAGGCTGTGATTGAGAGGGTGGGAAGGAGTACGTACACAATGACGATACCGGGTCCAACGCCGCAAACGTAAAATTTGGGATGGGCACGCCCTTTGATGAGTGTGGGCTGCTTCGGTTGTTGATGGGGGGGCTTGGTAAGGGCTGTTGGCGGGACCTCTTGGCATGGTTGGGCGGATATGTAGCAATATGGCATCTGCCGTGCCGGGTTCGGGGTTTTTGTTCAAAGCGATTGAGCTATTGTTTCATCATCTTGTATATCGCTAGTCAGTGGCTTTTTTTGTGAATCACGCAACTGTCGACGGCCTATGAGGGGCAATGACGGGAGGTAAGTACTATGTAACTTCAGGATATGGCGGGTTGTAGTAGTAAGTTGCGACATCTCTTGTCTTCTGTTGAGAGCCAGGCTTGCTGCATTTCCTGTGCCTCTCGAATCGGAAAAGACCAACGAAAGCGTACTGGTTTTTGTAAGCCAGTCCTTCATCTTTCGAAAAAACCCATGCCGTCTCATGTACAGTGTCATAAGCCACAAATGCTGGGATGAGTTCGTGGGCGCTTTTGCATACATATAAACTACACAATACCTTGTTCATTGGCAGTAGTAGCCACGGTCGCATGTTCATGCTCGTACACGTCGTACTCGTAAGAAGCGGACATGCGGGCCAATGTGCCGCCGCGCGGAGCGGTTGAGATCATGGCCGTTCCAACCGGTTGCTGCCACTTCACTGGGTCACCGGCCCGATCTACCATGTTTTTGTGCCCCGGCGCCGCGTTCCAAGATGGCTGGTAATAATAGTCCTTTGGCTGGAAGGCGCTGGTCGAGTGCATGCAACGCAGCTTATCTTTCGGTGCTTCTGAGGCTGAAATGATGCACCCCATTCGCACTTCCACGCACTTTCCACCATGCCGAGGCCGGCGAGACTCATCAGCCTGGCAAACTGCCTGGCGATTCTTTTCCGCGGCGATTTGCCTCTGTTGTAATGTCACATCCAGTGCTACATACAGACCCCTTGACACGGGAACGGCAAATGCCGCGGTGGTGGTCCTGTCATGACAACTATGTGCGTATAACTCCCTGACAATGTAAAAGCACCAAGAGGTAAGAACAGCGGGAAAAGGGAGCCCGATTTGCAAATGGTGAAAAGCTAGTACGTCGCAAGAGAAGTCGGGAGATGGCTATTATGATGAGTACGGAGTACATATGATTGAATCTACTCCGTACTTCCTTGAACAGCCTCTGCAATGTACCTTGGTGCTGTCTGTAAACTGCAAACACCGAATGATGCGACTTGGTCGGAAACGCCGAAATTATGTCGAAGAGAATGCGGAGCTTAGAACGACTAATTTGCGGAGACTGGCCACGAGCTGTGGAAGCCTTGTCAACAGAGGTGAATGCAGAATGGCAGGGGTGGGATGGGATAGAGATCCGCAACGTCACGACGCTAGATGCACAGTGTCAAAACCGCAACAGGCACACGGCGCGGCAGTGCGAAATTTACGATGGATGGTTCTTCTCCGGAGCCGCAAGCGGGTGTGCCAGATCAATGGACGAGGGAAACGATAGCCATGTGCAGGGGAGGCAAGAGGTGTGAGAGATGGGCGGAGAGTGGGGGACGATTGGCGGAGTGGAACGTGAAGGGGAGGGGTGCGCGGTTAAACATCTGTACGGACTACTAACTCGTATGTACGACGTGCTGCACTGAGCAGGGAAGGCGCTCAGCAGGGAGTGGCCTGCACGCCATGGACGCCACCGCAGTGGTCTCTTCAAGGTTCTCTGACAGGAAGGTGCAGTTGCTCTTGCAGCAGGTTGGCCCCATCTGGCCAGCAAAGTCGTCACCCACCCACCACCCCTCGCATGGTCTGCGTGGCCCGCATTCTCACCCTTCACCACCAACATCGCTTCGTCGACAACCGCTGCCCCAAGTCCTCTTCCACAGGTGCCAATGGTGGGGCAGAACATCCGATCGCCCTGATCGCGCTGCGATGCCAGATCGTTTTGTCCCAACAAAACTTTGAGACCCAGTCGGCGAAGGCAGTACTTGGTGGCAGGTGGGCTCCTGTGCAAAATGCAAAGTACCTCTTGCACTCTTCCAGCCATGGTGCCATACGGATGACAGCAGGTCGTCCGACAACCCGATTTCTAGTCACCAAGGGGAAGTCCTCATAAAGACATCCGCTAGCAGTAATGAGCACGGGACAAAAATTGCAGCCCATGTGCCCCCTTCCCCGAGCACAGAGCATTTTGACACCGCATGAGCGGGCGCTCTTGATGGCCATTTTTGTCCACAATATAACCCAGGCCTCCCCAGCGTCAATATTCTCGCAGCCGTTCAAATAGTTATCATGCGACCGGCGAATACTACGAGTACCAGCGAGGACAAAAAAATGAAGGTGTTTACACGCTATGCATACCCAATTTTGTCGCCTGGTTTCCACGCCCCCCTTGAAACACGGCGATTGCTATTCAGAGTCCTGTCATTCTTTGAATAAGCCAATTTTGTGGCGGCAGGGAGTCGCCCAACTGGCACCAACCTGCTCAATCGCAGCCTTGTTAGCTGGTCACAGGTGGCTGGATTGCTGACAGCCAAACCAGCCAGCGGCGTGGCAGTGGGGAGCTTTATTAGCCGCCTTTCAAGAACGGCGATTTCCAGGATCAAACCCCCCACCAATCCGCTCCAGTCCTCCTGGCCGGGTACTGCACCCAGGCTGCAGAAATGTGTCGGGACAAAGGTCCGCTGGCGGCGTCGGCTGTCGTCCCGTCGCGACGCTGTACTGTTGGTCGTTTGGCATCTGGCATCGATTCCTTGGATGGATACTTGGGGGCTCCAATGGCCACCTGACAGCACAATCTGGGCTCACAGGGACGGGTATTTGCGTGAATATAGATTCCTAGAATTCAAACGCTCTCCCAGCTCTGATCCTCTAAGCCTGTCAGCAAAGACCACCCGGCAGTTACAGAGCAGCGCTGGCGAAAGTCGGGCTAGTGGACATGAACAGCTTGTCAGCTGCCGCCTGTCACAATAAGACCATCCGACAGGGTACATATTCGTACAGGCGTTCCATAGTGGACGATAAAGACTTACGGGGCAGGACTAAGCGGTCATCACTCGGGGTCCGAAGGTTAGCGATAGCCGTGGGTGGTGATACGATGCCCGTTTCCCGTGACAAGATCCGGGTATCCATGTACGAACGCGTGGCCTTCAGACTCAATGCTAGACACGGCGCTCTATAATTTGCTATACATCATTCAATGTTGCGTCTAAAACTGCGAATTTAACCGTCTTGTCGTATAATTGTCTGCCCCGACAGATCGAGGATCCGGCAGTGACACTGGGGCTTTGGACGGAGCATCGTCTACAACGCCTACTCGCAACGAAGTGGCAGCCCCAGCTGAGAACATTTTGGGCCAGCCACCGCTCGTTCGGATAAGCCCAAGCCACTCTGAGGGATCTGATGGGGACGGAATACGCTCACACCCCAGCCATTGCCTTTATTACGATTCCCTGGGCGTCATTCAACCATACCGTCGGCACACTACGGTCTTCCACCTCCGGTGGCTTCCGCAAAAGACACCGCCAAATTGTACTTCGAAATTGCCCGAAGCGTTATGAGCTCTTTATACGAAACTGTCTACCACACGCCCCCCTCAGAAGCATTGGCTGACACGAAAAAGGCTCAGAATACGGGGTCCAGTGTCATTCCGGGATACACAATGGGCTCCGAACTCGGTGCCCACGGCCTGTCAATCAGTGGTGATTTTCCCACGCCAATATCCTGATGCGATGCACGTCGCGGCACGTCATGATTAGGAGGTTTACGTGCGCATCAAAGCTGGAAGATGCAGGGTATTCCGGTGCCTACTGCTCTTCTGTTTCTTACGGCCAAGGTAGCAACGACTGAAGCGCCGCTTTCTAGTCGCCATTCATAGACAAATGCGGGCATCTGATTACCCGTCTTCGTCTAGCCAATACGAAATGAAATACCCCGTACGGTAGTCTCAAAGCGCACCCTGTGGGCGCTAGAGCTGTATCATGGAGTAACCGCTATTCTTTACACTGCAGTGCTCCAATCCGAACTTTTCAGCAAAACAAGGAAAACAGCAGCAAGACATTTATGCTACATCTTGAAATGTGCTCTTGACGACTTTAGCGGCGGTCAAAGGACTATCACGGTGATAATCTACAGTATGCAACAGGCATCTTTCCGGTACGGCACGCTCGTCAGGACTTGGGGTTTTGGTACCAGATCATCCTCGTGGTCGCCTAGATCTAGCGGAGGCGCATCGCTCTGCTAACACGGGGGTTGGACGGAGGCAGCCCGCTCCTGTAAAAAATTCCTCCAATCAGGTTAACCAGAGTAAACGTGCGACAAGGCATGGTGCTGCATCGTGAGATTGCCAGCCCACAGAGAGTCTCGTGGCTGCTCCGTGCATGCGACGGCAAGACAGCGGTCGGTCTTGCAAGGGTCGATCGCCGGCACAAATTTGAGCGGGCGACTTTAAGGATGCTGCAGGCCCTGCCCCGTGGGGCCTCTCATTCACTTGGCTCCGATTCCTTCTGAAGATTACAGAGGGCAGGGTCTTGTTTCATGTTTTTTTCGTTCCGAGTCTTAGCTCCTGGAGAGGCGTCCGAAAGATCGACACGGATGTCGCTAACATGACATTCTCGGCAATTGTAATCTGACAAAAATGTTTTGGACGTGCACGAGTCTTGGCTTTGGGCAATGACGCCGGTGTAGCGAGTGGGAGAGACGCATGAGAGATTTCCCTCTTGCCGACCAGTAACATTTTAACGCCGGCATAATCATGCAGATTGGTGGTGTCAACTAGATGTTGGCGGATACTGAATCTGACACTCCACGATGCAGACGGTCACAGGGCCAATGTCGCCGCCAATTGGGTCAGGCCAACCACGTTGACAACAAATTGTCTCGCCCCCGCTGACCAGTGATGTCTTGGGTCGCCCACCACATTTACAACGAGCTTATGTAGTCATAATTGCAGGTATAGCCGATTGGAGGCGGCGGTGTCATCCTCGCATAAGGGCGGCGGCCTTCTATCGAGCGCTAATCGACGCGAGCACACTCCCGTTTCTTCCGCCAGCCGCGGCAACCCAACTTCCCTTCTGCGTCTAAGGCTACCGTACCCGCTGCTCGCAATCGGTATTTTGTTTCGGCAGCAGTCCACTGATGGAAATCCCATGCAAAAAGTGAGCAGGGCAGGAAGTGCTGCACAGTGTAGTCCGTACCATGATGGTGGCTGCTAATTTGGGCATTCTATCTACACACCTCAGCACGCGTCAGGCAATTCGGAACTGGGGGTTGGTCCACGACACATTCACGCATCGTTGCGGCCCCGATTTCAAGATGGGATGGTGCTGAGCACACGCCTACTCGTATGTGCCATGTTTTCATCGAGAAACTTAAAATGCCCCGGTGTTGGGGTGCAACTAGTGCTTGTAAGAGGTTCGTGTTCGAGACGATACTCGGCGTAAGCAGCAAGGGTTTAGAATACTATTACCCTGGTAACTGAAGCAGCACGCGTAATCCGTTTGAAAGCATCTGGGGTGCAACCACAAAACTAGACGCAAATATCTGCCTAACGGTTTTCTGGATTCATGTGAAGTACTTCATTGCTTTGCTGCGAAAGCGTGGCGTGCTCCTGGTTAGCCGGCTTGATATTCTACTTTCAGTCTTACAAGAAGCAACTTGGTTGACATAAACGAAAGAAACTGATGTCACGACTCATCTTGGCCTTCAGCGTTAGTCGTCACAACCCTGGTGTGCTGGCCCGTGAAAGAAAACGGTCTTGATAGCCGCGTGTTGTCATTTACTATCTGCACATCCTCCTGAACCCAAGGCTTATTACGTCTTGGACGAGGCTGGAGACGCAATTTGGGTGGCACTTGGCACGCAGCCCGACCGGCGACATTCGTTATAAGTTACCGCCCATAGTTGCATCATGGGTGTGCTCTTTTGCAACAGGATGCTGGTTCGTCCTTGCCATAGACATGCTTCTGTCACTCTTGTTCATCTGGAAAGGAATAGCGCCTATCCGGTGCGATGCTTTGTCAACTTATGACACTCGGAGAGGCTATAAGAAAACCATAACATTCATCGGAAGATGTCCGTGGGACAATTGGAGCATGCTGACTGACAGGGCCGCCTGTAAACGCCACAACAACGTCACGGAGGAATTCTCGACAATAACTACCGATTGAGGTCAAGTTTCAAAATGCACGAGACACGGGCAGCTCCCCTTAGCGGTAAGCCCGGACAAATCAAGATGATTCTTTTTCGATAGACTCCGCCACTCTCTAAGCCAACTTTTTAGTGCGATGTTTGATGTTTCTTAAACCACAAACCCCATGATAGTGAAGCTGGGCTTCGTCTGTTGAGCACCATAAACTGCATTCACAGCACGTTGCCAAGGGGCGCAGACAAAGTAGCTGGCATATAATGCATGAGACTGTCATCAGAGCATCGGCAGATGGAGAGCGCCAGTGCTATTTGGTCGGCCAGCGGCAATCCGCACCCTACAGGGACAACCCAAGGGCCATGCTTGAGCTCCCCCTGCCTTTGGTCTAACATTATCTATCAATGAACTGGAGGTTAGACACTCGTGCCACCCCAAAATAGTGGCTAAATGTCGCCTGGCTCTCAGCTAAAGCCAACGTCACAGCGTACTGGTGCCAACACTCAAGGCTCCTATCACGCTAAAAGCTAGGCACTGTGCTCGTATGTCGTACATTACGACGCCACTGAGGAATGGCATAGTCAAGTGAGGCCATCAATTACCGGGATATCTCCGCGTGTCTATTTCAACCTCGTTTATAGTCATCTCTCTGCCATAATTCGTTTACTAGGGGTGCCACGTTGAGGCTGCGCCGAGCCTGGCTGAGACAGAATACCACAAGGCTTCGTGGCGTATACTCTAGGATGTCAGGAGTACGAGCCAAACGAAAATGGCTGCAGAGTATAAGTCTTGTCACTGGAGAAAAACAAGATTTCATACGCACAACAAGGCTCTACAGGGGTTCTCCGGATTCTAACGCATCCGAGACAAGACACTGGGTAAAAAGTGAACGAACTCAGGCTTAAGGGCGGATAATGCCAGGACGCGGAAACGGGTGCAAGAAGCCAGGTTTTGCCTCGGGTGTCACAATTGTCTCTGTCGTCACAGATGCAGCAGTGCTATTTGCATCAACGTCCCTGCAGCACGAGGGCCTTGGCCGAGACAAATGTACGTACCGTCAATGTTTTGCGACAGTCAAAACAAACCCCCATGATTAGATCTGCCGATTTGCTAGTCCAAATCCCGACTTACGCGAGATGGGTTTGTTTCGCCTTTATATTACATCGTGGGTTTCACAACAAATCACACGCCCGGCCGGGTGAAGAAACAGCCATGTCGTCGACTAACGTGCAGAACAGCCTAGTGGCTCGCCGGATACCACTCAGTTCGTGCCCCGGAGAAATGCGCGGAGATGGCGCGCTTTCATCCCTTTCACTTACACGCCCACACACGTCCGTGCCTGGCAAAGTTAGATCTGCCGTAAGAGATGAGTCTGGGTGATTACAGAGACACTCGCAACGTCCTCTACGCCAAATGCTACACCTGGATCCTCTTTTGGCCTGGTTGTGCGGCGCAGCAAGTACTCCCGTATGATACGTCAGAAGGAACACCAGACTGCATGTGCAAATATGCAGGAATAGCCTCGACGCCGCGCTCGAGCAGCGTCAACATTCATGCATTCCTTTTCCCCATGTTCTTGGCATGTTCCTTTGGATGACACAGCGGACCAGCAAAAATAGCTACGCGGTAGCAAGCCATCGTGTGATTCATCCTACCCTATGTGCATGCACGATGTAACTGCGACGGGAATAGTCACCACTACGCATCCACAAATTGTCTCTACCTAGACCACGGAACCGGGCGTTGAAGGAAGGGGCGGTCAAGGGCTACTCGCACCTGGTAGTAGCAAGGCCAAGACAAAATCCCGGCAAAATTGATGTAGCTGGTAAATTAGATTGCTAAAATTGTTCTATGGATCGACGGTTTTTATTTCATGTTCGGCCGTTGTAACGGGGGGTGGTTAACGAAAATCGAAATCGAAACGATTAAACACTCACATCTCACGCTCGCTAACACCACATCCCAACCTGTTGCTGGGATTTGTTGCTCATTTCCTTGGAAATCGGGTTCAGAGTGAAAGGAGTGGGAAGAAAACTTGCTGCCGATGATCGGATCGGAATCGGCCCAAAGAAACTACGGCTTTCTACACAAGAGGAATCGGTAATTGCGGGTTTCCTGTCCCTAGTTTTTGCGCTCATCGACTCCATATACATACTTGCCGATATGTAACTCTGTAATTTCGATTACGTTGTATGGTATGTGTCCACTTACCGGCAGACGGATTTGCTGTCACATTCTTGCACATGTTTGTCTGCCGAAAGGAGGGAACCAGGCGCGAAAACGCCTTTGCGGGGACAACGCCAGTGCGTCTTTTTCTCTCTCTTTCTATCTTTGACGTGGGGTGAAACGGGCTCGTATATCGGGAGATGCGGCTGTTTTCTTGCGCCTTGTACTGTGAGATGCCGAGCTCGTACCGGCGTGTTGGGAGGGAGGCAGGGAGGGCGTCTTTTGTAAGTTGCAAGGATGCGGGTAAGAAAATGCCGCAACTACGATGTGTATCTGATGTCGGTTTTCTGTGCCGAGGGACAGCGACCAGATTGAAGGGTGTATGCATGTCTTTCACAGTTGCGTGAAAGAAGCAAAAGCAGCTTCGCTTAAGAGATTGATTAGTCTTTCCGTATAAAAGACTATTGGCGATGGCCTCTTTCCATTAGGCTTCTAGAAGAGGGAACGGTGCTTGTATAGTAAATGCTGACCCGAGATTCCTTTGCCTTTTTGGCCACGGATCGCGCGGACCGTCTTTAGCTGTTACAAAAATAAAGTATTTTCTCTTATCATAAAACCATATCTGTAATAATACTACTTCAGATAAGTAACGGAATAAGCCGGTATAAAAGGAACACAACAACCAGGTCATATCATACATTTACCCACCCATCACGATCCGTTTTTCTAATTAGCGGGACAGTATTCTCCTTTTTGCCCCCTTCTTCGTTGATCACTTCGGCCCCCCTCTCTTCCTTTGCCTCTAACTCGTACTATAAACAATTCTCCCCCATCCATGAGAAGGGGGCTCGCGCCGCATTACCAAGTCAGCGGGAAGAAATGGGGCTTGTGTGGGCGACGACGTTGCATTCGATACAACGGGGCGTGTAAGATTGAAGGTACAAGGGAAACAGTGTTGCAATGGCGGCGTAGCTGTAGAAAAAAACGCCACTGGAGCAGCAGAAATACTGAGTCATGGTGTTGCATAATGACATAAAACAGGAATCAGCTTGTGTTTGTGCTTGCTTTTCCTTTTACGTCAGTTGGATGTCGGGGAATTGTGTCTTTTTTTCTTCTTCTTCGGCGTACTTTACCGAACGGCGGTTACTAGAATTGTTACTAGTATGACACAGACATGGCAAGGCATTTAGTTTTCATTTAGTCGTAATTTAGTTTATTACTTTTATAAAAACGCCTCCCAGTCTGTATATAGCTGGCTTATATAAGGATGGCACTTAAATTATCCTGCTAAGAATGTGTCATGACCCAAGAGGGTCGCTACGACTACGCTATGAACTAGACGGGCCAGAGAGGCCCTACATTAGGAAAGAGCC